>CM059187.1:136236511-136604011 GCA_030323885.1 Branchipolynoe longqiensis | reverse complement strand
CCGTCACGCATCACCGAACTCCATCCGCCCACTCCATCTAGAACCAGGACTTTATCTGGTCCAGTATGATCACGTGACACCCCTCCAGCAGCCACCACCACGTCACAAGCCGATTGGCTATTGCCACTCCCAGCATGCTTTTCTAGCCAGTTTGCAACCACGTAATCTCTTATTCCCTCCCCGGACGTGGTGGCCGAACCGGTGGACCGCCAGCTTCCCCTGCGGAAGATCGGGAGTTCGAATCCGGGTCGAGTCAAACCAATGACGTACAAAATGGACACTTGTCGCTTCCTAGCCAGGCGCTTGGCATTACTATGATAGGGCAAGGACTGGTAGCTCCGTGTCAGAATAATCTGACTGAGTGGGATATCAGGTCATGATACCGGTGGCCTTATTTCACAGTGAAGCAGCACTATATAGTCACCATGAGTGCGCACTTTCACAAATGAGTACCCGTCCTGATATGACCTTAGATGCTGCAAGGACCTAAAACTCCACCAACCAACCTATTCCCTCCCTATAACTATAAGCACGTCGCTTCTATACCCACTCATATTCTCTCCCCGACTATCCCCGCCCCGTACTCCAACATGGCGGGCCCGGCCTAATTGTGTGCCTTTACAACATCTTGGACCACTGCTCTGCTCTCAACCCCAATGGTAGCTCTGACAAAAAAACAAAAAAAAGTTTGTTTTATTTAAGACGCCTCTGGACCACATTGATTTTTATCATGGGCTATTGGATATCAACCATATGGTCATTCTGACATATTTCTTTGGAGGAAACCTGCTGCCGACACATAGGCTACTCTTTCTGATAAGCAGCAAGGGATCTTTTATATGCACTTTCCACAGACAGGAAGGCACATACCACAGCCTTTGATGAACCAGTTGTGGACCACTTGTTGGAAAGGAAGATAGCCCAAACTGCAAATGGGTGCACTGAGTAGGATTCGATCGGATGACCCAAACCTTCACAGGTGGACACTCTACTGCCTGAGCTATCTCCCGCTCCACTCTGACAGGAAATAGTCACACCCCAGTAATGGCTATCCTGCTCGCCACTCCTAACACCGGTTCATCGCCAAGCCTCATGACGCCCATATTATACACCAGCAATTGGCACTCTGTCCTATTATCACATGCCGGTTACAGGAATATCTGCCACCTGAATCCTTACCTGCACTGCCTACTGACATACCAGTACCTGCCGCGTGCCACATACCAGCATTCAGTTCCAAACGCATGTACTATGTATGACTTTGGCGCTTATCCAAAAAAACAGTGCAAAGCCCCCTCTGAACATTAATGTCAGGTACTCACATTCCAACACTCTGCACCATACTCACATTCCAACACCCTGCACCATACCCACATTCCAACACCCTGCACCATACCCACATTCCAACACCCTGCACCATACCCACATTCCAACACCCTGCAACATACTCACATTCCAACACCCTGCACCTACCACATCACACCCTGCACCATACCCACATTCCAACACCCTGCCCATACTCACATTCCAACACCCTGCACCATCTCACATTCCACACCCTGCACCATACCCACATTCCAACACCTGCACCATACCCACATTCCAACACCCTGCACCATACCCACATTCCAACACCTGCACCATACCACATTCAACACCCTGCACCATTCACATTCACACCCTGCCCATACCCACATTCCAACACCCTGCCCATACCCACATTCCAACACCCTGCACCATTCCCACATTCCAACACCTGCACCATGCCCACATTCCAACACCCTGCACCATACTCACATTCCAACACCCTGCACCATACCCACATTCCAACACCCTGCACCATACCCACATTCCAACACCCTGCACCATACCCACATTCCAACACCCTGCACCATACTCACATTCCAACACCCTGCACCATACCCACATTCCAACACCCTGCACCATACCCACATTCCAACACCCTGCACCATACCCACATTCCAACACCTGCACCATACCCACATTCCAACACCCTGCACCATACTCACATTCCAACACCCTGCACCATACCCACATTCCAACACCCTGCACCATACCCACATTCCAACACCCTGCACCATACCCACATTCCAACACCCTGCACCATACCCACATTCCAACACCCTGCACCATACTCACATTCCAACACCCTGCACCATACCCACATTCCAACACCCTGCACCTACCCATTCCACACCTGCCATACCCACATTCCAACACCCTGCACCATACCCACATTCCAACACCCTGCACCATACTCACATTCCAACACCCTGCACCATACCCACATTCCAACACCCTGCACCATACCCACATTCCAACACCCTGCACCATACCCACATTCCAACACCCTGCACCATACCCACATTCCAACACCCTGCACCATACCCACATTCCAACACCCTGCACCATACCCACATTCCAACACCCTGCACCATACCCACATTCCAACACCCTGCACCATACAACATTCCAACACCCTGCACCATACCCACATTCCAACACCCTGCACCATACCCACATTCCAACACCCTGCACCATACCCACATTCCAACACCCTGCACCATACCCACATTCCAACACCCTGCACCATACCCACATTCCAACACCTGCACCATACCACATTCCAACACCCTGCACCATACCCACATTCCAACACCCTGCACCATACCCACATTCCAACACCCTGCACCATACCCACATTCCAACACCCTGCACCATACCCACATTCCAACACCCTGCACCATACCCACATTCCAACACCCTGCACCATACCCACATTCCAACACCCTGCACCATACCCACATTCCAACACCCTGCACCATACCCACATTCCAACACCCTGCACCATACCCACATTCCAACACCCTGCACCATACCCACATTCCAACACCCTGCACCATACCCACATTCCAACACCCTGCACCATACCCACATTCCAACACCCTGCACCATACCCACATTCCAACACCCTGCACCATACTCACATTCCAACACCCTGCACCATACCCACATTCCAACACCCTGCACCATACCCACATTCCAACACCCTGCACCATACCCACATTCCAACACCCTGCACCATACCCACATTCCAACACCCTGCACCATACTCACATTCCAACACCCTGCACCATACCCACATTCCAACACCCTGCACCATACCACATTCCAACACCCTGCACCATACCCACATTCCAACACCTGCACCATACCCACATTCCAACACCCTGCACCATACCCACATTCCAACACCCTGCACCATACTCACATTCCAACACCCTGCACCATACCCACATTCAACACCCTGCACATACCCACATTCCAACACCCTGCACCATACCCACATTCCAACACCCTGCACCATACCCACATTCCAACACCCTGCACCATACCCACATTCCAACACCCTGCACCATACCCACATTCCAACACCCTGCACCATACCCACATTCCAACACCCTGCACCATACTCACATTCCAACACCCTGCACCATACCCACATTCCAACACCCTGCACCATACCCACATTCCAACACCCTGCACCATACCCACATTCCAACACCCTGCACCATACCCACATTCCAACACCCTGCACCATACCCACATTCCAACACCCTGCACCATACCCACATTCCAACACCCTGCACCATACCCACATTCCAACACCCTGCACCATACCCACATTCCAACACCCTGCACCATACCCACATTCCAACACCTGCACCATACCCACATTCCAACACCCTGCACCATACCCACATTCCAACACCCTGCACCATACCACATTCCAACACCCTGCACCATACCCACATTCCAACACCCTGCACCATACCCACATTCCAACACCCTGCACCATACCCACATTCCAAACACCCTGCACCATACTCACATTCCAACACCCTGCACCATACCACATTCCAACCCTGACATACCACATTCCAACACCCTGCACCATCGCACATTCAACACCCTGCACCATACCCACATTCCAACACCCTGCACCATACCCACATTCCAACACCCTGCACCATACCCACATTCCAACACCCTGCACCATACCCACATTCCAACACCCTGCACCATACCCACATTCCAACACCCTGCACCATACCCACATTCCAACACCCTGCACCATACCCACATTCCAACACCCTGCACCATACTCACATTCCAACACCCTGCACCATACCCACATTCCAACACCCTGCACCATACCCACATTCCAACACCCTGCACCATACCCACATTCCAACACCCTGCACCATACTCACATTCCAAACACCCTGCACCATACCCACATTCCAACACCCTGCACCATACTCACATTCCAACACCCTGCACCATACCCACATTCCAACACCCTGCACCATACCCACATTCCAACACCCTGCACCATACCCACATTCCAACACCCTGTGCCATACCCACATTCCAACACCCTGTGCCATACCCACATTCCAACACCCTGCACCATACCCACATTCCAACACCCTGCACCATACCCACATTCCAACACCCTGCACCATACCCACATTCCAACACCCTGCACCATACCCACATTCCAACACCCTGCACCATACCCACATTCCAACACCCTGCACCATACCCACATTCCAACACCCTGCACCATACCCACATTCCAACACCCTGCACCATACCCACATTCCAACACCCTGCACCATACCCACATTCCAACACCCTGCACCATACCCACATTCCAACACCCTGCACCATACCCACATTCCAACACCCTGCACCATACCCACATTCCAACACCCTGCACCATACCCACATTCCAACACCCTGCACCATACCCACATTCCAACACCCTGCACCATACCCACATTCCAACACCCTGCACCATACTCACATTCCAACACCCTGCACCATACCCACATTCCAACACCCTGCACCATACCCACATTGCAACACCCTGCACCATACCCACATTGCAACACCCTACACCATACCCACATTCCAAGAACCCTGTCCCATACTCATATTTCAACACCATGCACCATACCCACATTTCAATACCTTGCTCCATACCCACATTCCAACACCCTGCACCATACCCACATTCCAACACCCTGACATTCCGACTGCCTGCACCATACCCAACTTGCAACACCTTATACTACCCTACGGAGAGGACCTTTCCCCTTACCCACATTCCAACACCTTGTCCCTTGCTCAATCACTCACCCTCACCATTCCACCTATATACATTCCATCACCTTTCCCCCTGCCGGCACACCGACAAACACCCTTCCTTTTATCTCACCTAGCGCACTGGCCCAATCGGTAGAGTGCAGGCCTCACATGCAGAAGATCATGAGTTCGGTTCTTGGTCGAGTCAAACCAATGACTTACAAAATTGATACTTGTCACTTCCTAGCCTGGCGCTTGGCATTAATAGGATAAAACAACAACTGGCTAGCTCAGTCTTAGGATAATGTGACTGAGTGGGATAGCAGGTCATGGTGCCATCGGCCTGATTTCCCAGTGGGGCATTACTATAAAGTCGCCATGAGTGTGCACTGTCACAAGTCGGTGCCAGTCCTGATATGACGTTAGGTGTTGCAAGGACGTTAAACTCCAACACCTATCTCTTTATTCATATTCCACCACAACGGCCCTTACCCAGATGTCCTCCTTCCAAGCGTGCATCCAACCGATACACCGACACCTACATATCCGCAGTTCTCCCCTGCAGAGATGCCAACTTTGTGTACCCAAATATAGGAAGATTTTAACATTAAATTTTGATTAAGACGATAACTTTTTGTGCAGCAAAACGTGGCATGATAATCGGACATATATCATGACATAGTATAAGCATACAATATATAATATATTATATACTTTTTCATATAAGACTCACCATGTATCCCACCATGTGTCTATCATGTGTCATTTTCTAGGCTCTGCTTGCGACGTTGAGCTGCTGATATCTTTAAACTGCTGTAAGTAGCTGATATTGCCTTTCGTATTAGCTGCTTGGAATACTTTTGCTTATAGCATACATCACCAAATGCAAACATGCTAGTTTTTTCGACTAACACACATTCCAATTTCGCCTTCGGTGGGTGAGAGTGAAAATCTGGAGATTTGCACATGGATTCATAATATCGGAAGAGAGTAGCCAAAATCGGAAGTCTTCCTACAAAATCGGAGCAGTTGGTATCTCTGCCCCTTCTCCCCCACCCCCCCTCCCCCCAAGCACCCTTCCTCCCGTCCCCCCAATCCCCTTTCCCCGCCCCGTGACACCGTCAGCCCGACCAGCACCCTTCGAGGGCAGGTCCGGGCTGACACGCGTGTCTTCATTGGGTTGTAGAGGGTATGAGATGGGGGAATGGGCCGCACTTCGAACCGTCGCCTTTGATGGCTCCCCGCCTTGCGATGGCCAACGTCCGTGTTTCTCTGCAACCAAATGACGGCCTAAGCAGGACCCACGCTATGAAACCTGATCAAACCCGGCGATTCACCGCCACCTTTGAAGTCTTCAATAATTGTTTCCCCCACTCCTTCTGGTGCTTGCGTGGGACAGCATACGAGTAATGACCTGTCTGAGGGTGCTGTAAAAAGGCCGCTGTATATTGCCACTTTTCACTTGGTGCTTCGACAGCGGGGCTCCATAAATGCAGAGATGGATGGGAACATCAGCACCAGCAGAGGAGCGTGTGGAAATATACATCACGGTGCAGTTTTGTGTAACAGTTTCACACAGAAGCATCCTTCAAGTGATATACAGTAAAACCTCTCTAACCGACTACATCCACAGATCGACCCCTCCCCTATATCGATCGCTTTAAAAGACGTTCTAAGCGGGACCCACGCTATGAAACTTGATCAAACCCGGCGATTCACCGCCACCTTTGACCTCTTCAATAATTATTTCCCCCACTCCTTCTGGTGCTCGTGTCAGACAGCATGCGAGTAATGACCTGTCTGAGGGTGCTGTAAAATGGCCGCTGTATATTGCCACTTGGTGTTTTGACAGTGGGGCGCCACCAATGGAGAGATGGATGGGTACAGCAGCACCAGCAGAGGAGCAAATATACACCACGGAAATATACAACTTGTGTAGCAGTTTCAGAATCATCCTTCAAGTGATATACAGTAAAGCCTCTCTAACCGACCACCTGCACAGATCGACCACCTCCCCTATATCGATCGCTTTATTAGGGTCACAAACGATCACCCATACAATTTCATTGAAACGATTTAAAATAGCTCTCTAAGCCAACCACCTCCCTAAATGGACCATTTAAAGTCGGTTCTATGGTCGGTTGATTTAGACAGCTTTCACTGTATACATTTTTATGTTTTTGTTATTGTTGTTATAAAATATATCCACGATATCACCACTTAGATTAGATTAGATTAGAGTGTTTGAGCTGTACGCTCAGGTCAATTTGGAGACTCCACCATAATAGCCCACTACATGTGGTGAGGATGCTCTATTCAGTTTTGTCATATGCAGCAATGAATTTGAATCCGCTGGTGTTTGCTGGGTGTATCCTGAAATCTGTGGTTCATCTGGTATTGCTGTTAACACCTTGTCAAGCTGCCTTTTGAACCCATTTATCACGTGGAACTAACAGGGGCCTCGGTAATGCAACTTTCTGTGAGAGGGCTAATAATTATAGGATTTCAATGTATTTTTAATAACAAATTGGTGGACAGCAAATTGGAAAGTGACATGGTATATGGGACCCTTAACAGGGAACTTGTGTAGCAGGCCCTGCATGCGACACAAAGCGACATTTCCAGATACTACTTACACCGGGCATTCTCCAGCTTTAATGTGGGTAATGGATTGCAGTTTCCGAGCGATTGGAGTGTCAAGCCCCGCGCAGGAGGTGGAGCGGTGCATGCCGGGGGGAGGGGCGATAGGAGAGGAGGTACTACAGAGCTTATTACAGGCGATAAGGGGTTATCACTATCCATATATATACATGTATTTATGTAATACATATATTATATATATTGTATATATTATATATAGTGTAGTAGTCTGTACATGAGCTCTACTACCACACGGTAGCAGCGGAGACCACGCCATGCACCAGCGCAGTCCCACTACACTACGCCAGGTGGCGACACGGGTAGCCACCGGGCAGACCCCAACTGGGCTGCCCTCTACTGTGGGTGGTTGGCCCCCCCCCCCCCCCCCCCCTCCACACACACCTATAGATTCGATGTGGGATCTAGCGAGTCAGGGGGCGGGTCAGCCACCCGCAGTAGTGGGTAGTCCAGTGGAGACTATACATATTGTATATATTATATATATATATTATATATATATATGATATATTATTTATATTATATGTATGTAGGCTACATGACATTGTATATATGTACATATATTACATATATATTATATATGCCGCCTCCTACCGCCTGCTACCGCCCAATGTCACCTCATGCAGCCTCACACCGCCTCCTACTGCCTCATGCAGCCTCCTACCGCCTCGTACTGCCTCCTATCGCCTCATGCAGCCTCACACCGCCTCCTACCGCCTCATTCAGCCTCACACCGCCTCCTACCGCCTCATGCAGCCTCACACCGCCTCACACCGCCTCCTACCGCCTCATGCAGCCTCACACCGCCTCCTACTGCCTCATGCAGCCTCCTACCGCCTCATGCAGCCTCACACCGCCTCCTACCGCCTCATGCAGCCTCACGGCGCCTCCTACCGCATCATGCAGTCACACACCGCCTCCTACCGCCTCATGCAGCCTCACACCGCCTCCTACCGCCTCATGTAGCCTCACACCGCCTCCTACCGCCTCATGCAGCCTCACAACGCCTCCTACCGCATCATGCAGCCTCACACCGCCTCCTAATCCCTCATGCAGCCTCACACCGCCTACTGCAGCCTCACACCGCCTCCTACCGTCTCATGAAGCCTCACGCCCCCTCCTCCCGCCTCATGGAGCCTCACATCGCCTCCTACCGCCTCATGCAGCCTCAACCCGCCCCCTATCGCCTCATGCAGCCTCACACCGCCTCCTATCGCCTCTTCTCGCCCCTACCGCCTCCTACTGCCTCCTACCGCCTCCTACCGCCTCCTACCGCCTCCTACCGCCTCCTACCGCCTACATCACGGCCCATATCAGCCTCATACCAACCGCTCACCCCGACTGAATCCCCCCTCAATTGGTCCATATCCTCCCCGCTTCCCTACCCGCTCATCATGCCTGCCCCCCTCCTCCCCCCCTCCATCCCCTCCTCCCACTCCCCCACCGACCCCATCCATCGCTCGCGGTCGTCATCTGTGCGCCTGCGTGCAGGCTGCCGTCCATCCGCTTCCTGTTTCCGGCCACCTGCTATATACCACATGCTTCTTGTACTGCACCTGTCCCTCACCATGTCTCCCAACTTGAACACCCCCTCTCCTCCCCCCCCCCAGCCTATGCACCACATCACCCCCCCCCCCCCACACACACACACATACACACAGCACGTGTGCAAACCACCCCATGGGAGTTTGTGTAAATCTGTCCTCATTCCCGTGGCCGTCGTCTTGTTAGGCGCGCTCATTTCTCTATATATAGTCAATACAAAGAAAGTTTGCTTTCACTAATAACGACTGACTAATTATCTCGTGGACCACTGTCTGAAAAAGATATATTGCCTATTTTAAATGATATACACTCAGGGTTCGAACGAGTCCTTGAAAATCTGGAAAGTCCTGGTATTTGATAATTGAGGATTTCAGGCTTGGATAGTCCTGGAATTTGTTTAAAGATCATGGAAAAGTCTGGAAAATAGAAACTCATGACTAAATTTTGCTAAAGCCTTTATTTGCTGACGTCTGCACACTTTGATTAGTGATTTCTTGTATTTAAAATGATTTTGTGATTTTGAATTGATTATTTGTTGTTATTTCATATGTTTATTTACACTTCACATGTTACACAGTGAATCAATTATGAATATGTCCATGTTTCAGGGTATTTTACTAGACAGTAGTAAACGTACTATAATTTTGCACTGAACGGTCTTGGAAAGTCCTTTAACTTGATATGGCAAAATGGGTATGAACCCTGATACTGTTCAGTCCATTAGCAAAGTTAGCACGTTCCACCAAATTACTTACCAGACTCTTTTACATACATATCATCATCATCGTCATCATGTTGTCGGTCGCGATGCGACAAAGCCTGCTTTCATTACGTGACTATCGCTCTCTATTTAGCTCTCTGCTGTGAGAGTGATGTCCATGAGTCAGTCTGAATGTCTCTCAGCTTCAGGTTTCTCTTGATGGTATCCTTGAACCAGAGATGAGGGCGCCCTCTCTTTCTGTAACCAGAAGACAGTTAAGAGTAGAGGATCTGCTTTGGTAGCCTGTCTGATGACATCCTCATTAGGAGCTAACCAGTCCACCAGAGATTCTTTTTGATCAGAAGATCTTACATAGAGGGCAGCCCTGTACGTTCGAGTATTTCCTTATTTGTCACTTTTTACATACATATGACCATCTTATAAAATGTCTTCTTCCTTTTATCTCTTTAGTCTTGTAATAATTTGTAGATTCTGAACCTCCGCTTTCGGATCACATTTTAATCTGACTTTCACTGTCACTCATTAACCTTGCTATCCCCCATAGTAGGATGTTTGTTTGTTGGAGTTTAACATCTTGGCAACATCTGAGGTCATATCAAGATGGGTACCGACTAGTGACAGTGCGCACTCATAGATACTTTATAGTGCTGCTCCACCACATCCAGGCTGCCAGTACCATGGTCTTGTTTCCCCATTCAATCACATTATCCCCGTTCAATCATCAGTCCTTGCCTTGCGGGACCCAATCTACCCTCCTGCCAATCACTCACTACTGGCACCTCCCTCCTTCCCTCATTCGCAACCAGGGTTCCTACCTCTTGCCCTCCAGCCAATCACATCCAAATGAGAGCTGACCCAGACCAGCAGTCCCCATTCCATGGTCACTCCGCATCCTGCATCTGGACTGGCCATTGCTCTGATTTTAACCCACCCACCCACTCTGCGATTTTACCGTAATATTATATAACTGATAATTAGAATTAATCATTTTAATTAAAGCTGCATAGCGCGATCAAATATCAAATTTTCAAAACCAAACCAATTATCTAGATTTGATTTTACATATCTAACTTAGATACTGATGCACTTATTAAACATTTGTTTCTGCGTAGATGGCAATACTGAATCCATTTAACAGAACCTGTTCCTGCATAAGTCTATGGTGTCAGAGCTTTGGCAAGCTTGCCAAAACTAATTGTCCATGTTTACACTCAAAATATCTCAAAAGTTTACCATTTAAAATAAAAGTAACTTTGAACTAATGTAAAGTAGATATTAGTGATCGGTCTAATATATTTATCTCAGAAAAAATACAGAAATTCAAAACCATCGGACTATGCAACTTTAATTAAAACTTAATTTGAATAATTAACTCATAAATATATAACTGCACATTCGGTATCTTTTGCTACCCGCTAGTTGCTCTGTCCCTGACATCAACTCCACCTTGATCACTTGTCTCACCTCAGTCATCCCACTCTCATCTACCTGACTGCAATCACCACGTGACATTGTCCCTTGCAGCTCTCAGACCATCACAATCCTGAAATGTAAAGCCACTGGGGGCTGCCAGGAATAAAGCCATGTTATCCCAACTCCTGCTTCCTTCTCCTCTCTTCCATTGCTGCAATGATACTCTATAGGCCGAACTTGTTAGCTTAATTAATAGAGTTGGCATTGGATACAGCTTAGAAGTGTATGGATCTTCAAATGTGTGTAGCCCTCATATCTGGTGATGAACATGCTGCCGACCATTAAGCCTTAGTTCCCAGATACACGGCAAGATGGAGATATGAGCCCTGTTCACACAGGGCAGTTAATTCGATTCATATAAATCGACTTGCCTAGTTCGACTCACATTCGCCATGTGGACGCTACGCTAAAGCGATTTAGGGCTGAATCGATTCAGCTAGATCGCTTCATCTATACCACCTCGCGAGGTAGTTTAGATGAACCAAATTTTATGATTCGACTTATATCGCCCGTGTGACAGCAACCGACATATTTAGAGGCGGATTAAGGACGTCACACGCATGTGCAGTCGATACCTGAGTTTGTTGACTTGCCGGTAAATTTGGTCTATGAAACCGCTAGCTGTGCACAGATATTTTTTTCATGACTTATTTTAAGGTTTTCACTGCCCAGCATAAGTTTTGACCGTTCCAAACCAATACGATTCAGTCCATACATATCTAGGTCGATCCCACACTCTCTCGTGCCGACGTCGACGAACCCAAACTGCCGCTGGTTAGTCTGGACTTGCTCATGCGCAGATATTGATTTCTGGCTAAAAGTACTGCATGTGTGGACACGACACTAATTCGCTTCATCTATTTCACTTCATCTAAATCGGCATAAAGTTGTGCTGTGTGAACGGGGCTAAAGGTGGTCTCCATGAACCGATTTATACGAATCGATTCAGCCCTAAATCGACACAGCGTCGCATTCACACAGCAAATGTGCGTCGAACTAGGCAAGTCGATTTATATGAATCGATTTAAAGTGCGTGTGTGAACACAGCTATGATGATGATGGAGAGATGTGAAGCTGAGCCTCTCTTTGAAACACACACTGGATCCAACTCTCTGGATGCTATAAGCATAGGCATGGGTAAGTATCGCCCTGATAGAAGTCGATACTGCTCTCTGGGTCTTCCTATCACAGTGACTGTTGCCATTGGCTACGTTGGCAAACAAGAAATAGTGGCAACCCAAAATGTCGGAACTTTTGATAAACTGATGCCGGAAGTGAAATTTTACTGATTAGGAATCGGTTTCCAGGTTCAAAGAAAAAACCCAATAACAAAGCACTATTGGTGTCAGCCAGCAAATTCGCTGTATCGATCCTGATGCAAATAACGAAAATTATCCAAGAGACAATTTGAAAATGACCCAGAAACGTAATTTTTTAATACGGCACAGGATGAGCTAGTGGTTACAGGGGCCACTTCCTGTGCGAGAGATCGTAGGTTCGATTACTGGCACCGTCATACCATACATGTACAACAAAATGGAGTTCATCGCTACCTTATCTGGCACTTGGAGTGGGTGGGAGTTGAGGAAAACGGTGGATACACATACACTATGATACACAAAGTGGTATTTTATCTAATGTAAAATATTTGCCAGGAAAGCTTAAACTGCAATGTTCATTAGAAACAAATTTATAGTAATTATTCTACCAAGATGGGATGGCCGAATGAGTTAGAGCGTCCGTCTCCGGTGTTGGTAGATCGTGGGATCGTGGTTTCGAATCCTGGTCGAGTCAAACCAATGACTTAAAAATTTATACTTGTCACTTCCTAGCCAGGCACTCGGCATTATTAGGATAGGGCAAGGAGCAGTGGAATGAGGAAGACTAATCATCCACGATTGAAATTTCCCCTGCTTAATCAAGTAATGTACATCAAAAAAGAAAGATTGGTGACCCGGTGGCATTTGATTGTAGGTGCAAACTGAGTTTAAAGTATACATTCTAATTTCTATCATGAATTATAGAGCAAGAAGTAGTAGTACCAATTCCACCTTCTGCTGTGTAAGCTGAAGCTGCGACCCGGCGTACCGGCTCTCAGCTTCCGTCAGTTCTACCAACGAAACTAGGAATACCCACATTGAATTTCAGATTTTTGTTTTTATAAATCCAAGAGCAATTCATATTCAACTTTTTATTTCTTTTGTTAGTAAATATTTTATTCATCTGAATAAATATTTTATTCATCTCAATACATATTTTGTCAGCGCTGAGGTAAACATACTGGTCTTCCAGCCATTGAAGCGATCACATTTGATTTGTAAATGGTGACGGTGAAGTGGAATGTGCTGCATTGTGTGCAGCAGACCCCATTCTGAACATTATATTGCCGATGTTTGGATCCATTTCATTCATTCATTCATATTAATTGTTAATACGAGTTCAGGGGAGAGATACAATGTTATTATGTAGGCCTACATATAGCAGTTTGTGAATTGCTAAGGCAACCGCGCTATCAGTATCACTGCGCAATCCCTGATATCACCCCAGCAATGGGTACGGCAGTGACAGATACTGCGTTGACGGTGGACCCGATACACTGTGTCCGTGTTGGGTTTCCTTCAGCAGTGACCACTGTCACAAATAACTTGTTGACCGATTCTGTCAATTAACATATTGATCGGGGGGGGGGGGGGGGGAGTGTCCCATGCATTGGGCCTGGATGCTCCTTTTTCGCTGGTTCCTACGCTGTTTGCCTTTGAGACATGCTGCGGATAACTGAAAGAAATAGGATGAGGAATATTTCAGTATTCTCCCTATTGAAGTGGTAGCTGGGAGACCGTTGGAGTCGGTTCCCAGGAAAGGGGAAGCAGGGAGTGCCCGGTTACAGGGGGGGGGGGGGGCTGCTGAGGATAAGGGGTGTTGGGAAGCGAGAGGTGCCCAGAAGGAGCACAGAAAAACATTAGGGACTATTTTTTATTTATATTCACATAATAAATTATATAGCACATACATATTTTGTTGTTGTTGGTAAATGGTCAATTTATTCAGCGAATAAAGGTATTTTTTTAAGCGCCTTCCGGACACATCATGCTACATTCATTCATGTTTATAATATAGTCTAACATCAATACGAGCTTGATACCATAGCGTAGCTTTAGTTTGTGGCTATTTGGGGAATGTCGTCATGATTTGTTTGTGCACCTTGTCACATGGCTCTCTAACAATAACCCCGGCTGTGTGGAGGGTATGTGTGTGTGTAGGCGTGTGTGTGGGTGTGCTTGGGCGTGTGTGTGTGTGTGGGTGAGTGTGTGGGTGTGAGTGGGTGATGGGGAAGGGAGGGTATGGATTACAACAATATCTATCATATATCTCACGGAGATCTAAGAGAAAATAAATTGATCCAGAAAGGGTACACATGAGGGTTATTCTATCATATATCTGACTTTCATATCAAATGGATTGTCCTCCCGAGATAAATATAAAAATATCCTATAATAATGCATATTAGTTTTACCACCACCAACTGCTACGTTGGCTTTGCTACACTGAGAACAAACACATGATAAAGTCTACTTTTATCGGTTGAAACCCAATAGCCATACAAGATTGCCGGAGACATATTATCATAGCAAGGAACTGATTGTGGGTGCTCCAATGAAAACATCAAATTCACATGGACTGTCCGTCTTTGTGCCTCAGCAGAGAAATGTGCGGGTCGAGGATCGGCCATTCATTCACGGACAATATCCCCCCACTGACAATATATCAACCGGCACAATTGGCTCCCAACATCCAGCCAACCCATTGCGACTGCAGCCAGTGCCCGCCAGTGGAAAGTCAACAAACAATTCATCACTTTGACTGCAATTCGAATCTAGGAGAGAGAGAGAGAGGAGGGAGGGATTGAGGGGATTGAGGGGATTGAGGGGAGAGGGAGAACTTGGAGGGTGGAGAGAAGAGAGGGACCAAGGGCAGGTTTGAGCATTCGGTCCCGTTCAGTTAAATATTCCTCGACGCAATATATTTGAGAATTCTACACGACAACTAGAATACGAATCACTTAGCAACATCTTTAGATGCAATACTGTTCAAATCACCATTACATCAGAATGTTATCGGAAATGCTTTTTCTTGTTTTCGGTTTGCCTAGTTTTATTTCAATCTTTGTGTGAATTAGTGAAAATCGAACTAGCATTTAATATGGTTTAAATATTGGATATTTGTTAATTAAAGGAACCAGCACAGGTTCCTTAGGTTCCCTGTCCTGATAATGATATGACCTTAGATGGTGCTAGGTCATAAAACAACAACAAACAAACAGATCTTGAGGTTCTCTCGTTAATACAATGATGATACATAGCAACAACAAATACAAACCAACAAATCCTGAGGTTCTCTTCCTAGTACAATGATGCTACATATTAATCACCACCCCGACAATAAAAACAAAAAAAATCCTGAGGTTCTCTCCTTAGTACAATGATGTTACATACCACCCGCCAGCACAGCAATACAAACAAATAAAAATACATATCCTGAGGTTCTCTCCTTAGAACAATGATGGTACATAGCAACCAACACCGCGACAATGAAAACAACAAATTCCTGAGGTTGTCTCCTTTGTACAATGATGTTATATAGCAACCACCACCCCAACAATAACAAAAATCTAAATCCTGAGGTTCTCTCCTTAGTACAATGAGGTTACTTAGCAACCACCATCCCGACAATTAAAAAAAAACAATCTAAATCCTGAGGTTCTCTCCTGAGTACAATGAGGTTACTTAGCAACCACCATCCCGACAATAAAAGTAAAAGAAATACTGAGGTTCTCTCCTTAGGACAATGATGTTACATAGCAACCACCACCCCGACAACAACAAAAAAACTAAACAAATCCTGAGGTTCTCTCCTTAGTACAATGATGTTACATAGCAACCACCACCCGGACAACAACAAAAAAAACAATCTAAATCCTGAGGTTCTCTCCTTAGTACAATGATGTCACATAGCAACCACCACCCCAACAACAACAACAACAACAAAAACAATCTAAATCCTGAGGTTCTCTCCTTAGTACAATGATGTTACATAGCAACCAGCACTCAGACAACAACAACAAAACAAACAAATCCTGAGGTTCTCTCCTTAGTACAATGATGTTACATAGCAACCACCACCCCGACAACAACAAAAAACAATAAATCCTGAGGTTCTCCCCTTAGTACAATGATGTTACATAGCAACCACCACCCCGACAACAACAACACAAACCAACAAATCCTGAGGGTCTCTCCTTAGTACATTGATGTTACCTAGCAACCACCACCCTGACAACAACAAAAAAACAAAACAAATCCTGAGGGTCTCTCCTTAGTACAATGATGTTACATAGCAACCACCACCCCGACAATAACAACAACAACAAAACCAACAAATCCTGAGGGTCTCTCCTTAGTACAATGATGTTACATAGCAACCACCACCCCGACAACAACAACAAAAACCAACAAATCCTGAGGTTCTCTCCTTAGGACAATGATGTTACATAGCAACCACCACCCCAACAACAACAAAAAACAATAAATCCTGAGGTTCTCTCCTTAGTACAATGATGTTACATAGCAACCACCACCCCAACAACAATAAAAAACAATAAATCCTGAGGATCTCTCCTTAGTACAATGATGTTACATAGCAACCACCACCACGACAACAACAAAAAAACAATCTAAATCCTGAGGTTCTCTCCTTAGTACAATGATGTTACAAAACAACCACCACCACGACAACAACAAGAAGAACATTTACATCACCACCACCACTACCATAATCATCATCATCAAAAGCAGGACCAACAACAATAAAATCCCACCAAATACCATTTGTAATTTGAGGATTCATCGGGGAAATTGTCCCACGATGAAACCACCCACAAGCTGGCACGACAATCCAAATGGTCCACTAGGAACTGGATGGAGGTTGGGAGGCTGCGCCGAGGCTTCTTCTTGTGTCCCATATCCATTTATTCACCAAGTCACGCGGAAACATAAACATTACCATGCTAGCCACGCTCGATTGAACAATTTCGCAGATAACACATAGGGCTGGGGGATGTGGGTGTGTGTTTGTATGAGGTGTGCGGGTGTAGGTGGGTGTGTGAGGGTGGGGGTTAGCAGGGGGTGAGGGGGTGGAACCCTCGCGCCATACCAATTTATTAGAATCACTTGGGGGTTATCTTCCATCTCCTGCATTCCACCTCCTAACATTAATGAAACCAGGACGTTGCCATTCATGAGGCTTACATTATTGCACTCACAGAATAAATGTCGGGCATATACGGCTCAGCAATAGCTTTTCTCCTTTTCTCTTTTAATTTCTTTTTTCTACATAGTAACCACCACCCCGAAAATAAAAACAAAAAACTCCTGAGGTTCTCTTCTTAGTACAATGACGTTACATAGCAACCACCACTCCGACAATAACAACAAAAAGAAATCTTGAGGTTCTCTCCCTAGTACAATTATGTTACATAGCAACCAACACTCGGACAACAACAACAAAACTAACAAATCCTGAGCTTCTCTCCTTAGTACAATGATGTTACGTAGCAACCACCACCCCGACAACAACAACAAAACAAACAAATACTGAGGTTCTCTCCTTAGTACAATGATGTTACATAGCAACCACCACCCAGACAACAACAAAAAAACTAACAAATCCTGAGGGTCTCTCCTTAGTACAATGATGTTACATAGCAACCACCACACCAACAACCACAAACAAACAAACAAATCCTGAGGGTCTCTCCTTAGTGCAATGATGTTACATAGCAACCGCCACCCCGACAACAACAAAAAAACTAAACAAATCCTGAGCTTCTCTCCTCAGTACAATGATGACATATCACCACACCAGACAACAAAAAAAACAACATCTGAGGTCTTCGTAGTACAATGATGTTACATAGCAACCACCACCCAGACAACAACAAAAAAACAAACAAATCCTGAGGGTCTCTCCTTAGTACAATGATGTTACATAGCAACAACCACCCGGACAACAACAAAAAAAACTAACAAATCCTGAGGTGCTCTCCTTAGTACGCCGATATAAACCAAACCAAACCAAACAGGAAAGGTTTCCCTCTGAAATATCATTCACCAGGCGGCAATCTAATGCCCGGTGGATATTAGCAGATATCTGGCATGAAAGGCAATTGTTCGCCTGAGTCAGACCCCTTCAAACCCCACTCAGGCCTTACCCCACACCTCAGGCCTAAGTTACAGCACAGTTATATGGCCAATATCATTTTGCTGATATGTCAACCATATTGGCGTTGCCTGCCCGGTGACCGCCCGATGCCCGCCTCGGTGCCGGCCCGGTGCTCGCCCGGTGCCGGCCCGGTGCTCGTCAGGTGCCCGCCCGGTGCCCGCCCGGTGCCCGCCCGGTGTTGCAGTTTTAAAGCGCACATGGTTTAAAACGGGGCTTTTCACAATGCGCATGTGCAAGCATCTCTGCCTGATTGAGATTGTACCCATGTTTATTAACTTGTTAATTGCTTGTTGACTTGTTATTGCAGAAGATAATATATACAGTCAAACCTAAAATATTCAATACAATGATTCCTGAAGGAATCCTTGCTTGTCCTGCCATAAATTTCTTCCCCAGACAGAAGCAAGCCAGAAATTCAGATCAGTTTTCAGGCTTGCCATTCGACTTTGACGCATGCACATTGCGAGAAGCCCCATTTTCAACTGGGTCCTTTTAAAACTTCAACACCGGTACCCCCTCCCTCCGATATATACAGGTGTCCCCCGGTGCCTACTAAGTCCTGCCAGCTAATACATGAACCAATCTTCCAATACCTTACACACACAACTTGCTGTTTTATTATGAATTAAAATAGTGACCTTTTAAAAAAAAAACGACTTCAATTCGGAATTCTTTCTCCATAGAATCCAAAACGGCAGCCATAAGTACATATTTCCGTATGGATGCCCATACATGGTTGCCATGAGCGGTTGGCGAGTTGTCAAAAGCAGAAACTGTCAATTCAGCGCTGCTTGGAATAAATTCCGTCTACACGCTATAAATACCCAACGCAATAAAAGCAGTCTGCATGTTGATTTGGAGCCTTGTCTGTGACAGCTGCGATAAACAAAAACGATGCAAAGGCATTGTGGGAGGAGCCCAGACGTCATTTCCTGCGTGCTTTTTCTTTTTCCCTTCTTGTCGGTGCCTGATGGCTTAGCGTGGATGACGTGAATGTGATCTTTCTATATATCTCCGATCAAGACTTGGTTCTGTGAACGGGCTGATGTGATCTTATATGTTGTGAGGACGTAAAACTCCAAACAAACAACCATCCAACCATCTGTCAGAGATCCGCATTAACGTGAAGGAGCAACTCGCTGTTTAAGGATGAGCAGCTAACAGAGACTGAGGGGTTGGCAGGATGGGAAGGGGAACATTAGGGGCAGGGTAGATAAAAGATTCACCCGGTACACGGGTGAAGGACAACGTACTGTAAATACGGGCGAAAATAGCTTTAGTATGGAACCTGAACTAGAAACTGTGGCTCCACTATCAAATGGCTACTTATATCAGCACAGATTTGGTGAAATTGGAGAGAATGCAAAAAGACAAGATGGCGGCCGCAGAATCCCGTCGATATTATATTATATTTTTCAACTCAAAGGTAGCGGTCTATCAATAAGATATATGTAAAGAATAATTGTTGCTTCTTAGATTGTGAAATTAGGCTCTCATTTCATTGACCCGTTTTTTCGACAGCTTTTACATAGGGTTGGTTTGCACCCCTACTGCAGCAGTATGGGGTGAATCTTGTATCTAGGGGCAGGGCTGCTTTGTAGTTAAAGACCGTCGCACACTACATGCTCATTTGATTTGAAACCCCAATAAACGCATAGGGAGTGAAATTCAGAATAATTAAAATCCCATTATAAAATGTATGTGGAACTGACTGGACAGACAGGGTGGCCGAATGAGTGAGACTGAGGAGATTGGCAGATGGAAATGGGACCATTATGGGAAGTGCTGCTTGGTTCTTGAAGATTTATGCTGCCTATCGTGAATAAGTCTGAATAGACTTGTTTTCACCATTAGACAGGCTGTCAATAGAAAGCCCAAGCCGACACTTTTTCTGACCCAAGGGATTTTTAACCTCCCACACCACATAGACATGGTATGAGAGCGACCAGCCTTTGATGACGCTGTAAGTTATACGCAGCAGTGGAAATCCAAATTGGCAGAGGTGGGGGCACAGGGAATCCAAGCACCAACCTTCAGATTAGGAGTCCGACCTCGAAAAAAGTCAGACACTCTAATCACTCAGCCACAGAGAACACCACTGCTTGTATTTAAAGACTGTCACACACTACATGATCATTTGAATTTAAACCCCGGTAAGCATGATAGTAAGGGAAAGCCGGAATCATTAAAATCCCATTATAAAATGTATAGTGAACTGACCCAACAGGGTGGCCGAACAAGCTGAGCTCCCGCCTTCCACTTTGGTATGTCGTTGGATTTGAACCCGTGAGTTCAAACCATGGTCCAGTAAAACCAATGACATACACATTTATACGTGTCACTGCATAGCCTGGTGCTCGGCATTACTAGGATAGGGAAAGGAGCAATGGAATGAGGAAGACCAATTGTCTGTGGTTGAAATTGTCCCTGATTAATCAACTAATGGACTAAAACAGAACAACCCAAAACTATCATGCGCAAGGTTACTCTGGAGTTTGGAACAATCTGAAAGGTCAGACCTCAAGACTTCAGACCTCAAGTTGAGACCTTATTGGAAGATGTATCAGAATTGCATTGGTTGGTTGTGACCCGATAACCTGGGATCGATGTTGATCCCATCAATCAAAGATACGGACAGAAGCTCGACAATGAGATTTTAAATCACTGGGCAATGCTTTGTGTAGGGTTCAGCAGCTGCTCTTCTATTCTAGTCAATATGTCATATACTCGGTTTGCGCTATCGAAAGATTGTTCATCATCATACAGTGGTTGGTTGTTGGAGTTTTATGTCCTGGCAACATCTAAGATTATATCGACTTGTGACAGTGCGCAGTCAGGGCGACTTTATAGTGCTGTCCCACTGGGAGATCAGCCACTACCAGCACCATAACCTGATATCCCACTCAGTCACATTATCATGACACTGAGCCATCCAGTCCTTGCCCTATCCTATTAATGCCTTGCGTCAGGGTAAGAAGTATCAATTTGACAAGTCAGTGGTTGGACTTGACCGGGAACTGAACTCCCGCACGTGAGGGCCACACCCTGCCGATTCGGCCACTGCGCCCGGTGAGGGACAGTTGAAAGATAAAACATAGGTCAAGAAGAAGTGTGGGTGTACGAGAACAACTGAAGGTGCTATAGGTCAGAAACAGGTAGGTACCAAGATAGTGGAATAAAGAACTACAGTTAGTAGTACATAGTTATATCAATCTTCTTTGTTTACCTGTGTCGCAATACACTTCTGCACCATGTGTATGGATTCTCATTTACACCCAGACCAGACGGGATTGCCGAATGAGTTAGAGCGTACGTCTCCCATGTTGGTAGATCGTGGGGTCGTGGGTCCGAACCCTGGTCGAGTAAAACCAATGACTTAAACATTGATACTTGTTGCTTCCTAGCCTGGCGCTTGGCATTATTAAGATAGGGCAAGGACTGGTTGGCTCAGTGTCAAGATAATGTGACTGAGTGAGATATCAGGTCATGGTGCTGCCAGCCTGGTCTTCCAGTGGGGCAGCACTATAAAAGTCGCCATGAGTGCACACTGTCACAAGTCGGTACCCATCCTGATATGACCTTAGATGTTGCTAGGACGTAAAACAACAACAAACAAACATTTACACCCAATCTAGAACGTCTTGTAGTGTGAGACAATCTTTAGACTGCGAGTACCGACATTATTATAGATCTATTCAATGCCAATATTTATTATTTGAAATGGACCCTAATTCGCGCCTGCCTCTCATGGGCGAACAGTTAGGCGATGGTTTGGTGAGTTCTTAACTCTGCTGTCATCTGTGGATAAAAACCTGTGTGTGAGACGAGAGCAGGCCTTCACTGTTCTGTAAGATGAAGGCATATTGGACACTGCGATTCAATGTAATGTCGAGAAAGGCCTGCAGTATGCGATTCCTGAGCCAAGTTAAAGCAAAGACCCTATAATACTAAGACGGCTCACTCAGCCTGCACTGTGTAATCAAAATGATCAAACCCACCCCTTGGTGCGCTGACTGTTCTCTTGGTTAAACAGTTGCTATATTATATGTATAAATATATATATGAATGTGAAAGATGTGTAATGATGGCGATGATGATGATGATGCTGATGATGATGTGTATTTGTTCATAGCAATTTCATATTGATGTGCATTCATACTTACCTATCTCATGTATAATATAATTGTATGTGTTTACATGTGAAGCACCAACTAGCAGCTGGGCTGATCAAACCCACCACAAGGTGGCACTGCAAAATTACATTACCATCGGAATGAGCCGTCTTAGTATTATAGGGTCTTTGGTTCAAGCCATCCCTGCACAATGACATCGTTACATCGGACTTGTCTACAGTAACGCTAGTCGACTGTGAAGGCAATGCTCAGGCTTTAACAAAAGTGGAACCTGTATTAGGTTCCTCCCTACTAGAGTAATTAGCTGAAGCAGACAAGAGCGGTCTTAATCCTTGCCTTGCCTTGCAACACCTGCTGAATACAACCCCTGATTTTGACGAGGTAGCCGAGAGAGGCAGAATGGAGAAGTGTGGGTGTACACTCAATCGACAGGTTTCAAACTACATTAAAACCTCTCTATGCGACCACCTCCAGAGATCGACCCCCCCCCCCTATATCGATCGTTTTATTTGGGTCTCAACAATACCATTTTAACCATATTATATCTCCGTAAACCGACCACCTCCCTAAATGGACCACTTAAAGTCGGTACCCAGGTCGGTATATTTACAGAGGTTTTACTGTAAAAGAAGAAGCAGGGGGAGGAGGGGGGGGGGATGGGGAGAACAGGGAGAGGGGAGGAGGAAGGGGAGGGGGTGGGGGGAGAGCAGGGGGGAAGAGCAGGGGGTTCAGGATTGCAAAGGACATAATTGACAAAGTCTGATAATTGCGACAAGTATCACTTCTTCGGTCATTTCTAGATTTTTTCTTTTTTTTTTGGTCCATTAGTTGTTTAAGCAGGGGAAATTTCAGTCATAGATGACTGGTCTTCCTCATTCCACTGCTGGTCGATAGAAAGCCCGAGCCTACACTTTTACCGACCCAAGGGATTTTTAACCTCCCACACCACATAGACATGGTATGAGAGCAACCGGCCTTTGATGATGCTGTAAGTTATGCACAGTTCAAGTTCAAGTTGAGTTCAAGTGACCCATTCTAAGTGTGATATTTCATTGAGACACATGTCAGGAATATAGTGTTTGGGAAGAGATGTGAACGAGTCGAGAGCTCCTGTATGACTGAGTTTATTAAACATTTTCAGGTCACGCCCGCCCGCGGTCACGTGGTAAAGCCACATGGTAAAATCACGTGACTTAATCTTTAATCGTCTGACTGCGACTACGTAAAAGACTCATGGCAGCGGTTTAGTATTATCCCCGTGATTTTAAATCCCAAGGACGTGTGCAACGCCTCCCAGTATATATTGGATTTTATTCTAGAATTACCGACCTATCACCTTATATTTTCAGAATTATGTATTAAGAGAAGTATTCAATAGCACACAATCTTAAATTGGATGGAGGACAATGTATATTTTAACACGTTTAATGCTTGTAATTAATTATTGTTGGCTCCAATTCAAATAAACCATAACACTAGAGTGAATAATTGACAAGGTGTGTTGCCATATCAACAGTCACGTGCTGTGCTGTATGTAGACACTTCGTGAACACAAAGTAGATGGTTTGACTAAGTCATGGTGTGATCTTGACAAATTAAATAAGGGCGGCACTAAAACAGTCTCATCAGGAGTACGGGTAGAGCTTGGCGCCTAATTGGCAAGTGATATCTGATTTGTTCTGTCGCTGTGAGACCAGCTTTTATAAAGGCGCGCTGTAATAATCTTCACCCACAGTTTTCTCTGCGTTTAGAAATGTTTTGGATCTCTCCTGCTAATGAATTGATTTATAAGCAAATTGAAAGTGCCTGAGCCGCTGTTGGAAATCAGCTGACTATAAACGGCTACCTAGCCAGGCGCTTGACATTAACAGGATAAGGCAAGGACTGGTTAGCTCAGTGTCAGGATAATGTGACTGAGTGGGATATAGGGTCATGATGCTGGCAGCCTGATCTCCCAGTCTGGCAGCACTATGAAGTTACAACGAGTGCATACTGTCAAAAGTCGGTACCGGTTCTGATATGACCATAGACGTGGCTAGGACATACAACCCCAACAAACAAAGCAAACAAACAAATCTTTCCGATGATACCAGTTATAATACAGTTACATGAATTTAAATTTGTTAGTCACATACCTAATGTGTGTGATTCAGGAGGTGTGAAATGAGGTGTGATAACTGACTCTGGTAACACCTCTGATTAAAGCTTGTGAGCTTTTGTCTCTTTCTTCATTAAGGGTGTGAGCTTTTGTCTTGTGAGCTTTTGTCTTGTGAACTTTTGTCAGGTGAGCTTTGTTTGTGGAACCGCTGTGGGTATGTGTGTGGGGGGTAGTGGTGTGTGTGGGGCGTGTGGGTGTGTGAGTGTGTGAAGGGGGGTATACCGCATTCTTTGCGGCTACCGCAGACCCCTCCACAGGCTACCACCAATCAAC
This sequence comes from Branchipolynoe longqiensis, assembly GCA_030323885.1. Lineage (NCBI taxonomy): Eukaryota > Metazoa > Annelida > Polychaeta > Phyllodocida > Polynoidae > Branchipolynoe > Branchipolynoe longqiensis. The sequence continues at coordinate 136,578,597 of CM059187.1, read as the reverse complement.
TCACTCTGAAATTGCAATGGAGGAAAAATACCACCCTAATTTTAAGTGCAGGTGTACTAATGAAGGATTTGCACCCCGAACTCTGTGAAATAGCCTTATTATCGCCCATTAATGCTTAAAGTCAGTGTCACACCTCACCGGACTGAGCACCGGAGACCACCGGACAAAGAATTTTCTAGTTCGGTGTTGTCCGGTGAAGAAATCTATCGAAATGTATCGAAATGGAGCATAACATTGGGTTAATTGCCGCCGGACAACCGGATAAGTACCGTAATGTACCGTACATGTACCGGGCGAGAACCGGACAAGAACCGGGTATGTAACGGATGGGTACCAGACATGTACCGGACAAACCGGACACCAACGGTGTTTTTCCCCCGTACCACCCACCCCAATGGGCCCCCCTCCCCTGCCACCACCCTTAACCATCATGAACAAACCATCAACACACCGAACATCCTACACAACTATCAATCTGTTTAAACACATTGAACATTATATAGGACAGACAAAATGTCTTGTCAACTCTGAACTTAACTTGTTTTATAAGAGAAAAAATGTAACCCACAACGATTATTTGAGTTGCCCCGAGTATACACCTTCTACTCGGTGCTGCTCCTCATTTTTGCATGAACTACAGTGACTGTTGCTGTACATTATACAGCAGGAGCCACTCCCTTAATTCTACAGGATCGGTGCTGTAACTAATACAGCACTGATCAAACTTATTCTAATAGTAAGATGGCCGGAAGACCAGTGCCCCGGCGCTGACAAATGTCATGTTCAGATGACTAAATACTTTACCAAAAAAACAAAAACAAAAACGGATGGGTACCAGACATGTACGGATGGGTACCGGATGGGTACCAGACATGTACCGGACAAACCGGACACCAACCGGACACCTCAGTCTGGCGGTGTCCGGTAAAAGTTTTGTGCATGTTCAAAACTTGTACCGGATACCGCCAGACACCACCGGACACTGCCGGATGGTTACCGGACGGTACCCGAACATCGCCGTACACAACCGGGCAGTGTCCAGTTCTCATCCGGTTCCCCAGTCCGGCAAGGTCTGACAGCGCATTTAAGCATGAGCAAGGGAATCTCATTCTGACTTTGGGGCACTCGATGGTATTGAATGGTCACCATGTGTGTAGGGCATACTGTGTGTCAACAGACGTTGTAAAAACAACTGGAGATTGTGTTACATCTGGACATCATCATCATCATCATGCTGTCATTCGCAATGTAACAAAGACTGCTTTTATTTCTTAACTGTTACTATTTTGTGCGGTTGTGCATTTCATAAAAGCTGCTTGCAAAGTGTTGAAGTGCTGTTGGCTTTTGCAAGTTACTAGCAGCACTCTTTCGGGGAGCAAACAGAGGTCTCACACCGGCAAGAACATGTCAAGACAGGTGCAAACTATTTGTCCCTGCAGTGGCTGGTCAGGAGATGTTGGGAGTTCCATTCATCACCGCCCTTAATGTTGCCTCGGAAGCATGGTTTTCTGTTAGGGTTTGCTCCCTTAGCCTTTGGTTCTATCAAGTACCTGTACACCACAAGGCAGTGGTTTATAACTTTGCAAGGCATGGGCGTCAAACTCCCTGAGGTATTTTAACAGGTAGGTACTGCAATACCCGCATACCCTGACATCCGGACATACACAGCTAAAAATAGAATTTAAAGGCGCATAATCCGATGGTTTTGATTTTCTGACATTTTCTGAGATAAATATAGTATTTGAATTTTGCTAACTTTTGAAATATTTGAAGCGTAAGCATGCACAATTAATTTGGGAAAACATGCCAAAACTCTGACACCATAGGCAGAAACAGGTTCTATCAAATTGACTCAGCGTTCTCTTCTAAGTTCTATGTGGCAACACATGCTTAATAAGTGAACCAGTGTCTAAGTTAGATATATGTAGAATCAAATCTAGGTTTTGAAAATGTTATGTTTTTATTGGACTATGATTAGTATGAAGCTTTAAATAAGGCCGATGTCGGCCATTCCAGATACTCACACTCACACAGACACACATGGATGAACGATAAGTCCACGTATGCTTCAAACGTTTATTACGTCCACAATCCGCCCACTGTGGCGTCCACAGTCAAATGACCTGCCCCCTAACTCGCTAGGTCCCACAATGCCTCTATATGTGGGTGGGGCCTGGGGGGGGGGGGGGGGGGAGGGGTGCTAGCCACACACAGTAGAGGGCAGTCCAGTCAGGGCACTGCCTGGGGCCATATGCAGGAGTCAGTGTTAGCAGGGTTTGGTGTTAAAACCTGTTACCGTTTAGCTATCACCGAAGTCGGGATCTGTGTCAAGTCGTATGCAGGAGCGCGTAACACTTTCATTATAGCTAAACGTGAAGTTATTTATAGATTTGGGAAATCCCTCTGCATTTGTAGCCATATCCCTACACACTGCACCTACCCACACACGACACCCACGCCGCCGCCGCCAGTATGGAAAGCGACGTCGATGCGGCGGTGCCGGCGATTTGTTTACTTTACGTTCGTCAATTCGAAAATATAACTATTAATATCGCCGCCAATGCGGCGGTAGCCTTAATAATGCTTCGAATTTAGGGTTAAATTGATCAAATTTCACTTATTGAGTAGCTAATTCTGTTAAATATGATCGCATTGAATAGATTTGATACCTAACACCGCCTGTAAACCAGCTATTTTTCTGGTTTAGCTTAACCTAGTTTAAGCTTGTGGTGTTAGGCCTATCACTGACTCGTGCATACCGACTTTTCGGCGCTAAACCAGAAATCCCATCTAAACGCGTTTTGTCTCGGTAACACTGACTCCTCCTGCATATGGCCCCTGGTGTCTAGCATGCCACCATCTAGCGCAGTGTAACTGCATAGGTGTGCGGTGTAGTCTTTACAGCCACCGCGTGATAGTGGCGCTCATGTACAGACTACTACAATACTAAGTGAGGCGCAGTGGCACTTTGTAGGTAGCCGTTGATCATGTTCCTGCCTGCTTAGCGCAGTGAATAATGGGTACCGACGGCAATAATCGGCGAGCGAACTATTGGGATGGAGTCCGTTGGGCGGATCCCTCGGGTATGGATCGATGGTCTCACGGCTACCAGAAACACATTATCGTTGTAAGGATATCAGTCTTCGACTAAAAGGTCAGGCGGTAAACACACAGTCGTTAGGGTATCGTGGGAGTGTTTGTGTGTGTGTGTGTGTGGAGGGGGATGGGGTGAGTTTGGGTTGTGGGTGGAGGGGGGGCGCGGAGGGCTGTGTGTGTGTGTTCTGTTTGAGGAGTGGATTGTGGGGTGTATGAGGGTGGGGTGAGGTTGTGGTGGCTGTGAGGGGTTGTGGGGTTGTGGAGTGTTAAGAATGTTGTTGAGGTTGTGTGTGTTGTTATGGGGGGGGGGGGGGTTGTACGATATTGTAGGTTTGTGGAAATTATATGAGGTTGAAGGAGTTGTGCGGTTGTGTGGGGTGGAAGGAGGGTTGTGCGAAATTGTAGGGTTGTGGAAATTGTAAGAGGTTGAGGGCGTTGTGGGGGTTATGGAGTTGTGTGTGTGTGGGGGGGGGGAGTGTACGACAATGTCGGGTTCCGGACACTGTAAGAGGTTGTGGGGGGGTGGGGGTGTACGACATTGTAGGGTTGTGGACATTGTGAGAGATTGTCAGGATTGTGGGGGTTATGGAGTTGTGTGTGTGTGGGGGGGGGGGGTTTGTACGACATTGTTGGGTACTGGACATTGTACGAGGCCGTGGGGGTTGTGGGAGTGCGTCTGTTTGGGGAGGAGAATGATTATGTGAGGGAGGAGGATGGGTGGTGGGTGGCGGGTGTTCTGTGGTGGATGGTGGGTGGTGGTAATGGGTGGTGGGGGGGGGGGGTGGATGGGTGAATGGCGCCCTCTCTCGGCATCAAGCAAAACACACACATTAGGTCAACTCAGGAGGGCACTAGAAGGCACTCGTCGTGGAGGAAGAGGAGGAGGAGGTGGAGGAGAAGGAGGTGAAGGGGGCGCGGAGGGAGGCGGGGAGGAGGCATTAATGGAGAACAAACAAAGTGGAACGCGGGGTTTGCCGCGCATGCTCCGGAGAGAGGCAGGCAACCAGGGAGAGCTTGTAGCCATTTTATTTTTTAACGCTGGTTCTGGCGTGAATGGGCAACAGCGAATCTGGATGAGGAATGAGGCCGCCCCGCCCAGGTTCTCCCGATATTTCCGGCGGCCGTCGGATCGGGTCGGGCCATGCATCACCCACCAGGGGTCGCCTCTGCTGCCCTAGTGCACAGTTAGAGGGTGGGAGGTTGGGGTTGGGGGGAGCGGTGGGGGTGGGTGTGGGGGGTGGTGGAGGTGGGTGTGGGGGGTGGAGGAGGTGGGGTGGGTGGGGGGTATGATGGCAGTTGTGTGGAATGATGTGTGGATGAGAGGGGAGAGCCTGGTTTTAGTTTTACTAATAAGGACGTCCCTCATATTGTGTAGGTCCATGATAATTGTGATGACCCTGATATTTATACACGCGTCAAATTTTGGGTAGTTCCTCGCTAATTGTGATGACCTCGATATTTATTTACACATCAGCTATTGTGTAGTTCCTCAATAATTGTGATAATCTCGATATTTATTTACACGTCCAATATTGTGTAGTTCCTCGCTAATTGTGATGACTTCGATATTTATATACATATCAGATATTGTTTAGTTCCTCAATAATTGTGATAATCTCGATATATATTTACATGTCCAATATTGTGTAGTTCCTCAGTAATTGCGAAGGCCTTGATATTTATTTACATGTCAAATATTGTTATTTCATGTTCAATATTGTTCGATAATTGTGATGGCCTCGATATGTATCTACACGTCCAATATTGTGTAGTTCTTCGATAATTGTGATGATCTCGATATGTGGAGTTGTGTGTGTGGGGGGGGGGGGGGGGAGGGTGTACGACCTACGTCCATGTCTAATATTGTGTAATTCTTCGATAATTGTGATGGCCTCGATATGTATTTACACATCCAATATTGTGTAGTGCTTCGATAATTGTGATGGCCTCAATATGTATTTACACATCCAATATTGTGTAGTTCTTCGATAATTCTGATGCCCTCGATATGTATTTACACATCCAATATTGTGTAGTTCTTCGAAAACTGTTATGGCTTCGATATTTATTTACACTAAATAAGTATTTTAATGATACAGTACTTACTAATTAAACATATGCTCACCAAAATGGAGTTCTTAATGGCGACTGCTGGCACTTGGCGAGCAGAAATTGTGCAAACCCTCTGGAAATTATGACGTTAGGTTATAATTAACTCATATCAACTGTCAAAAGAAGTATGTGCAACATTTCCACCTGAACTCGAAATTACTCCAGACTAGTAGGAATTGATTCTTCCCGGCACAACACGTACTGCTCACTGGAAGTTAGTATTTCTTTTTTTTTGGTGGGGGAGGGGGCTGGGGGGGGGGCTGTGGACGGGTTGAGAGTTCCACATTCGGGGAAGGTGAAATAAAGTGTCCATAGAAGACATGTAACATTACGTAGAGGAGACAGCACATTGGGTTCATGTCTACTTAAAGATATAGAGGCATGCAGCAGAACATTAAGAAGTGGACACAGGGTCATGTTACTTAAAGGTGACATAGAGTCCATAGCAGACATAGAACATTACTTAGGGAGAAAGGACATTGGGTTCATGTCTACTTAAAGGTGACATAGAGTATCCATAGCAGACCGTAGACATACTAGGGAGAAAGGACACGGGCATGCTACTTAAAGGGCAAAGAGGCCATAGGGACATAGGTACTTAGGGGGAGGTATGGGTTGTCATGTCTACTTAAAGGTGACATAGAGTGTCCATAGCAGACATATAGGATTACTTAAGGGGGCAAGGACACTGGGTTCATGTCTACTTAAAGGTGACAGAAAGTGTCCATAGGAGACATACAGGATTACTTAAGGGGGAAAGGACGCTCTGTTCATTACTACTTAAAGGTGACATAGAGTGTCCATAGGAGACATATACCATTACATAGGGGGTAGAGAACACTGGGTTCTTGTCTACTTAAAGGTGACATAGAGTGTCCATAGCAGACATATAGCATTATGTAGGGGGGGAGAACACTGGGTTCATGTCTACTTAAAGGTGACATAGAGTGTCCATAGCAGACATATAACATTACGTAGGGGGGGAGAGAACACTGGGTTCATGTCTACTTACATCCTCTCTCCACCCAGAGCGCAGACGTGTGCATGGAGGTGTGGTCAGGTTGTAAAGTGGGAGGTTGTCGTGGTGCGTGTGGCAGGTTGTCTGGGTGTGGGTATGGGTGAGCGTGTGGGGTGGAAGTGGTGTGCAAATAAAGGGGTGTGGTAGTGATGGGTTGTGGAAGGTTGTAGGGGATGGTGAGGGGTTGTCAGCCTGAGGGGATTGTGAAACGACAATTGGGGGTGTTTGTAAGCTTATGACGGTTACTGGTTGCAGAACTGCAACATTGGGTAGAGAGGCTCCGATAAATCGGGCCAATCTTTGGTTGAAGACTTAACTTCAATAGGGAGTGTTGTAGAAGCTGGGGACATCTTCACAACGTTGTAACGGCGAGGTCAGGGGAAGAAGTGTGCCTGGGAGAAATCGAAAGGCGCAGAGTCTAGGAAAGAGAAATGAGGAGAGTTGAGTCAAAGGACCGTGACTATTTGCTCTATGGTGACCGGTCAGCGAGCCATAGACACGGACAGAGTAAGAGTAGAAAGTGAAATGCCGGTGGGCTCCCCCTCCTGGAACTCTTTTCAGACATATCAAGGGGGAGCACGGCCGGCGAAGAGGTGATAGAGAGAGGTGTGGACAGAGTGCGGCCCGGACAGCAAGTGGATTGTGAAACGTGGATGGGTTGAAGGGCTTGTGGGAAATGTAACTTGTAAGGGTGTGTGGTGCCTATGATGGTTTGGGGTGGGTGTGTCGGATTGTGGTACGTGGAGAGGCGGGTTGTGGGGCGACGGGGGGCCAACTTGGGGCCCGCTGCCGCCTGCCGCCTGCCGCCTGCCGCCTGCCGCCTGCTGCCTGCCACCTGCCGCCTGCCGCCTGCCGCCTGCCACCTGCCGCATGCCACCTTCCGCCTGCCGCCTGCCACCTGCTGCCTGCCGCCTGCCGCCTGCCGCCTGCCACCTGCTGCCTGCTGCCTGCCGCCTGCCGCCTGCCGCTTCCCGCCTGCCGCCTGCCGCCTGCCGCCTGCCGCCTGCTGCCTGCCACCTGCTGCCTGCCGCCTGCCGCCTGCCACCTGCCACCTGCCACCTGCCGCCTGCCGCCTGCCGCCTGCCGCCTGCCGCCTGCCGCCTGCCGCCTGCCACCTGCCGCCTTCCGCCTGCCGCCTGCCGCCTGCCGCCTGCCGCCTGCCGCTTCCCGCCTGCCGCTTCCCGCCTGCCGCTTCCCGCCTGCCGCCTGCCGCCTGCCGCCTGCCGCCTGCCGCCTGCCGCCTGCCGCCCGCTGCTCTCTACACAACTGAAACCTCCGGCGGGGGACCCATAACCCTCTCGTGTAGACATGGAGACTGTAAACACAGACATCAAAAGCCGGAGCGGCGCGTTGGGAAATGCAGCTTGGCCGTCCCGGAGGGTGAGGGCATTAGTGTCCAATATACATGTAACGGCAGATACCGGCCGACAGCAGAGTGGCGCCGGGAACCTGTAACGCGGACCCCGCCGTCCGTACTGGACCAAGGCTTCTCCAGCCCCCCCCCCCCCCCTTCCGATAGGGCTCCAGCCTGTGCATGTATATATGTGCTTATATATATATATATATATATATATATATATATATATATATATATATACAGTCAGCTCTGGTTAATCCGATACTGGTTAATCCAAAGATTTTGCTTATTGACATGTTTTCAGGATTTCCCCAATGTTAATCAATGCTAATTACTCTGGTTAATCCGAGACTTGCTTTCCAACACTGGCATTGCTTTTTTTGTCACAAACATGCCTATAGCATGCCAATAGCTCTGGTTAATCCGACACTTGAAATCCATCAAACATGAATTGACACTAATATCCCAGATTTAGACCTTTCAGTTTCAGTGGGTGTGAAGTCCAGTTTGTTGAAGTTTTTAAATATCAAATAATGTTTGTGTGAATGATTGATATGTGTGTTTATCTGTAATAAATGTAGATATGCTACTTAGGTGTTATTATTATTTTAATGAACAATTGCATACATGATTCAGTCATACATAGGCCTATATAGGCTTATAAAAATACACAAACAACCACAAAATAGTCTAAATTGGTTATTCCCATAATTTGCTATCTGAAATTATTTGGCGTATGACAGAATGTGTCAGATTAACCAGAGCTGACTGTATATGGATATATATATATATATATATTTATATAAATATGAAGAGCTGTTTTCCAAAACACGATAAGCGCCGATCCAGAAATTGAGCTTGCAATGCTAATGCCAAGCTCGTAGTTCGTGCTTTGGAAAAGAGCTCTTCATATATATAAAGAGCTCTTCATATATATACAAATGTGAAGAGCTCTTTCCCAAAGCACGAGCTACGAACTTGGCATTGGCATTGCAAGCTCATTTTTTGGATCGGCGCTCATAGCGTTCTGGAAAGAGCTCTTCATATAGAAATATCTATATATGTATATATATATATATATATATAAATTCCTCGGTTCACAAAAGAACATAGGAGAGAGTAAGTTTGGTTTATATTTAATAACTGGCTCACGGATTAATAGCCCTAGCGCTAAAAAAGAAAGAAAAAATGTCCTCCAGTGTGTGATGCGAGGAGGGTGCCCGCCCGGCAATTTACCCGACAGCTGGGAGGGGTGGGGTGGGGGGGCGCTCCACCAATGTGCAAGAGGAAATATAGGATGTACATGGTACCCTTGTATTTATACTCGTATAATTCATTATACATCACATATATACAGAAGAACACTCGCATAATAAATTTGCCCGCATACATATTACCTCATAAATTTGACCTTATATAAAGCTTCTGTATGGATAACAATGAGACTAGCAGATTGGATTGGTTTGTTTATTCGACTCCATCACTCAATCAATCAATAGTTCGTCCTCTAGTCGAGGGTTGGATGCAACGGTTCTGCACTTGTCCCGATGGTGTGCTGTTCTGATAGACTGTGAATAATTCAAGCCTGTCCACTGTGAAATATTTGTAAACCATGATGTTCTTGGTCTCCCTCTCCCTCTGCTGCCATTCCCCTTCCCTTCCAACAATGTACGGTATATTGAACTCTGACGAATGATGTGGCCAAAATAAATAAGTTTCTGTGTCTGTATAGTGGCAAACAAGCGTTTCTTATTTTTAATTTTTCTGAGAACTTCTTTGTTGGTGATCTTCTTTGTCCATGATATTTTCATCATCCTTCGATAAGTCCACATCTCAAATGCTGCTAAATGCTGTCACATCTCAAATGCTGCTAAACGACGCCATGCTGTGTGATAAATGCCCTGCCTAATTAAACATAAATGCAAACAACTGGTGGCAAGTGACGATTCAAAGTAACGCGGGTGCTGTCGAACTCCGCTGGTTCCTGGTGAGTCTCAGCAAAGCAAACTTATGACAGCGATTGGTCAATAAAATACCGTCATTGAATCGCCTAATAATTAAATGAATAATTCTCCGAGCGAATGACAGTGTTTGCGGCACTGGTAGGGGTAGGGTTTGGGGGGGGGGGGGGTGGCACCATCTGTGCCAACACTGAAAAGAGTCACCCATAAAGTACAAAGACCCTATAATACTAAGATGGCTCACTCCCAATCTCTCCCATGGTAATGTAAATTTTGCAGTGCCATCTTGTCGTGGGTTTGATCAGCCCGGCTGCTGGTTGGTGTTTCACATGTAAACACATACAATTATATTATACATGAGATAGGTAAGTATGAATACGCATCGATATGAAATCTCTATGAACAAATACACATCATCATCAGCATCATCATCAGCATTGCCATCACCACACATCTTTCACATTTATATATACATTTATACATATAATATAGCATCTGTTTAACCAAGATAACAGCCAGCGCACCAAGTGGTGGGTTTGATCATTTTGATTACCCAGTACAGGCTGAGTGAGCCGTCTTAGTATTATAGGGTCTTTGTAAAGTAGTACACAACATATGGGTGATCAATATAGGGAATCTTTCCTTCCACGCCTTTATACTCACATAATTCTTATACATCACATATCATTTTAAAGTTGCATTCTCCTGTAGCTTTGAGTTTCAGCCATTTAACAAAAGAAGATAAATAATAATAAGGGGATGGTTATAATATACTTTACGTAAGTTTGAAGTACATTTTTCTTTTAAATAACTAACTTTGGAGATATTTGAAGTGAATACATGTAACCTGAAGATTTGTGTACACATATAAAGGTCTTCAGGAGTAACATGTTTCATTATTTTGACTTTGTATTACCTTCTATACAGCAACACGTGTTTAATAAGTGCACCATACCTAAGTTTGCGTATGTAAGATATGTAAGTATGTTGTTTCCGAAAATGTGCTGTGAGTAGTGCGGTGGCCGAATCGGTAGAGCACGGGCCTCAAGTGCGGAAGGTCGAGGGTTTGGTTCCCGGTCGAGTCAAACCAATTACTTATAGAATTGATACTTGTCACATCCTAGCATGGCACTTGGCATTAATAGGATAGGGCATGGACTGGTTAGCTCAGTGTCAAGATAATGTGACTTAGTGGGATATCAGACCATGGTCCTGGTGGCCTGGTCTCCCAGTGGGGCAGCACTATAAAGTCACCATGAGTGCACACTGTCACAAGTCGGTACCCATCCTGATATGACCATACATTTTGCCAGGGCGTAAATCTGAAACAACCAACTATTATTTTTGTTGGTGGTAAATATGTTTATTCTGCGGAATAAGTCTTTTGTCAGTGCCGGCCGAAGCTCTGGCCATTTCCTTCTTCAAATCAGGGTTATTTACATAAAAGGTATATGGAATAAGGTATGCAATAACCGTTGAATACACAATTTGCAGCATGTAACACAATGAAATTCTGTAACGCAAAAGTACCATAGCAATATGCTAACAGTAGTAGTGTCATATAACTAGATCAATATCAGTCAGATCAATATGAGTATTTACATAGTATTCAGAATGTAAGCAGAAGTTCTCTTCGGTATTCATTTGGTAAAGTTGTAGTAAGTTTTAATGTAGGTTATGTTCAGTTGGACTTGGGCAACTCTTGGACTTGGGCCACATCTGACACCATGTGACACAGTTGGACTTGGGCCACATCTGACACCATGTAATGACAACATGTGAACACGACGACGACCAGGACACAAGTGCTTTATTATTAGCTCCTCTCACCACGCCTCACGTGACCCACCTGCGGGCTACCTACCCTGTAGCCAGCTCCTGACGTCCGGTATTACATATATTACAGTATATAAAGATCAGTTTGTTAGAAATATTCTAGTGTTACTCTAGTGTAGTTAGTTATGTGAGTTTATGAATTATCCTTTTAGGGCGGGGTTGTTAGTGTCATGGGTGTGATGAAAATGGGAAATATTGCGCCTAGAGCGGGACCCGAACCCACATCTCTTTGCATTCTGGGCCAGTGTGCTAACCATTACACCACGTAGGCTCCCTGTTATCTACACACTACCCACGCCTACCTGTCTATGTGGTTACTTGCCTGAGAGGTCAGTGCAGACCACTACATTAGTAATACACTGGACCAGCTGTGACCAGTGAATAATATATTTATATATATACTATAGTAAAGGCCTAATCCATGCCTATATATCCGGTGGCTTGTGTTCTATGCTCACCGTCTGTATCTCTCTCTTAAATATGTTGCCAGGACGTAAGACAACCAACCTACCAACCTACCAATCTCCTCAACCCTCTGACCATGGCGCGCTGTGCTGTGGTCCCCGAGTGCCCGATTAGTCAGCGGGCCGAGGTACAAGGACACGGGGCGGGCGCGGATTGTGCGACAGCTGCTCGATAAAACATGTCCACGGAGGCCAACTGAGAAGCAGGGATGGAGTTTCTTCTTTTTGCTGTCCGGGTTAGTCCGTCTTTGGTAACTAAATCTAGCACTCTGACCCCCCCCCCCCCCAACCCCCAGCCCCGCCTCACTTTCACCTATGTGGACCGGTGGCGTCCCCTAGTGCCGTGTAAGGTGGCGTCCCCTAGCGGCGGCGCACCGTCTTTTACAGCCTCCGGGCATGTATGAACTATCTGCGAATATAGCACAGCATATACAAGTGTGATGGTAGTTATTTCTTAACCTGTGAGGCAATACATAAATAGTTTTTTTAATTGTTTTACGTCCATGGCATCTGTCTCAGACACACACATATCTTATATCTTATTTATTATATATCATTTATTATTTTTTATATATTATTTTTTATACATTTGTTAAATTATATATTATATTTATTATGTATGTTATATATTATATATTTTGTATATTATATATATATCTTATGTATACTATATATATTAATATATTATATATACTATATCTATTATATATACATATTATATATATTGTATATATTATATATATTACATACAGTCTATAAATATTATATACATTATATATACTATATATAATAAATATTATATATGCTGTATAAGAATTATACGAGTATAATAACACGGAATACTACACTATCCTAGCACCCATATACCAGTGATCGGGTGCTGGAACCTCACCTACTCATCTACTGCTCATGCCTCAGCTCCGACGGTGGCACCACCGCTCGCCTGCTCACTGTCCTACTCACTTGCCGCTGAGAATTTTGGCCTTGTATATTATATATAATATTATTAATACAATATTATATATATATATCAGTTTGATAAGCATATTTATTCTTCAGGACAATGTTTAAAGCGAAAATGATGTGACATGACTATGATAGGTAAATGACTGGTTGGCCGAGTCTCAGAATAATATAAATGAGTGAGATACCATGCCATAGTGCCATTAGGTATCGTGTCATAATACCTGTGGGCAGTCCTCTAAAGTCGCTATGAGTGCCTACCAAGCGCCGTGTCTGAATCGATAAGAGCCACCAGTCCATCCCGTGCGGAAGGTTGTAGGTTCTGATCCTTCAAATCAAACCAATGACGTACAAAATTGATATTGTCGCTACATAATCTGGTGCTTGGCATCGATAGGATATGAAAATACTGGTTTCTTAAGTATTAGGATCATGTGACTGAGTGGAATATCAGGTGATGGTGCTGGCGGGATGGGATAGTTTCCAAGTGGGGCATCACTATAAAGCTGTCATGAATGCGAACTATGACAAGTCGGTTTTCGTCCCGATATGACCGTGGATGTTGATAGAAAGTACTTTAACCCCAACAACAAAGACCCCATCAGTCAAGAAGCATGGCTTGGCGAACAGTGCGCCCACCAGGGGACTCACACATAATCTGATAATGCCCCAAAAGGAGCTCGGGATATTAGTCTAGACGAGAGTGCCCACTTACAATCCAACTAGATGTCACTGCGTCATGCATATCTCACACCTCGGCACTGACACTGCATCATTGAGAATATGCACATGCACAGCACTGGGACACCTGCAGATGTAACGCACCACAGTGCAGTGTGCCATCCTACTGACTGACTGATTGGGTTGTTTATAACCTGTTCGGTGACAGGCTGTGAAACTGCAGCATGGATAAATATGATCTGATTTTGGATGAAGTATAATCTTTAGTGTAACGCAGTCAAGGCACTTTATGCCCAGGTCACATACACGTTAGTGCACATAGTTGAATGTAGTGGAAGCTAACGTAGTTGAATGTAGTTGAACGTAATTGAACGTAGTTTAATGTACCAGCATCAACACTTGTCCATGATGTTAACTTTGGAATAACTTGGGTGAGGCGTGATGTCTGATTAAATTTTTGGACATGTTCAAAAGAGTGCTACGTTAGAGGCTGAATTTGCATCTCTGATGCTAACATACTCTAGTATACTCTAACATACTGTAGCATACTCTAGCATACTCTAGCATACTGTAGCATACTGTAGCATACTCTAGCATACTCTAGTGTACTTTAGCGTGCTCTAGCATACTCCAGCATTCTTGGACGAAGCCCTGGTCACATAGCCGTTAGTGGATATAGGTGAACGTAGTGGGGTAGTGGGGTATGCAGGTATAGCAAGCAATACCTCAGGGAGTTTGACGCCCCTGCCTTGCAGAGTTGTAAACCACTGCCTTGTGGTACAGGTTCTTGACAGAACCGAAGGCTAAGGGAGCAAACCCTACACAGAAAACCATGTCACTGTGGTAGCATTAAGGGCGGTTGATGTATGGAACTCCCAACATCTCCCGACCAGCCACTGCAGGGACAAATAGTTTCGCGCCTGTTTTGACATGTTCTTGCCGGTGTGAAACCTCTATTTGCTCCCTGAGAGAGTGCTGCTGGTAACTTGCAAAAGCCAGCAGCACTTCAACACTTTTGCAGGCAGCTTTCATGAAATGTCTGAAGCTGAGAGAAACTAAGACCGACTCATGGACGCAACTCTCATAGCAGAGAGCGAAATGGAGAGCGGCAGTCAAGTAATGAAAGCAGTCTTTGTCGCATCGCGACCGACAGCATGATGATGATGATGAGTGGGGTCTAACATAGTTGAACATAGTTGAATGTACCAGCATCCGTACCATAATGTATTTATCCATACCGTAATGTATTTATCAGTACCGTAACGTATTTATCCGTACCAAAACCTGCCATTCCTTAACGTATTTCAACGTAGCTTGACATACTTACACCACGTTTGCCCCACGTCAGCCTCCACTACGTTCACCGACTTTCAACTACATGGCACAAACGTGTATGTGACCGGGGCATTAGTGCAGGTGCCAAAGGGTTTGAGAGCCAGGAAGCAAGAAGAGGGGATCCACAGTAAAAGAGCGCAGTGAAACAGCGAAAAGGAAAAGCCCCTCACCCATGCAAACAACTCCTTTGATCAGGAAGAGAAGTAAGCCTGGAAGAATAAAAAAGAGAATGGATGGCGTTCTCTGCGGCGGAGTGGTTAGAGTGTCTGACTTGTTTCTAGGTCAGACTCCTAATCTGAGGGTCGGTGGTTCGATTCCCCGTGTCCCCAGCTCTGCCAATTTGGATTTCCACCGCTGTGTATAACTTACAGCGTCATCAAAGGCCGGTTGCTCTCATACCATGTCTATGTGGTGTGGGAGGTTAAAAATCCCTTGGGTCGGTAAAAGTGTAGGCTCGGGCTTTCTATCGACCAGCAGTGGAATGAGGAAGGCCAGTCGTCTATGACTGAAATTTCCCCTGCTTAAACAACTAATGGACCAAAAAAATAAAAGAAATGAGGGAAGAGAAGTGAGGAGAGTTGAGTCAAAGAGCCGTGCCTCCTTGTGGTGACCAGTCATCGAGCTGGAGACACAAAGTTAAGGTGGAAGGAAGTGAAAAGCCCGCCAGCTTATCTTGCAATATCTTTTTAGATCAAACCAGGAGAGGAGACCGGCAGCTGAGGGACGGTAGAAGAGGTGTGGAGGAAGTGGAGGCCGGACAACAAGTGAACGCATCCCACCATATAGCCACGGATGAGTGTGTGAGTGTGAGTGCGTGGGTGAGGGTATGGCTGAGTGGGTGAGTGTGAGTGGATGGGTGAGTGTATGGCTGAGTGGGTGAGTGAGTGTATGGGCGAGTGTGTGAGTGTGAGTGCGCGGGTGAGTGTATGGCTAAGTGAGAGTGAGTTGTTTGGGTGTATGGCTGAGTGTGTGAGTGCATAGGTGAGTGTATGGCTGAGTGTGAGAGTGTGAGTGCGCGGGTGAGTGTATGGCTAAGTGAGAGTGAGTTGTTTGCATGTATGGCTGAGTGTGTGAGTGCATAGGTGAGTGTATGGCTGAGTGTGAGAGTGTGAGTGTGTGGGTGAGTGTATGGCTAAGTGAGAGTGAGTTGTTTGGGTGTATGGCAGAGTGTGTGAATGTGAGTGCGTGGGTGACTGTATGGATGAGTGTGTGGGTGTGAGTGTGTGGGTGAGTGTATGGCTGAGTGTGTGAGTGTGAGTGCGTGGGTGAGTGTATGGATGAGTGTGTGAATGTGAGTGCGTGGGTGAGTGTATGGCTGAGTCTGTGAGTGAGTGTATGGCTGAGTGTGTATGCGTGAGTACGTGGGTGAGTGTATGGCTGAGTGTGTGAGTGTGAGTGTGCGAGTGAGTGCATGGATGAGTGTGTGGATGTTAGTGTGTGAGTGTGAGTGCGCGGGTGAGTGTATGGCTAAGTGAGAGTGAGTTGTTTGCGTGTATGGCTGAGTGTGTGAGTGCATAGGTGAGTGTATGGCTGAGTGTGAGAGTGTGAGTGTGTGGGTGAGTGTATGGCTAAGTGAGAGTGAGTTGTTTGGGTGTATGGCTGAGTGTGTGAGTGTGAGTGCGTGGGTGAGTGTATGGCTGAGTGTATGAGTGTATGGGTGAGTGTATGGCTGAGTGTGTGAGTGTGAGTATGTGGGTGAGTGAGTGTATGGCTGAGCGTGTGAGTGTGCGTGTGCGAGTTAGTGTATGGATGAGTGTGTGGGTGTGAGTGTGTGGGTGTGAGTGTGTGAGTGTGAGTGCGTGGGTGAGTGTATGGCTGAGTGTGTGAGTATCAGTGCGTCGGTGAGTGTATGGCTGAGTGTGTGGGTGTAAGTCTGTGGATGAGTGTATGGCTGAGTGTGTGAGTGTGAGTGCGTGGGTGAGTGTATGGCTGAGTGTGTGAGTGTGAGTGCGTGGGTGATTGCATGGATGAGTGTGTGAGTGTGAGTGCGTGGGTGAGGGTGTGGATGAGTGTGTGGGTGTAAGTGTGTGGGTGTAAGTGTGTGGGTGTGATTGCGTGGGTGAGTGTAGTAGTAGAGGACATAACGAGAATCATTAATCCGTTCAATAGGAAATCATATCCTCCAAGCCTGGATCCCTGCATACATGTATTTGGCATGAAACCGTACCCACCGTAGCGGAGACGCCTCCTGACTTCACCCCCGTCCTTCACCCCCACCCACCCTGCGGGCAATGCGGTCCGCACGGCGCCATCACGCGGCAGGAAATTGAACTAAATTTTGACAGATTGGGGGAAGAAAGATGGGTGCCTATCCTACTAGCCCGTGAGACCTGCTGACGGGCGACCTCTCCCCCCTCCCTCCCACCCACCCTCACTCCACTCTCCCCCTCCCCTCCCCTCCCCTCTCCCCTCCCTCTCCTCTCTCCCCCTCCCCCTTCGCTCTCCCCCTTCCCATACCCCCACTCCTCACCCTTTCCCTATCGCCCTCCCCCCACCCTCCCGCCTTCTCCCACACTCTCACTCCCCCTCGCTCTCTCCCTCCCCCTCCCCCTCCCACTCCCTCCCTCCCCTCCCCCCCCCCATGTCCTCCCTCTCTCCCTATCCCTATCCCTCCCCCTCCCTCTCCCCCCTCCCCTCTCCCCCTCCCCTCTTCTCCCACCCTCCCTTCGTCCCCCTCTCCCTCCCCCACCCCCTCCCTCCCGCCCCCTTCCCTCCCCCCTTCCCCTCCCCGTCCATCCCCCCTTCTCCCCTCCCTGCACCCACCCCCCGGGCTCAGTGCTGTATGGAGGCGAATATGCGGCTATACATTACCGGCGTCCGGTGGAGTCAGGACAGGGCTGGGGTGGGATCTGCGCGGATTTGCTGATAGATAATTTCCTGCGACCAGTGCTCTGCCACGTGGAGGTTATTTGCACGGAAATTCACATGAAAAAAAACAACTATTAATATGAAACTAAACTAAAAACTATCAGACTGAATGAGGGTGGGTGTGGTTAACATAGTTGACATTGGGCTAAATTTACACTCCATTCTACTACTGGGAATAATGGTGAATATAAACCATATTTGTACATTTGCTCCGAGTGTCAGTAATAGTTTTATTTTTCTATTTATTATTTCTATGGTATAAGCAATGTATTTGTGTTAATTTTAAATGGGGAAAGCACCTCATAAGTATTCTACTTCTGCTTTCTCCCTTTTCATATTAAAAAAATTACTGATATAAATATCAACTTGTGTGTACATTGATCATGTGGAAATAAATATATTATTATTATTATTATTATTAAATATGCCTCTTTTGTATGCGCCGTCGTTAGTGTTATAGGTTTCATCAATTGCACTCATTTTGGATGGAACCTACAGACAACACTTCCACATTCTCCATGGCAAATCAAAATAATCGCATTTTCTTGGGCATCCCGTCAGAATTGTCTTCTATGAAACGTTGATACACTTGAACATGTATTATTTGAATCAAAACTTCGTGGTTTCAAATTTGTCTAGGCACGGAATTAATTGTCTGAATTGGTGGCGGAGTGATTTCAAATTGGCCGAGTGAGTGTGTGACTGCGTAGGTGTGTATGCGTGAGTAGGCGTTATTATGCATGGTTATGTGGGTTGGGGGAGTGGGACGTAGCTCAGGCGGTAGAGTTTCCACCTATGATGGTGTGGGTCATCCGATCGATCCTGCTCAGTGGACACATTTGCAATTTGGGCTATCTCCCGGTACAACCAGTGGTTCACAACTGGTTCATCAAAGGCTGTGGTACCTGCTCTCTTGTCTGTGGGAAAGTGCATATAAAAATCCCCTTGTTGCTTATCAGAAAGAGTAGCCTATGTGGTGGCAGCAGGTTTCCTCCAAAGAAATATGTTAGAATGACCATATGTTTGACGTCCAATAGCCGATGATGAAAATCAATGTGCTCCAGAGGTGTCGTTAAATAAAACAAACTTTCCTTTTGAGTGTTTGCGTGAGTGTGGATGTGTAGGTGAGTGTAAGTGAATAGATGAGCTGTGAGTGAGTGTGATGAGTTGTGGGTGTGTACGTGTGGGTGTGAGGATTAGTGTGGCTTTGGTTGTGTGCGCGGGAGTATGGTGAGTAGTGGATGTGTGTGAGTGTGTGGGTGTGAGGGTAGGTGTAGGTTTGGGTGAGTGTGTGGCTGAGTGTGGGTGAGTTGTGGGAGAGTTGTGGGTGAGTTGTGGGTGTGTGGGTGAGTTGTAGGTGGGTGAATAGCTCTGGATGTGTGGGTGTGTGGATAAATAGGTGAATTGTGCATAGGTGAGTATGGATGTGTGAGTATGGGTGTGTGTGAGTGTGGGTTAGGGTGGGTGTTTGTGTTAGTGCGGATGTGAGGTGTAGGTGTTTGAGAACAAGGAATAAGATCAGGAACAATAAGACTAGAACACGACTGGATAGAATGCTATGTGAGTAAGTACATGCGATGGGAAAAACCTTTCCGACTGCGTAATCTTTCTGCGTAGTAGCATTGCGGAGTAGACTATGTTTTGGCAGAACTGGTTCGGGAGCCATCAGTATATTAGCCCTCGAAGGCTGTGTGATCATCACTGTTCTTCATGGGTCGTTACTCTGAGTGGTAGGTGACATATGCCCGCCGGCACCTGTGAGATTCTGCGTCATAGATGCAGGTTCCCCGGCCAGCGGGTGATACTACATGGGGAGGAGACGATGGCACTCCTCCAGTTCCAGGAATGGTGATCTTCTTGGAAGATCCCCCCCCCCCTCGTCATCTCTTCACTCAGTGGCAGGCCCACCTAGTGGTCGGTCAGAGCAGCACAGTGAGAATACAGAAGTTCTTCATGGGTCATTACTGTGAGTGGTAGGTGACAGATGCCTGCCGGCACCTGTGAGATTCTGCGTCATAGGCGCAGGTTCCCCAGCCAGCAGGTGATGAATGGGGAGGAGACGATGTCACTCCACCAGTTCCAGGAATGGTGATCTTCTTGGAGGGTCGGCCCCTATCATCTCTGCCCTCAGTGGTGGGCCGATCTGGTGGTCGGGCAGGGTCTGCAGTGGTAGTGGTGGTGGGGGTGGGGGGTGGAGGGGCTTGCCAGGTACTGTCCGAGAGCAGAGAGCCCCTGGGGCAAGATTATATACTATATGTATATATATATCTATATATATATTTACATATATATAACAGAACGCTTGTCATTGGATCAAATATATAAGAGAGATAGAGCGAGAGAAAGAGACGTGGAGCATAGAACACATATCACCACATATATATATGTATGGTTGGTGGTTGGAGTTTCACGTCCTGGCAGCAACTAAGGTCATATCAGGGCGGATACCAACTTGTGACTGTGCGCACTCATGGCGAGTTTATAGTGCTGCTCCACTGGGAGACCAGACCACCAGTGCCGAGACCTGATATTCAATTCAGTCACATTATCATCACACTGAACCAACCAGTCCTTGCCCTATCCTAATAATACCGAGCAACAAGTATCAATTTTTAAGTCATGGTTCGAATCCGTGAGTTCGAATCCCACGATATACAAAAAGGGGAGACGGACGCTCAACTTATTCCGCAA
Organism: Branchipolynoe longqiensis; assembly: GCA_030323885.1. Classification (NCBI taxonomy): domain Eukaryota; kingdom Metazoa; phylum Annelida; class Polychaeta; order Phyllodocida; family Polynoidae; genus Branchipolynoe; species Branchipolynoe longqiensis. The sequence continues at coordinate 136,558,215 of CM059187.1, read as the reverse complement.
TCCCGTCTGGACAGAGGGAGATAGCGAGATATATACTGTCTATATATGTATGTGGATATATATATATATATATATATATATATATATATATATACGCATATATATATAAGTATGGGCTCTGGCTGACAGACCCACCCACTGTACAATGATAACATTTATACACATACATCAGTGCCCGGACTCCAATGATGTCATATAAGGGTGCATTATGACAGGGACCCAACAACGCACAGTCTAAATATGTATCCATAACGACCCCCTTGTCAACATCACGTCGGGAGCTGCTCGTTCCAATCCCAGTTGCTCACGATACAACCTACTGACATCCCATACTGCTTTACCCCAACATACACTTGCAATGACACTCACATTCAGCTGTCCATTAGTTGGGTGGCTAGGTCTTTTAATTGACCCTTGACCCCCGCCCCCATGCACCTCCCCCCCGCCCCCCATACACTTACCTAGTCCGTAGGGTGCGAACTAAATTGCAGTTTCCGGTGAGCTGCTCCATACATTGGTCAGTTGGTTGTTGGAGTTTTACGTCCTGGCATCATCTAAGGTCATATCAGGACACCATGATCTGATATCCCACTCAGTCACATTATCCTGGTTATGAGCTAACCAGTCCTTGCCCTATCCTATTAATGCTGAGCACCAGGGTAGGAAGTAACAAGTATCAATTTGATAAGTGATTGGTTTGACTCGATCGGGAACCAAACTCCTGATCTCCCACACACGATTAGGCCACGACGACCAGTGTCTCAAAACATTGCTAAGCTCATATGAACTTCCAGCATCCAGGCTTAGTGCGTATCCTGGTGACTGCAGCCAAGAAATATTGCAAATGCAGCTATTAGTTATGAGAAGTAGAAGCGATTGCCATTTGACATGTATATATGAGACTGTCTGAAAAGGTGCTAAGCTATGGGACAAAACTTTGTCCATTTTAACGATCAACACACTATCTGCTTATGCACTTGCTCAGGATAAACTGATTTGTTTTTTTAATGGTGTTTCATAATCCCAATAGAATACGTCTTGATTTGAAGCAAATGTCCTTGTGTTTTCAGTATAACTGTTTCTGTGCTGTTTTGTGTCAATCATTACAATGGACAAAAAAAAACAGTTATCACCTTTTGAGACAGGCTCATATATATATATGCATACATAGTACTTTTCCGGCCTTGGCTGTTATGGTGCATAATGACCTCTTTATGTATGACAAGATAAGGATGGCATAAACAATATAGACAATATCAGGTAGCAATCAGGCATTGTAAATATTACGGGAAGAGGAATAACAATTGTTATGGGAAGAGGAGTAACGAGTAAGGGGATAGTTAACACATATATATGTGCACTATATAATATATTATGTGGATACAAATAATGGCAGCCCCTTAATGTTTCTCTCTAACCAACTTAACTTTGATGTTATTTACTGCGGATCGGGCATTCTCTCCTCCCCGCCTCCTCTACACCATGAACCAACTGTCACTCTACTCACTTTCAAAACTTTTGTCTATCTCCTGCCAGAGAATAAACTCAACCCAAACCAAGTTTTAATCTTTCCTTCTCATTCACGAACTAACTATTTATATATATATATATATATATATATTTTACCTCGGTATATAGCCTCAGGCTAGCCACAGGCTAGGGAGAGGTAAGCACATCAGGGTACAGCAATTAGCATAAGCAGCTCACGGCGGGAGGACGTTCGCTGAGCTGCTCCAGCAGGATTTAACTACTACAACACTTAAACTAACTGTAAGTATTGAGAAACTGCATTTAAAGTCTTAAGGATGGTTTATAGCATCCCATTATGAAAGCTTAGAACTTTCTCAGGTCCAAAATTGGACATAAAAGGTGTTATAAAAAACACAAGGATAAGAATGTGCATAACCGAAACCGATACCGCTTGACATAGCGAAACCTGTGTTCAGACAGGCAGAGATGTTAACCCGAGTTGCATCTCCTAAGGAAATTCCTCCGAACCCTAAAAGAGGGTTTTGTTGGGGATGATCCTGGGTTTCTTTTATAGACTCCCCAGACCGGTTTTTGAGGCGAGCCTCCGAGTTTCGTAATATTTTCTTCAACTTGCTGGCGCAGAATGCCGCGGGTGGGAGAAGTGTACGAAACAGAGAGAGCGGGCGTGCCAATGGCCGCCCCCCCCGTTTGGTTGGTTTCACTACCCATAAAACCTACGGCAAAACTTAGCTTAACGCCTGTATACAGAACGGTTTAAACACGTTACTATATACCATACGCCATAATACCTCACTCTAGCTCACTTTGTGAACATGTTGAGATGATACCGGTACTAAGTAACCTTTGTCGTTACAGAAACCGATGGCCACCAAGCGAAACAAGGTTCCGCCGGCAGCGGCAGAGGGCCGCGTGCCTTCTGGATACGATTCCTCACCACCGCAGACGGCACCGCCGTCTCCACAGCCGGGGGCTGATCCTTTGGACAAGGATAGTGGGGATGAGGAGCTGGAAGACAAAATCCTACGGATTATGGGCAAATACAACACACAAGCCACACGGCCTCCTTCTCCTCCTATCCCCGAGGATGACTGGGAAGATTTCTCAGATGACGAAACCGAATCGGCATTTGAGGTTCCGCAACCGAAACCCAAGAAGCGGAAAAGACTTGGTAGTAGCTCCGGTGATGAATTCACCAAGGTCAATAAGAAACGAGTGAAGAAGACAAAGAAAAACAAAAAGAAAAAGAAGAAGGACTCATCATCGGATAAATCAAATGATTCGTCCACAACTGACTCCGATTCAGAGATGGAGAGAGTGGGCATTTATGCCAGGATAGGGGCAAAGATCAAGAAGAAATGCCCGTTGGCGAAAGCAAAGAGGTTGCGGACTACAACCATGATGAGGGAAACGCTGAAAGGGCATTTCCACACTTTCAAACCTGTGGAGGTGATCAACAAGCTGACCGAACAAATTTCGGGAATTAAAGGAGTCCCCCAGTCCATCAGTAAAGAAATGGATGCAGGCATCCATCTCTCAGATGAGAGACGGCGTTATGAAAACGCGTTGTGCACGATTCACAAAGCGGTGCTCGGAGCGCTTACATCGATAACTCCGGTAGCGAATCGGATGCAAGCTGAGAATTCATTCTCGTCGCTTGCACGAGTGATGGACAGAGGGATTGCGCTGCTTACAGCAGCGTCAAACTTCATGACGTTTCGGCGTTTTGAAAACGTCTTCAAGGCGGTTACAACAGATGCTGGCAAAGAAGTCGCCAGATCGAAGAAAGTAACTGACAATGATGGTAAGGAGTACACTCTTTACCTACCGCCAAAGCCGGTGCTAGGCAAGCCATTGGACAAAACCAAAATGTTTGGCGGTCAGCTAGCGCACCTCTTCAAAGCTGTCGAGGTAGACACTAAAAGCGCTAAAAAACACGGATGGTACCAAAAAGTTTGACAACACCAACAAATTCCGACGCCCCCGCTCGGATTTTCGCTTCCGGAGAGGAGGAAGGCCGGGACGAGGAGGTCCCTCATTCGGCTTCAATCCCAGAGGACGAGGCAGAGGAGAATGCCAGAACACGGGTTGGAACGACAACCGCGGATACAAAAGGGAGTTTACACCCAAACCCCAATTCCCGCGGCCAGGAGCCAAGTAGAGACACAGACTCCTACACTCAACACGGTGTCTGAAGAGACACAAACTTATGTAAGCAAGTTTAATGCAGGCAACATCCTTAACTGTTTGCACAAATGGGTTAACATTACATCTGATAGGGAAATTTTGGATATAGTAAAAGGAGTTCAAATACCTTTCACAGACATACCAACACAGGAAAAGAGTTCCGTTCCCATACAAATTTAACATAGCAGAAAAAACGCCAAATAGATTTTCAGGTTTCGCTGTTTGAAACAAAAGGTATTATTGAAAGAGTACAAAACACAAAAGGACAGTTTATTTCTAATGTCTTTTCTAGGCCCAAACCAAATGGCGAAATTTGCATGATTTTGGATTTGACTAAGTTAAGTAAATTGGTAACATACAAACATTTTAAAATGTTCTCACTAGAAACGGCGAGAGACTTAATTACGCCGCATGATGTTACAGAGATGATGTTAATATCTATTGGGGCAACATCATCGCAGAAATAAGAAAATCAGCTGACGAGATGTGCCCCATTAAGAAAATAAAAATACAAAAAAACCAGGACCCCTGGGTAGACAATGACCTGCTAACGCTCATCATAGCCAAAAGTAAACTGGGTAATAAAGCAAAGCTCACAGAAACTATAGAAGACAAACTGGCCTACCATATTGCCAGAAACCACTCTCTCAAAGCTGTGAGAACAGCAAAAAAGAAATACATAATAAAGCAGGACAGAGACTGGGGAAGCAATACAAACAGATTCTGGAAGAATGTAGACCTATTATTCCCCAAAAATAACAAAGAAGAGCACACAACCTTCCAAGATAACGAAGGGACAATACTCTCAGACAAAGATGCAGCAAACAAACTGAACACGCACTTTGCCACAATAGGACAAACGCTGTCAGGAAAATTTAAAAAAAGGTGGGAAAATAGATCAGGAACTGTGCAGAATGAAATCCCCACCTGCAAAACAGATATAATAGAAGTAAAAAAACTAATAAATGACATAGACACAAATAAACCAAGTGGAATAGACAAAATACCAACCAAAATGCTGAAAGAGGCACTCCAAGCCATCCCAGCCACTATAGTCGACCTATTCAACATCTCCTTTGAACAGGGGCATTTATCTCAGCCTGGAAAATGGCAACCATTACCCCTATCCACAAAAGTGGAGACAAACAAAACATGGGAAACTACAGGCCAATATTGATTCTTCAAACCCCAGGCAAGCTCATTGAAAAAGTGTTACATAGACACATAAATGAACACCTGGAAAAAAACAATATACTAAACGAAAGACAAGGAGGTTTCAGGAAACTGCACTCCACATCTAAAACAATAGCTAACCTAACAAATGACATATTGGCGTCAATGAACCAAAAACAATTAGTTGGAGCAGCCTTCATTGACTTCAGCAAAGCATTCGATACAGTAGACCATAACATACTATTGGAAAAACTAGAATCCATGGGCATAAAATCCAACACTATGGACTGGATAAAATGCTACCTGAAAGACAGGCAACAGAGAACAAAAATAAACAATACACTATCAGACAACCAACCTGTCACATGTGGTGTACCCCAAGGGTCAGTGCTAGGGCCACTGCTCTTTATAATCTACATAAACGATCTTGAAAAATGGTTACAAACCGAATGCCTCCAACTATATGCAGATGACACAGTCATATATGCAAACGGCACCACAGAAGAGGAGGTAATAACTAAACTAAACAAGCTCCTACTAAAACTGGATGAGTGGTGTGAGTCCAACAAAATAACCATCAACACAAGCAAGTCAAAAACAGTTCTCTTCTCGCATAAACAAATGCCAGAAAGAAAACTACACTGTAAGCTAGGAAGCCAAACACTAGAAAATGTAGACCATTACAAATACCTAGGCCTTGAGTTGGACAGCCAACTAAACTACAACCTATGTATAAACAAAATTGTCCAAAAGGTAAACCACAAACTGTGGCTATTTGCAAAGCTAAGAGACTACATGACACAAGAAATGTCAATAAAAATCTTCAAGGGCATGGTGCTACCCTATTTTGACTATGGAGATGTAAACTACATGGGTGCAAAGAAAGAACTTCTAAAAAAACTGCAAACACTACAGAACAGAGCCCTGAAAATCTGCCTCAGAGTAGACAAGCTGCACCCCACCTATGACATACACAAAAGAACCAAAGTAAAATTGCTAGAAAATAGGAGAATAATTCATCTGAAAACATTAGCATACAGCTATAGTCAAGACAATAAACTCCTAACAAAACCACAAAGGGCAACTAGAACAAATAATGCACCACTAGTAAAGCAGACCAGAAGCCAAATAAAAGCTCACGAGAGAAGCACGCCAGAAATGGCTGCCAAGGTGTGGAATGCCCAAACAGTAAAGGAACGACAAATTCCTGACCTAAAAACATACAAAAAATATCGGTGCAAAATAAGGCTAGGAACCCCCAACTAAGCTGCACCGCAAAGGGGCAGGTGATACATGTCACGGCCCACCAGCGAGACGCCCAATGGAAGGTAACCATACCAAAAGCACCCAGATAACACACCTCACAGCTGCGTACAAGCCTATGATATGTAAATAGGAGTAGGCTAGTCTAGAAATAAGAGTAGAAAAAATAAAGCACATATATGCCAAGAAAATCCAAAAAAATTAACATAGACTACTATAGTACTAACCAGACCAACCAACTATCTATCTGCTACTGAAATACAGGCAATCAAATACCTTATCAGCAGCTACTGTGTGATAAGACAACACCAACACTACAGCTGGCCAGCATTGAAAACAAGCCTGAATACCCAGGCTTATATGCTATGGACAGTATAAATACAGCCTCAATAAAAAAAAAAAAAAAAAAAAAAAAAAAAAAGACTTAAGAGACGCGTATTATACAGTTCCTATTTGCAAAGAACACAGACATTTTTTTAGATTTATTTGGAACGGTTCCCTTTTCCAATTTACTTGCATGCCCAATGGTTTAGCCTGCGCACCTCGACTGTTTACAAAGTTATTAAAACCTGTTTTTGCTGTTATTGGAAGATTAGGACATACAATGTTTCCATACATAGATGATTCCTTTATTATGGCAGAATCCTTTAACAAATGCCATTTGGCAGTGAATGATTTGTGTACTTTATTAACAGAATTAGGTTTTTACATACGCGACAAAAAGTCTGTTTTTGTCCCGAATAAGGAATTAAAATGCCTGGGGGTTTTAATCAACACCAAAGCAATGACCGTTTCATTAACGGAACAGAAACTACAGAAGTTTCATGAGACGGCCTCCCAGCTGCTTGACATATCTAGGCCAAAGATTAGACAGGTCGCTGTCCTTATCGGTATAATGGTTTCATATGCGCCGGCTGTTCTTGATGGGGCGGCGCACTTCAAGTCTCTAGAAATAGACAAGAATAGAGCGTTAGCACGTACAAAAGGTAACTTTGAAAGAATAATGTACATTTCCCAGGATGGTTACACAGATATATCTTGGTGGATCGAGAATATCAATAACTCTTCCAATCCCATTAGAATGGATCAACCCAACACGGTAGTTACTACCGATGCGTCATTACAAGGTTGGGGAGCTCATCGAAATGATGTAGCAACAGGAGGGAGATGGTTAGAAAACGAAAAATCAGACCATATTAATGTTCTTGAATTAAGAGCGATTTACTTAGGCCTCTTAAGCCTAATTAAAATACCCAAAAATACTGTTCAACTGCTTACAGATAACACTACGGCCATGGCATATGTCAGGAATATGGGAGGTACAAAGTCAAAAGAGTGCAATAACTTGGCACAAAGTATTTGGAACTGGGCGCAAAAACATCAAATATGGTTAACCATTTCACATATCCCAGGATCGCAAAACGTCCTGGCCGACAAAAAGAGTAGAGTCTTTCACGACCATTTAGAATGGAATTTGAATATAAAAATGTTCAACAAAATTTGTCGCCAATGGGGTTCACCTACGGTTGACCTATTCGCATCAAGGAATAACTTTAAAGTTAACAGATATGTTTCATGGCACCCAGAACCATTTGCTTGGCACATAGATGCTTTCTCACTGATTTGGGGAAAATGAATTTTATTATATTTTTCCCCCTTTCAACATCATTACCAGAGTGGCACGAAAGATAAAGATGGACCGGTCTCACGCCATCCTGATCGTCCCCGAATGGGACACACAGCCGTGGCTAGCAGGACTAGCCTCGACAGCCCGAGATTGCCTCAGATTCCCAAAATCCCGAGGAAATCTAACTCACCAAGGCCCTCTGGAACATCACGGCAACGTAGCAACAACACCGTTGCTTGCATTCGTTTTCTAAATAAATACCTAGAACAATTTGGTTTAGACAAAATTACACAAGAACGGCTAGTGTCACATGCGTGGAGAAAAGGAACAGTTAAAATGTATACCACATATTTGAAAAAATGGGGCGTTTATTGTCTTATTCACAAGGTTAAACCCATGAACCCAACTATTGCCCAAGTGTGCAGATTCTTTAGAATGTTAGAACAAGAAGGGCTAGGTTACGGCGCAATTAATGCTGCCAGGTGCGCTCTCTCGATTATCCTTCCCAGAACAAGGGGAGATACAATGGGTAAACACCATGTTATATCATGGGTACTAAAGGGAATTTATGAACGAAACCCACCTAAACCAAAATATGACCGATTTTGGGATGTGTCACTGGTATTTAAAATGTTTAACGATTGGCCACATAATAGGTTTCTAGATATAAAACAATTAGGGTTTAAGTTAGCACTGTTATTACTGTTAGTCACAGGTCATCGAGGCCAGACTATAGTGGCACTTTCACTCGATGGACTGGAAATAGATAGAAGGCAAGCGACCTTCGATTTGACAACATTGTTAAAATCTAATCGTTTAGGTGACCCTTTGTCATCAATTGATGTAACACAATTCAAAGACAATCCGAAACTGTGTGTAGTTTCCGCGATCAGAACATATATATCCAAGACACAAGGAGTTAGAAACTCAAGACAATTGTTGATAAGCTTTATTAAGCCACACAAGGGCATATCAAGAGATACGCTCGCCAGATGGACAATTAATGTCCTAAAGATGGCAGGAGTGGATACGGACAAATATGCGTCACACTCAACAAGAGGAGCCATGGTGTCAAAGGCACCCACTTAGGCATTTCGGTCAAGCGCATACTAGCGCATGCAGGATGGAAGACCGAACGATCGTTTGCTAGACATTATAACAAGCGATTGGAAAAGCCAAGTGGCGTCGCACGGCGACTGCTACAACATTAAGGTCAAAAAAGGTGAGAACATACCATTGTCAAAAACATATAAGGTTAACCAACGTTCCATACGACAAAACATAAACAAATAAAATAAAATAAAATATCAGGATAAAATGATATTACGTGAAGTCTCCCTAGCCTGCGGCTAGCCTGAGGCTATATACCGAGGTAAAATAGATTAGTTAGACGAATCTTACCTTGGTATAGATGATGGATAACTGTTGTTTTCCCGAGGTATAAGCCTCGGCTAGACGTGGGTGAGGGCCCACCCTCCACACCCTGCCACGTCTAGTCCCTTGCTTGTACCAAGGAAACATTAGTATTTAGAATTTTAGAGATCATTTTATCCTGAATTAGTAGGTAAAGATTGCTGTACCCGGATGTGCTTACCTCTCCCTCACCCACGTCTAGCCGAGGCTTATACCTCGGGAAAACAACAGTTATCCATCATCTATACCAAGGTAAGATTCGTCTAACTAATCTATATATATATATACATGCTGTAAAACCTCTCTAAATCGACTCACCATGGGACCCACTTTAAATGGTCTATATATATGCCACAGTATATATAATATGTGCCCCAGTAACCACATTATATACATATACATATACGCCGTGGTTACTGTGGAACTGTGATTATATATGTGTTACACATACAATACATACACGATGTATACATATGCATATGTATTTGTGCATCTGCGACAAAGACTGCTTTCATTACTTGACTGCCGCTCTCCTATGGTGTTTTGTGCGGTTGTACATTTCATGAAAGCTGCCTGCAGAAGTGTTGATGTGCTGCTGGCTTTTGCAAGTTACCATTTACCTACATGCATACCTCCCTTAATAAAACCTCTTCGATTAGAATTACCAATGTTGTCGCGGACAATGATGACTGAGATCGGGAGGGTCGGCTTTGAAATGTGCCACAACTGTGCTAAAATAAAGGAGGCTTATGTAAAGTATTAGGTGAATAATAAAAAATCCACTATTGTGTACGAGTCCTTTACTACTGCATAGTACATGGAGTATATGCTATATATGACACTAAGCAACGCCAGTGTAGTATTCGCTATTTTTCATGTAATGTTCTGCTTAGAGTAGTTCTTATGTGTGCCACAGTGGCGACACCTGGGTGGAGAACTCAACTATAACGGAAATATAGGCAGACAATCACCAGAGAATCAAGTCAAACCAATGACTTAAAAATTGATACTTGTCACTTCCTAGCCTGGCACTTGGCATTATTAGGATAGTGCAAGGACTGGTTGGCTCAGTGTCAGGATAATGTGACTGAGTGGGATATCAGGTCCTGATGCTGGCAGCCTGGTATCTCAGTAGGGCAGCACTATAAAGTTACCATTAGTGCGCACGGTCACAAGTCGGTACCCGTCCTGATATGACCTTAGATGTTGCTAGGACGTAAAACAACAAACAAACAAAAAAACAGAGAATCGTTCTTCTTTTGCATAGCCTAATTTTTATAAGGAATCTTTTTTTCTCTTTCTAAATAATCACTTTTATTTGACCGAAGTGACAGGTGTTTAATCCGCGAGTGTGAGTGAGGTTTTCCACGTCTGTTGGGGACGTGGAAGATCGGAGTCAGCGCCACCGATTGAACAGGAAACAGTGGAGGCAGCTCATAGAATAAACGGTTCAATATATATATTTTTGTAATGCTGTGTTTATACTGTCCATAGCATGCAAGATTGAGTGTGCGGGCTGGTCAGTTGTAGTAGTGGTTTAATCTTATCACACCGTAGGAGGTGAGCATTGGATGTCGGCGTCGAACGGCATAATTATAGTTTAGCATTGACAGAGGTGATGGAAAGTTCTTTAATTTATCCTGAATGTAAAGGTAGAGAAAATAAAACAACCCTATTTGTTTCTAAGATAATTTAATATGAAACAAAGAAATGCACTACACTTTAAGAATTGTGACGCCGACATCTGTTAAAGATGTCAGCGTCGACCATTGGATGTCGGCATCGAACGGCATAATTATAGTTTAGCATTGACAGAGGTGATGGAAAGTTCTTAAATTTATCCTGAATGTAAAGGTATAGAAAATAAAACAACCCTATTTGTTTCTAGGATAATTTAATATGAAACAAAGAAAGGCACTACACTTTAAGAATTGCAATGCCGCATATTAAATTGACCACCAATTGGCCCATTTTCGTGAGGCCGACTCATATATATATATATATATATATATATGTAGTCACTGCATTTGAGGGGTGGGGGCGGGGGGAATGGGTTTCGGGCAGCAGGCATCATATCAGCCTACGACCGGTAAAGTCTGTGTGATCCCTGGATCGAAAGAGGGATATTGACTAATGTATAAATGTATAAATGTATCTATATATAGATACAGTAAACCGTCTCTAAATGGACCAACCATGGGACCGACTTTAAACGGTCCATTTAGGGAGGTGAGCAGTTTTGGGAGTTCTTTAATCGTTCCAATAGTATTGTATGGGCGATCGTGTGGAACCCAAATAAAGCGATCGATAGAGGGGAGTGGTCAATCTGTGGAGGTGGTCGGTTAGGGAGGTTTTATTGTATATATACCTATGTATATATATGCAATATATGCAATATGTGCAATATATGCAATATATGCAATATATGTAATATATTCTATATATACAATATGTGATATATAAGCATTATGCGAGTATAAAGGCACGGAAAGGAATTATGATTGGGTAGGGCTAGGGCTGGGTGGCTGCTGAGGTAATAAAAAAAAACACCAAACAGCCGGGGAGCGCCATGGAAGGAGAACAGAAGGAGGAGGAAATAAACCTTTAAGAAACCCAACAAATTCAATGTCTAGCTACTGCATTTGGATACTGACCAACTGGTGATGAAACCCATCAGCTCACGAATAGGTCATAAAGAGCGGCTCACTACCAGACACACCACACACTAATGCAACTCCGATCCGGCAGGTGGCGTGTGGTGTGAGGCTGGGGTTGGTAGCTGCTGCTAATGGCCGCTTGTGACATTCCGCCCCGTCAACTTCCAGCGAGCAATGACGACAAGGCTGGCGGGAAAACTGGCCGGAATGTAAAGTAACAGACAACCGGCTGCATGTTTTGGTGACGCAGCATTGGAATGGTTAGTGACGCTGTCGGCCGCAGGTGGCGCCACAATTCAGGGCATTAGGCAGGTGCAGTGAACGGTGAGTTGCAGCAGTAAGGAGGGAATCAGACAATGTGGGTGCGGATCATGTTTGATATTTATATAATATATTATATATATCATATATATTATATATGTTATGCATGTTATATATTATATTTATTATATATATGTTATATATATTATATTTATTATATACATCATATATACCATATATATTATATATAGTATATATATTATATATATTTGATATATTATATATATTATATATATTATATATATTATATATATTATATATATTATATATATGATATATATTATATATTTATTATATATATTATATATATTATATATATTATGGATATTATATATTATATATATTATATATTACGTACATTATATACATCATATATAATAAGTTATTTATATTTGTTATATTACAGATATGTGCATATCCCCCACTAAACCGTCCCCGTTGCATGAGCAGGACAGACATGTACCCTCTTGGTCCCGGACCATGGGTGTGATGGGATCGTTCAAGAGTAGGTTGTAATCACACGTCACAAGCCGCCACCGTCGTCTGCTGGAAGGCTGGACATTCCACATCACCAGTATTTGTCTCGTATTTAGCCACGATTATTAAAGTTTTACAGTTAAATGGTTTTGAAATTCTGCCATGTATATATTTTTTTTTTTCTTTCATTTTCATTAAAATATATATATATATATATATATATATATTAGATCCATTTGACTTTCTCCAAACTTGAAAATCGAATCCCGATCTTCCATCAATTGCAACCAACACGAAAACCATTGCGATTAACCTTCAGGTAACGTCATAGGTATCAGCTTGAAAGATTCTATTTTATCTGAACTCATTGTGGCGCTCCCTGTTTTCCGTCCTGATATGACCTTAGATGTTGCCAGGACGTAAAATAACAACAAACAAACCCTGTTTTCTATAGCGAACCCCAATTCAGCAATGCAGAATGCATAGCAGTGTTCAAGAAACTACAAAAAAAGTAATGTAATCTAGAAAAACAGATGATGTTTAACTGGACTAAGATGAAGTATAGTAAAAGCTGGATTTGGACTGTTTGCAATTTACAAACAGTTACAAGAAATAAGCAAGAGAACCCAAACTATTACTAAGACACAATTCTAAAGATTTGAATCAAATTGGACTAGTGTTTCCCGGCAGCGTAAAGACGTGTTAATACAATTATTCGTTATGAGCGGGGTAAATAAATTCATCACACACACACAAAATACCGCTGTCTGTGGGCGGTAGCGAGGCATAATTGTGGAGCGAAACGCCTAAAAGGAGGCTGGAAGCGCCTAAGTTGCTCCGGTCACCTCTCCTGCCCCCTTTTCCGCTTCCCTCTCTACCCTATTCTAACCCCAGACCCCGGCTGCCACCTAGCAGCATTTCTTAGAATGAAGATCCATGAGGAACTATTGCTTTCCTGGTTCACCCAAGTGTGATGCCGATACTGATCCTGTGCCAATTGGATTTGGTCGTCATTACATTATTGCGGGACTGCAATGTGTTTAAGGGGATGAAGATGTGTCGCTCAGGTGTCCCATTACCTTAAGCCTGTGAGTGGCGCCCTCTATGTGTGGCAACAACAAGTAGGGCAGGTGATGTCGCTTGGTTGTTGGGGATTTATGTCCTGGCAACTTCTAAGGTCATATAAGGACGGGTACCGATTTGTGACAGAGCACACTCATGGTGACTTTATAGTGTTGCCTCACTGGGGAATCAGGCCACTGGCACCATGACCTGATAGATCTCACTCAGTAACATTATCCTGACATTGAGCTAACCAGTCATTGCCCTATCCTATTAATGCAGAATGCCAAGCTAGGAAGCAAAAAGTAAAAATTGTGCAAGTCATTGGTTTGACTCGACCGGGAACCAAACTTGTGATCTCCCGCACGCAAAGCCCGCGCTCTACCGATTTGGTCATGTAACACTGTGTAGGTCAGGTGTTGTTAGTACTGGTTCTCATAGGAATAGTGTGATCCAAAGTGTAGAGATCCCCCCTCCCACCCCTCACATGGTGATATACAGTAAAACCTCTCTAACCGACCACCTCCACAGATCGACCACTCCCCTATATCGATCCTTTATTTGGGTCCCAAACGGTCGGCCATAAATTACCATTGTAATGATTAAAAAAAACCTCCTTGAACCGACCACCACCGTAAATGGACCAATTAAAATCGGTCCCATGGTCGGTCGATTTAGAGAAGTTTTACTGTATGTGCCAGCCAGGCTATAACACTCTCAGCAGTTAGGGGTTTTAGCAATATATAAATAGTGAGTGAGACTGATAGCAGACCTGTGCTTTATCCGTGTGCAAAAGGATGGAAAATATATATTTGTGTTGATTAACTTTGCATTGTTCGATGGTTTTGAGTTTCTGAAATTTTCTGAGATAAATCGTTTGATAATCGGTTGATCGTTATAATGTACCTTACTTTAACTTGAAATAATTTAGATTTTAAATGGCTAACTTTTGAGGAATTCTAAGTGCAACCATGCAAAATTAATGCTGGCAAACATGCCAAAACTCTGGCACCATAGGCTTCTGCAGTCACAGGTTCTATTCAATTGCCTCAGTATTCCCTTCTGTGTGGCGACAAATGTTTAATAAGTGCATCAGTACCTAAGTTAGATATGTATAATCAAATTTAGATAATCTGAACAAATTTGATGTTTTCATCAGACAATTCAGCTTTAATATGGTGGTGTTTATTGTGGTGTTCTCTGTGGCAGAGTGGTTAGAGTGTCTGACTTTTTTCTAGGTCGGACACCTAATCTGAATGTCGGTGTTTCAATTCCCCATACCCCCACCTCTGTAAATTTGCATTTCCACCGCTGTGTATAACTTACAGCGTCATCAAAGGCCTGTTGCACTCATACCATGTCTATGGGGTGTGGGAGGTTAAAAATCACTTGGGTCGGTAAAAATGTAGGCTCGGGCTTTCTATCGATAAACTGTCTAATGGTGAAAACAAGTCTATTCAGACTTATCCATAACAGGCAGTATAAATCTTAAAGAAGAAAAGAAAAATATGATTAGGGAATAATGATATTATACTCTCTACTCCTGAGGCTTCCATTGGGTCTCACTGCGAGGCGAGTCTTCACTTAGCACACACCCATGGGATGAGTTATCTGTTTAACCAACACTTTGGAAGGCAGATGAGAGAGTATACTCTCTAATTGCTTGTGACACAAACGAAGGCAAGTTAGCTGCTGGTTGACCATATAATCGCTATCAATTTAAAAGGGCCTCTTTCTAAAATGGGTTGAGCTGTGCCAAAGCTGGATGTGTGTACCAATCAGAATTGGTGAAGGTTCATTCGTAGGCCTCCTCAGCGCAAAGTGAGGTAGCATTGGATGAACATCCATGTTATTGGACATCTATCTATCATGTGCATAGTTGGTTGGTGGTTGGTGGAGTTTTATGTCCTGGCAACATCTAAGGTCATATGAGGATGGGTGCGGGCTTGCGACAGTGCATACTTCAGTTTAGTGACTTCCTGCCAGGCCTTTTTCTCCACTATAATGACAGCCACCTTTACGTTATATGACCGGACACGGTGGTCAAATCGATAGAGCACAGATCTCTCCCGTGTGGGAGATGGGGAGTTTGATTCCTGGTCGAGTCAAACTAATGACTTATAAAATGTATAGTTGTCGATTCCTCGCTTGGCTAATAGGATAGGGCAAGGACTGGGTAGCTCAGTGTCAGGATAATGGGACTGAGTGGGATATCGGGTCATGGTGCTGGTGGCCTGATTCCCCAGTGGGGCAGCACTATAAAGTCACCAAGAGTGTGCACTGTTACAAGTCGGTACCCACCTTGATATGACCTTAGTTGTTGCCAGGATGTAATATTCCACAAACCAAGCAACCTTTACGTTATGCACATGTATACAAATGTGGGCACCACCTCGAGGGACTTGATAGCAGGTCTATTCTCCTTGCCCTCTCCCCACACCCACTGTCATCACACCTGCTCCGTTAACCAGACACACACGCCCTCATTCCCCAACCCCTCATTCACACTCATGAGCACAACCAGAAGGCCTATGATTAATTCTGGAGCCGAGCCCTTTAAACAGAAAAGGTGCATTGTATTCTGCCTTCCATAATGACTTTAAAGTAAGACATAAATCCTTTTGGTGGAGGCATTACCCTTTTTTGCCATCCCCAAGATGGCTGGTTAGTTGAAAGCCGACATCCGGTCGGTATGTAGGCCAATGGCGCATGCACCGGTTTACTGCGCATGCGTTGCTTTGATGCAGGGACTGCCTTCTTTCTACTTAGCCGAATAACACAAGTACCATTAGATAAAAGATTCACCCTATCCAGCACTGGTGTGGATCACAACCCTGCATTAATCCGAACAAAGACTGCTTCAGTGGGAATTAACAGTGGAGCTGGGGGTTCCAGTGTGCAGTGTGTATCTATATTGGTGTTGCGAAATTGGGAGAGAATGTCCCAAAAAAGGCAACCTCAAAAATGGGGTCCAAAGAAAGCTCTTGATTCTACTTTTAAAGTCTATTAATCTACACGATTCCATCAATTATTCACAGCAATAGTACTCGGCTGTAATAGAGTAGTACTTAAGCAATATATTTAGCTGTGGGAGTAATTGTAGTAATTATAGTACCATAGATTATAGTAGAATAAGATTTCATTGTGAACAGGAAACTAGTTCTTTTATAAAGCTTTGAAAAGGTGGAAGAAATGATGGTAAAGGTTGTGGACATCATAATAGCATGTATCATATAGCATATGTATTGTGGCACCGACGTGGCCGACGGTGGAACTAGGCCCTAGTGTCGTGCATAATAGGTATATTTCAATACAGCAATACTACAATGCAACAATACCGCAATACAGCAATGCAGCAATACAGCAATACAGCGATACAACAATACAACAATACAGCAATACAGCAAGCAGCAATACATCAATACAGCAATGCAGCAAGACAGCAATACAGTAATGCAGCAATACAACAATGCAACAATACAGCAATACAGCAATACAGCAATGCAGCAATACAGCAATACAGCAATGCAGCACTACAGCACTACAGCAATACAGCGCTACAGCAATACAGCAATGCAGCAATGCAGCAATGCAGCAATACAGCAATGCAGCAATACAGAAATACAGCACTACAGCAATACAGCACTACAGCAATACAGCAATGCAGCAATACAGCAATGCAGCAATACAACAATACAGCAATGCAGCACTACAACAATACAGCAATGCAGCAATACAACAATACAGCAATACAGCAATACAACAATACTGCATCAATAGAGCAATAGAGCAATACAACAATACAGCAATACAGCCATTCAAGAATGCGACAATACGGCAATACAGCAATGCAGCAGTGTATTAATACAGCAATACAGCAATACAGCAATACAGCAATACAGCAATACAGCAATACAGCAATGAATCAATACAGCACTGCAGCAATAAATCAATACAGCAATACAGCAATACAGCAATGCAGCAATACAGCAATACAGCAATGAATCAATACAGCACTGCAGCAAAAATCAATACAGCAATGCATCAATACAGCACTGCAGCAATACATCAATACAGCAATACAGCCATACAACACTGCATCAATACATCAATACAGCAATGCATCAATTCAGCACTGCATCAATACATCAATACAGCAATGCATCAATACAGCACTGCAGCAATACAGCAATACAGCAGTGCAACAATACAGAAATACAGCAATACAGCACTGTGGTAATGCTGCAATGCTGCAATGCTACAATGCTGCAATGCTGCAATGCTGCAATGCAGCAATGCAGCATTTCTCAAGCAGCCTCTGCCGAGATAATACAGAACGGTTGCAGTCAGCTCCGTGTATTGGGCTGCTTGTCGTGGCTACCTCCGGGAATCAGCGGAGAACACCCCTGGGAGATACCCACACAACCCCATCCACCCACCACACACACACAACCCCATTGTCACCCACGACCCATCCACCCACCGACACAATCACAGGTTCGGCACAGGCTCGGCACAGGTTGGTTGGTGGCTGGAGTTTTACATCCTGCCAACATCAAAGGTAATATCAGGACTTAAAAATTGATATGTCGCTTCCTACTCTGGTGCTCTGCATTATTAGGATAGGGCAAGGACTGGTTAGCTCAGTGTCAGGATAATGTGACTGAGTGGGATATCACTTTTTTATCAGGTCATGGTGCTGGTGGTCTGTTCTCCCAGTGGGGCAGCATTATAAAGTCGCCGTGAGTATGCACTGTCACAAGTAGGTACCCGTCCTGATATGACCTTAAATGTTGCCAGGACATGAAACTCTAACAACCAACCAATTGGTGAAGATCTGAAAAGGAGCTGTACCGTGTCTGGTCACCTCGCCATTCTGAGCAAATGTGTGATTTAGCCAATCAACGACATGGAGTGGGAGTGTGGGTAAAAAATGTTTATTGAAGAGAATCAGTCGCTCCCGAGCCAATCCCTATGAAAAGAAAACTGCAATGCAGCAGTAGGGTGGGTGGCTGGAAAATGTGTGCATCGCCAGCTCGCTGAGAAGTGGCGCAATGTCGGTGAGCTATGGTTTGGCAGACAACCGCCATATTTGTGCTTGGCCTCGCCTTTTTTTTAATTGTTGATTATTGATGTTTAGGGCATATTATTCAGAAACTGCCGGGTGACATCATGCCACCTTGGAGCAATTTGTGCTAGGAGGCTGAATCCAAGATGGCCAACACGAAGTCTAAATCTAATCTGCCACTAAGTCAGAGAAAACCTTTTTAGTAGGGTTGACGGTGGAAAAGGTGTGAAAGCCCACTGACCAATCAGGAGGATGGAAGATGGACTCCTCCGTCCACCGGAAGTGGAGCCCAAGGCACAGTAGGCAGGTGATGGGGACTGTGTGGTTCCCGCCCAATCAAACACAATACAAACATTGCGGCCATTTCGCGCAAACTGGCCAACAAACCGTTAGTAAAAGTGCACAGAGGCTCCTTCAGTGGGACCCGTTTTGACTAGAAGGCTGGGATATAAAAGTGGAGAAAAAATGATTCCATGAGAAAATGCGCTAAATCGATAGCGTATCTCAGTATAGCAGTGTCTTATTTATTCTTTTCTCGCCGACATCTTAGGGCCCGTCGCATTACGAATTCATTGCCCACTTCCAACTAAATATAATTATTCTATAGATTTTTGTTTTCCCTATTTTCACAGCTCTCATTGCTGAATAATTCAGTTCAGAATTTTAGAAACTAAGTTCCAATATATTGTGTTGAACAGTTTGTCTATTAGTTAAATAGTAATACTAGCAACACGGGCAGTCATATATATATACACTGTAAAACCTTTCTAACTGACCACCTCCAGAGATCGACCACTCCCCTATATCGATCGCATTATTTGGGTCCCAAAAATACCATTGTCACCATATTCTAACTCCCAAAACCGACAACCTCCCTAAATGGACCACTTAAAGTCGGTCCCAAGGTCGGTCGATTTAGAGAGGTTTTATACAGATGGTTGTCATGATGGTTTGTGCTGACATATATATGCATATACAAATATGTATATATATAATATATATATATGCTTTTCATTATTGTTTGTCATAAAATATATATGTGTATATATAAATATATTATATGCACGGTTTTCATTATTGCTTGTCATAAAATTGATCTGTGTATGTAAATATGTATATATATAAATATATTATATATATGGTTTTCATTATTGTGTGTGCTAACATATATATATATATACATATATATACATATATATATAAATATTATATATATCATTGTCATTATTGTTTGTGGTAACATATATATATATATATATCAATAGTTATATACATATTTATATATGGTTTCCATTATTGCTTATACTAACATATATATATATATATATATATATATGTATATATAAATGGGTGTTACTACCGGTGGCCTTGTTCAATTACCACTCACAGGTGGCGCACCAGTGGGAAAACTGGTAACAATAAACCGTCCTGTGTACTATATAGATAGCGCATATCAATGAGCTAGCCGGCAAGGACTGAAGGAGTGGAGTGTGCATTGATTTATATTCGTATAATGCATTACAACGCGTACACGCACAGGATTACAGGAAATAAATCGCGCCAATGTAGCTCCCTCTCCCCTACCACACCCACACCCACACAAACTACCCTACCCTATACCCTCCCCCCTCCACACGCCCGCCCTGCTGTCGGGAGCTGGAGGTTATTGGTTCTCCTGCGGGCGTGATAAGATTAAACAAGGTAGGGCACTTAATGAGACCCATTACTAACAGTTTGAGGGCTTACAAGTTACACAACCACTACTTCCATCCCGCCGAGCTAATCTGAAAGGCTCTCCGTGAAGTTGTTATTGGAGTTTTAGATCCTGGCAACACTCTAAGGTCATATCAGGACGGGTACCGACTCATGACAGTGCACACTCATGGTGACTTCATCGTGACTGCCCGACTGGGAGATCAGGCCACCAGCATCATGACCTGATATCCCACTCAGTCAGATTATCCTGACACTGTGCCAACCAGTCAGTCCTTGCCCTATCCTAATAATGCCAAGCGCCAGGCTAGGAAGTGGCAAGTATACATTTTTAAGTCATCGGTTTGACTCGACTAGGGTCCGAATCCCACGAGTTACCAACATGATAGATGGACGCTCAACTCAGTCGGCCACCCTGCCTTGTCTCTGGTGTTGGGACCTAAGCATCATAAATATGCAGGCATTGTAGGGATCGATACTACCACAATGGTGTCAATGAATTCACCGATAGCGATCGCATAAACTAACCTTCATATTTCTCACAGGAGACAAAAACCTGGCAGTACTGCCCAGGCTTGCCGTGCATAGAACACAAACACACATATAATTATATATAGTGGGGTATGTGCTGAATTAAGGATTTATCTCAACTGGTTCGTTGTTGGAGTTTTACATCCTGGCAACATCTAAGGCCATATCATGATAGATACCGACTTGTGACAGTGCACACTCATGGTGACTTCATAGTGATGCCCCACTGTGAGATCAGGCCACCAGCATCATGACCTGATATACCACTCAGACACATTATCTTGACTGTGAGCTAACCAGTCTTTGCCATATCCTAATAATGCCGAGTGCTCGGATAGGAAGAGAAAAGTATCAATTTTTAATTCATTGCTCTGACCGGACCAGGTTTCGAACACAAGGGTTCGGATCCCACTATCTACCAAAATGGGAGACGGATGCGCAACTAATTCGGCCATCTCGTCTGGTCCTACATGAAGTTGCACCAGTATAGATAGAGAGCCACAAGAAAATATGGAGCAAATCCTTCAAATGAATTGAATTGGCAGATAATGAGAGACAACAATTCTACACTGCAGACAGCATGCATGACCTTTTTACTAAAGTAAAACAAGAAAAGATTTTAGCCTTTTTGAGGGCAGCTGGACTGTACCAGTGCTACCACCTCATATAGTTTACTAAATAAATTCTATCAATTATTAATAAAACTTTTCTTTTTCTGTGGGAATTTGTTTCCCTTGACCACAAATATATGTCTGTGAGCTTTCTAATTTAATGAGTGTCTATTGGCACATAATTAATTGTCTGCTTTTACATGTAAAAGCAATGGTTTGAACAAAAAACAAACATTTCTCGCCGTGAATATGGCCTATGCTGCCGACACTGCGTAAAGCAATCACCAATCAATCAATCATGAGAGACAAGAACAAAGTTATGCAGGGGGGCGGGGTAAGGAATGTTAGTGGTTATAGTTAGTTGGGGTGGGTTGAGTTGAGAGGGGTTGGAGGGGGAGGGGTCATACCTGGACATTTTTCAGGACATATCATACTGGGAAGTTCCAGAGAGCATGCATAGTGAGTTGCCAGGACCTCATTCGCTTCCTTATGTTATTTCTGTTCCGCTAATTCATATATATTCCTCCGTTTGTGTGGCATGAGGGGGGTCCCACCCACCAATTACCCCGACAGCCGATGAGGGGGTGGCACTCCGCGAATGCGCTATGTAGGAATAGGTATATCAAGTATATGTTCCCCTTGCATTTTACTCGTATAATGCATTATACATCACATATATATATCATCCTGGCTGTGAGGTTGTGTGAATGCGCGACGCTTCACAACTTAAATCACAGGCCATCATCGGTGGGAGAAGAAAGGAGGGGGACTGGGATAGATACTCTTGGAAATATTCCCTCCCCACCGCCACACCTTTTCTCGCCACCAATCGATAGAGCCTTACATCTCTGTCGGAAGATTTACAGAAGAAGAAGAAGAAGAAGAAAAAAAACAACAACGAAAGATGGCGACGATCAGAAAAGATTGCTGCATCGACCGGCCTGTTCCATTATGCTATATAATGGTGTTGTGTTGACAAGAGATCGAAGCGAGTGCGACTAGAGACCCCCATCCCCAGTCCCCCAACTCCCCACCGCCATCTTTCCACCCCCCCCCCCCCGCCCTCCGCCCTGTTGCTGGGCCTCCCTTCCCATTTCACGGGGCACCCGCCTCCCCTCTCGGAGGGCCGCCCTCACTGGGTTCCCCCATTGACCCTTTCGCCGTGCACCCCCCACCCCCACCCACACCCACACTCCACCACCTCCCCCATCCCTTTTGCTTTGCACCCCTCCTAATTCCTATCTCACCGGGCTACCTCCTTCATCTCTTGCCGGGCTCTCCTCTGTCTCTCGCCGGGTGCCACCTCACCCTTCTCGTCGGTCCCCCCCCAGTCCCCTCTTGCCGGGATTCCTTCCTCATTTTGCCAGGCTCCATCCACCCTTTCTCCTCTCCCTCCTCCTCTCCCTCAGTATTCGCATGTCGCATATGCGTGTAGCATGGAGTCTGTATCTGTGCAATCTTACAATCACATTTCGCATACACACGATGCATACTGCATATCATGTGCGTCCCATTCCCCATGTAGGTAATCTAGCGTTAAGTCGCCTAAAAAAGTGGCTGTCACACCTCGCCGGATTAGGCAACAGACAGAATTGTCTAGTCCGGTTGTGATAAGTATCAACATGTAATAAAATGTGTCAAAATGTTGCACTATCGGGTCAATGGCCGCTGGACGAACGGACATGTAACGGACATGAAACGGACATGAAACGGACATGAACGGATAGCCAACAGTTGAAATGAACTCAAACCAGACAAGAACCATACAAGTTAATGTGGCCGCATCCATTCCTAGTTTTGTACCTGTTCAAAACTTGTACGGACACAAGCCGGACATTGTTCATTTTCTGTCTGTTTCCCCCAATCCGGTGAGGTGTGACAGGGCCTTTAACCAGCCGTACACCAGGCTGTGCTAACACCGGAAGCAGAACTTTGGGAGGTCGGTGGTGGGGCAATTTGTTCAGCGAGATTCCAATAGATACACATAGATACATGTAGGTACACATAGTTACATGCCGACCTGACTCTGCCGCCAGGCGAATATATTCCGAGTGAGGAGATTAATTATCAGCAGCGTTGTGACCGAATGCTTACTGAATGCGTAGGTAAATACATATACTTATATATATATATGTATATATATATATATGTATAAATAATCTAACAGGAAATGACAAGCAAAAGACTAGACTTGCTTTGGGTTGAAGTGAGAGCTGGGAGACCGTTGGAGTCGGTTCCCAGGAAAGGGGAAGCAGAGAGTGCCCGGTTACAGGGGGTCCTGCTGAGAAGAAGGGGTGTTGGGAAGCGAGAGGTGCCTAGAAGGAGCACCAAAAAACAATTAGCGACTATTCTCTATTTATATTCACATAGCACATTATATAGCACAGATATATGGTGTGTAGGGATATATATATACATATATATATATATATATATATATATATATATACATATATATATAGATAATATTTGAATAAGCTTCAACCTTTCTACTCTCCCTTTTCTCACCCACCTACCTCCATGCCCCACCCTCCCCTTCCTCCCTGTCCAACCTTTCCCGCCCCTCCCCTTCCTCCCTCCTCAAAGGCATCATCCCCCACCCACAACTTCCTCCCTCCCCCCTTCGCTCCCACCCTTCTCTACTGCCCTCTTCCCTGTCCTTCTTCGCTCCCCAACTCTTACCCTTCCCCACCCATCCATTAACCCCCCCCCCCCTCCACCCGGAAGTCAGACTGTACTAGATTTCTAGTACGTTATTTATCATGCCCAATTGTACCATAATCTATTGAAAACCCTCTTGTATCAATATGTTTGGTGTTCAATCATATATTCACCCTATTTACGAAAATTATCGCTGAATTGTCAGTAAAGAGGTCTGCTCGGCGATAGGATATTTTTGCCGCCGCCAGATGCATCGAATAACTTGTTTGTTTGCTGTTGTTTACGCCCTAGCAACATCTAAGGTCATATCAGGATGGGTACTTACCTGTGACAGTGCGCACTCATGGCAACTTTATAGTGCTGCCCCACTGGGAAATCAGGCCACCAGCACCATGACCCGATATCCCACTCAGTCACATTAGTCTGACACTGAGCCAACCAGTTCTTGCCATGTCCTATTAATGCCAAGTGCCAGGCTAGGAAGCGACAAGTATCAATCTTAAAGTCATTGGTTTGACTCGACCGGGAACCGAACTCCCGACCTTCCGCACGCGAGGTCCGCGCTCTACCGATTAGTCCACCACGTCTGGTCTCAGCGAATAGCAGGAGCTGGTGCCCTGATGCTGCGGCTGTTGAACCTCTACAAATAGTGCGGCGTCACATTCAATGCTGAATGTAATTCTCTGACTACATATGAGTCAGCCTCACGAAAATGGGCCAATCGGTGGTCAAGTGAAGATGTCGGCGTCGCAATTCTTAAAAGTGTAGTGCATTTCTTTGTTTCATATTAAATTATCCTAGAAACAAATCAGGTTGTTTTATTTTCTCGAACTTTACATTCAGGATAAATTTTAAGACTTTCCAACACCTCTGTCGATGCTAAATCATAATTATACCGATCGACGCCGACATCCAATGATTGACGCCGACAACTTTAACAGATGTCGGCATCGCAATTCTTAAAGTTTCGTGCATTTCTTTGTTTTATATTATAATATCCTAGAATCAAATCAGGTTGTTGTATTTTCTCGACCTTTACATTCAGGATAAATTTAAAGACTTTCCAACACCTATGTCAATGCTAAATTATAATTATACCGATCGATGCCAACATCCATGCTCGATGCCGACAACTTCCACCAATTGGCCTCTTTTTGTGATCCTGACCCATATAAATATCAGAATACATATAAATATCAGACTACATATCAATATTATTGTAAATAACGGCATTGTTACCAGGCCTGTACCATGGCGCCGACAAAAGACTTTATTCAATGAATAATCAATATTTACACACACACAAATACACTTTTTCAAACTACTTTTTCAGAGCATGAAATTTCTCTCTCTCTATATATAACTGATAACATAAACGTATATAATTGATAATATAAACATATAATTACTACGTTTTCCTGCAGTTCAGATGCTCTCTCATAGATGGTAGACCATTGTAAATATATATATATGTATATATATATATATATATATATATATGACACAGCTCCAGTACAAATGAGGAAGAAACAAATAGATAGTGGGTTGACTCCAGTGCAACTGACACTGGTCTACATCCAGTGGAGGCGAGGAGGCCGCAGGTGGCACCACCGGTAGGTGTTGGATCTTACCGAGTATAACAATAATGATAATAATTCCCTGACATATCTTTATACTCACATAATTTGTTATACATCATATATATATATATATATAAATGATAATACAGACATATATAATTGATAAAATAAACATATAATTCGCAAGATTTGCTGCTGTTGAACTACTCTGCTCAGATATGGTAGAATCTTGTCATATATATATATATGTATATATATATATATATTTATATATATAATGCCGTTGTGTTTCCTGGTTCCTCTTCTTCGGTTGATTACGCTTATGGCAAGAACATCCCTTTGATGTTATATAAGCAGGTAGTCGTGACTAGTAGTGCCCGGGTTCCCACCTCGGGATTCCCGTCTCGCAATCTCGCGTTTTCTCCACTCCTGACATGATATTGATTAACAGAATTGCTGTAGTGGATGCAATCATACTTTTGTGATGCCATGCGCGTAGTATTCGTACAAGTAATCTTTCAAGATATTGGATATAATCTTGAGACATTGTCCGCGTTCCGAGTATGGACACTTTTTGTCCGTGCTCATTCGCCTCTTAAGATAGGAGCGTCTGTATGAATACATGCATTGGCAACTTATCTAATAGTAATACACGAGATATTAGAGCGAACCTTGGTCGAGTCAAACCAATGACTTAAAAATTGATACTTGTCGCTTCCTATCCTGACATTTGGCATTATTAGGATAGGGCAAAGGGGCAGTGGAATGAGGAAGACCAATCGTAACAATTCCAATGCCAAGTTTGTAGATCGTGTTTTGGAAAAGAGCTCTTCATATATATCCTCCAGTGCGACTGACACTGGTCTACATCCGGTGGAGGCGAGGAGGCCGCAGGTGGCGCCACTAGTACAGTTTATGGAGTATAAGAATAATGATAATAATTCCCTTATGTATCTTTATACTCGCATAATTCGTTATGCATCATATATATATATATATATATATATATATATATATATATATATATATATGGATAGTGATAAACCCTTTATCGCGGGTAATAAACTCTGTAGTGGTCCCTTCCCCCCCCCTCTCATGGGGTGTGGGGGGGGGGGGGGCTCCCAGCATGCACCTCGCTCCCTCCCCACCTCGGGGGGGGGGGGGCTGCTTTCGCCACTCCGTCGGAAGCATATATATATATATGAAGAGCTCTTTTCCAAAACATGATTTACAAACTTAGCATTTTTTGGATTGGTGCTTATTGCACTTTGGAAAAGAGCTTCATATGTATATAATTATGTATATATGTATATACAGTATAACCCCGTTAAACCAAACTTGAAGGGA
Source organism: Branchipolynoe longqiensis (assembly GCA_030323885.1). Lineage (NCBI taxonomy): Eukaryota > Metazoa > Annelida > Polychaeta > Phyllodocida > Polynoidae > Branchipolynoe > Branchipolynoe longqiensis. The sequence continues at coordinate 136,531,036 of CM059187.1, read as the reverse complement.
CCCTTGAAATTTGTTTGGATTAACCGATCGTTGGTTTAACTGAGCTTTGGCTTTGACTTTGACATTGAGTAAGCGTGTATTGCACATGAAATTTACAATGTATGTGGACACTTAGATTTTTTTTTTATGTGTATACAGTATAACCCTGTTAAACCAAGCTCGGTTAAACCAAACGATCGGTTAATCCTAACTTTTTTTGGCCCGGGAAAATACTACCATTTATCATATAAAAAAGTTGGTGGGGTCTCAGATGACCTTATAACCACATGAAAGCTTGGTTTAACCATACCAGAAGGGCATGGGGTCGGACAATTTTGTTTGGATTAACCGATAATTTGGATTAACCGTCTTTGGTTTAACCAATATTTTTATATGATAAATGGTAGTATTTTGCCAGGCCACAGAAAAAAGTTTGGATTAACCGATCGTTTGGTTTAACCGAGCTTGGTTTAACGGGGTTGTACTGTACGTATGCATATATGTGTGAGAGGCCATGTACGGTTTGGTCCCCCTGATCTGTCTATTTTACGCATGGCGGAAAGACGATGACGAGAAGAAACATATGCTTCCATGTTTTATTCAGTATCTCCGCACATCATAGCATCACAAAACCAAGTGACGCGCTTCCTGACCAGCCAGGTCTCAGGTAACCTCTCATGGTGGGGGGAGCCACTAGCCGGATGCAGTAGGGGGCTGTCCACCCAGGGATCCACACTCCGGCTACCCTGCTGCAACCTGTTGCAATAGTAGAGCAACAGAAGGCAGCATAGTCCCTGCCATCAACATGCGGTGTCATACCGGGTATATATATATATATATGAAGCTGTGCATCCCCTTGGCCATATTCGATTAACACGACCCGGGCGACTCGGGTCACCCGAGTTGCTAGAATTTCAAATCGAACACCGCAAGTGGAGTTGACAAAAGCCGTGTGCAAAAAGTCCCCACCCCAGTCACCCACGTCTTGGCTGGGGGTGGCTAGGAATGATGATGTCACATTTGCGCTGGTACCATCCTGTAGGATAACAGCTACCAGTAGCAGTCCTATGTGGTTTTCTTTGGGTAATAACCCAGATTAATGAAATGGAAACATAACTGAGCTATGCAATCATAAAATCCTATTTTGCTGTAGTTATATTGGTTACTGAAAAAAAAAGGTTTTGGATTAAGCCACCATTTTCCCCACCCCGAGCATGGAAAAGCGTATTTGTTTATTCAACCCGAGTCTGTAGAATGTGCGCATGTGCTAAAAAGTGGCTCAGGTGACCCGAGTTGATGAATCGAATACGCCCCATGGGTCAACCCAACAGGGAATGAGCCAGTTTGTTAAGGGGACGCCTCGATCAACAGGACTGATGGGGGTTCTATGTTCTAGCAACACTATAAGGGCATATCAGAGCTAGTACCGATTAGTGACAACGTTCACTCATGGCATCACTTAGAGTGTTGCTTCACTAGGATGCTATGCTATAAGTGTACTGCTGGGACCATCACCTGATATGCTACTCACTCACTGATATTATCCTCTCACCTTACTGTTCTATTGTTGCTATGTCAACCAACAGGAAGGTTTGAGGTATGATGTTATCAACTCCTTGGCTCGACTCAGGCGAGGATTGATCACACAACCAGCCACACAGGAAGCAGATGCTTTACCCACTCGACCATTATGTCCCATCTCTCAACCTGCAGTTGAAATGGATCAAGTGAGACCTTGCATTATGACACATCACATTTAATCCCCATAATTGCAGTGTTTAATTTACAATCTCGGAGCTAATAAATATGGACAATTTCATGGTGAAAATACCAGTTCTCGTTCTGACCACCACCTTTAAATTTGCATAGTTCGATGGTTTTGAGTTGCTAATATATTTTCTTAAAGTTGCATAGTCTGATGGTTTTAAGTTTCAGTCCTTTTTCTTAGCTACATTAAATTGATTGTTATAATGTACCTTACTTTAATTTTGTAGTATTTAATTTATTTTAAATGGCTAAGTTTTGAATTATTTGAAGTGCAAACATGTAAAGTTAATTTGGGAAAAATTGCCATAATTCTGACACCATAGGCTTCTGCAGTAACATTAACAGGTTCTATTAAATTGACTCAGGATTCCCTTCTGTGTGACAGGAAGTGCTTAATAAGGTCAGCATTATCTAAGTTAGACATGCAGAATCAAACCTAGATAATTGCTTTGATTTGGAAAATTTGGCGCTTCATCAAACTACGCAACTTTAATAAATGCATCAGTATCTAAGCTAGATATGTAGAATAAAATCTCGATAATTCTTTCAGTTTTGAAAATGTGATGCTTCATCGGTCTACGCAGCTCTGAATATTGATTTAATGTCCGCGCTCTGACAACTGTCACTCCAGGAATATTTCACGAACTGAGCGCATGCGCCGCGGTTTTTTTCCAGGTTATCCGGCTTATCCAGATGCAGCGAAGATACTTGCTCAGATTGGTCTTACTTTATCTACTCACTGGTAGGCTTTGATGATTATACAATATGCAAATTGTTAGGACATTAACATTGTCATAGTCCGATGGCTTTGAGTTTCCGCTATTAAAAAAAAGAGAAATACATTAGGTTGGTTATTATGATCTAAATTACATTAGTTTGAAGTAACTTATATTTTAAATGCCAAGCATTGGATATATTTGAAGTGGAAACATGCCAAATTAATGTTGACAAGCATGTCAATTCTGACACCGTGGGCTTGATCCCTAAAGCCCCTGTCACACAAATCTGGATTGAGCAATGGACAGAATTGTCTAGTCCAGGCATCGTTAGTATCAAAATGTATTAAAATGGGTCAAAATGTTGCGATACCATGTCAAAGGCCACTGGACGAACGGACATGAAACGGACATGAAACGGACATAAAACGGACATGAAACGGACATGAACGGATAGGCAACGGATAAAACAAACTCAAACTGGACAAGAACAGTAGACGTCAATCCGGCGGCATACGTTCCAAGTTTTGTGCATGTTCCAAACTTGTACGGACACAAACCGGATTATCAACGGTCTTTGTTCGGTTTCTTTCCGTTTCCTCCAATCCGGTGATGTGTGACAGGGGCTTAATGGATTCTATTAACAATGGGTTAGTATATCCCCTTTTATACAGCAGCACTTGCCTAATAATTGAACCAATATCCAAGTTGAATTTGTAGGATCAAGTCTGATTAAATGTTTTGGGTTTGACAATGTGATGCTGGTGATGACTATTATGCAGCTTTAAGCATATCTGTATGCGATATTTAAGGATATTGCAATAACAGAACAGCCTGCTGGGTGATAGGAGAGGAGAGGGAGCCATGATATGTTGACTATTGAGCGGCTCATATACAGGGAAACCTGCTCCTAAAACTGTAAGGACTGTGCCAGTATGTTATGTCAATGGGTATACAGTATAACCCCGTTAATTCAAACTTGAAGGGACCCCAGAAATTTGTTTGGATTAACTGATCATTGGTTTAACCGAGCGTTGGCTTTGACTTTGACTTTGAGTAAGCGTGTATTGCACATGTAATATACAATGTATGTAGACAATTTGAGTATTGTTTTTTTGTATGCATATACAGTATAACCCCGTTAAAACAAGTTTAGTTAAACCAAACGATCCGTTAATCTAAACTTGTTTCGGCGGCCCGAAAAATACTACTAGGTTAGGTTATAACAATCAATTTAATATATTTATCATAGAAAAATGACAGAAACTCAAAACCATCGGACTATGCAACTGATTTATATATATACACACCGATAAAAATTTATTTCTGTTTATGTATACACATGAATACCTTTTTAACGTTGGTGAATGGAAGTGACACACAAGAATAGGAAGTGTTAAAAACAGCCAGTGGTGGCGCTAGTGTCGTTGAATGACTGCAAGGACAGTGGTTAAAGCTGCATAGTCCGATGAAAACATCAAACTTTCAAAACCAAAACAGGGATCTAGATTTGATTCTACATATCTACCTTAGATACTGGTGCACTTATAACAAAGTTGTCACCGCACAGAGCGGAATGGCAAGCAAATTTAACAGAAGCTGTTACTGCAGAAGCTTATGGTGTCAGAGTTTTGGCGTGCTTGCCAAAAGTAATATAGTACATTTGCACTTCAAATATCTGAAAAGTTATCCATCTAAAATAAGAGTCACTACAAGCTAAAGTAACATACATTATAACAATCAGCCTAATATATTTATCTCAGAAAATGACAGAAATTCAAAATCATCGGACTGTAGAACTTTAAACTTCATAGCCGTGTGTGCCGTACATAATCAATGTACGGCACACACGGCTATGACGATATGTGTATAGTAATAGATCAATGCGCTTTTTATATTCGCATAATGAATTATGCAGCACATACATATTGTGTGTGATATGTAATTTATTATGTGAGTATAAATAACAAAACTGCCAACATGCTCTTTTCTAATTTGTCGAGTATGGAACTGCCAAAATTATGACATCGCTGACTGGTTTCAAGGTATGCGCAACATATATATGTACATATATATCCATGCACATATGGGTGTGTAATATAGAAAACATTTATTTTAAATGAATGTTATGGTAATGATGAGTTTAAACCGCGTCGGCAACAAAACCTATATTTATGGCCAGAACCTCCATTTATTATTATTTTTTTGGTAAATATAGTTTATTCATTGAATAAAGTCTTTTGTCAGCGCCGTGGTGCTGGTCTTCCAGCCATGTGACAATACAGTTATTTCCAATATATGCAGCTAGCCCAAATCAGCTGAAATAACAATATCAAACATTCAAAGACTTACATATGGTATAGTTTGACAATTCACATACAAAAATAGCAGTTATATATTGTATTCCTACACACTTGATACATACATGTGTATTGATTAGACCTTTACATTACGGAGTGGTTAGTTTCTTTAATGCTGCATAGTCTGATGAAGCATAACATTTTCAAAACCAAAACTCAAATCTCAAATTGATTCTACATATCTAACTTAGATAATGATGCCACATAGAAGGGAATACCGAGTCAAACTAATAGAACCTGTTACTGCTGAATCCTATGGTATCAGAGTTTTGGCAAGCTTGCTGAAATTAATTTGACATATTTGTAATTCAAATATCTCAAAACCTAGCCGTTTCAAATAAAAGTTACTTCAAGCTAAAGTATGGTAGGTCATAACAATCAATTTAATATATTTATCTCAGAAAAATAGCAGAAACTCAACCCCATCGGACTATGCAACTTTAATATTAAGAGGGCTGTCATCGTACCTCCCTTGTGCCTCCGTGTGCGAGGGTGGGTGACACAAGAGGAGGTTTGTTTGTTGTTTTACGTCCTAGCAACATCTAAGGTCATATCAGGACGGGGCAAGGGGACAAGAGGAGGTCTGATGAATGTATAATTAAATCAGCAAAATATAGCAACTTTAGCACATTATAGTTAACATAGTGCTGTCATGGGGTGTTTTCACAAATGGGAAACATTGCATGTAGAGCAGGATGCGAGCAGACACTTCTTGCTATTCGTGGGGTAGCATCCCAACCATTACACCACCTAGGCTCACTCTACTTCCTTTCTCTCATTCCCTTCCCATCTCTCTCCTGCCATCCCTCCTTTTATATCTCCTTTCCTTCCTTCCTTCCTCTCACCCCCTCCTCCTCCCCTTCCCCTCTCCATCCCACCTTCCCTCCTTTCATATCTCCCTTCATTCCTTCCTCCCTGCCTTCCTCCCACCCCCTCCTCCTCCTCCCCTTCCCATCCCCATCCCACCTTCCCTCCTTTCATATCTCCCTTCTTTCTCCCTCCTTGCCTCCTTCCACCGCTCCTCTTCGCCCACTTCCCCTTCCCTCCTGCCTTCCCTCCTTTCATATCTCCCTTCTTTCCTTCCTCCCTGCCTTCCTTCCCACCCCCTCCTCCTCCTCCCCTTCCCCTCTCCCTCCTGCCTTCCCTCCTTTCATATCTCCCTTCTTTCCTTCCTCCCTGCCTTCCTCCCACCCCCCTCCTCCTCCTCCCCACTTCCCCTCTCCCTCCTGCCTTCCCTCCTTTCATATCTCCCTTCTTCCTTCCTCCCTGCCTTCCTCCCACCCCCTCCTCCTCCCTTCCCCTCTCCCCCACCTCTTCCATATCTCCCTTCTTTCCTTCCTCCCTGCCTTCCTTCCACCCCCTCCTCCTCCCCTTCCCCTCCCATCCTGCCTTCCCTCCTTTCATATCGCCCTTCTTTCTTCCTCCCTGCGCCCCTTCCACCCCTCCTCCTCCTCCCCTTCCCCTCCCTCCTGCCTTCCCTCCTTTTCATATCTCCCTTCTTTCCTTCCTCCCTGCCTTCCTTCCACCCCCTCCTCCTCTTCCCCCTTCCCCTCCCCTCCCGCCTTCCCTCCTTTCATATCTCCCTTCTTTCCTTCCTCCCTGCGTCCCTTCCACCCCCTCCTCCTCCCCTTCCCCTGCCCTCCTGCCTCCCCTCCTTTCATATCTCCCTTCTTTCCTTCCTCTCTGCCTTCCTTCCACCCCTCCTCCTCCTCCTCCACTTCCCCTCTCCCTCCTGCCATCCCTCCTTTCATATCTCCCTTCTTTCCTTCCTCCCTGCCTTCCTCCCACCCCCTCCTCCTCCTCCCCTTCCCCTCCCCTCCCGCCTTCCCTCCTTTCATATCTCCCTTCTTTCCTTCCTCCCTGCCTTCCTTCCACCCCCTCCTCCTCCTCCCCTTCCCATCCCCATCCCACCTTCCCTCCTTTCATATCTCCCTTCTTTCCTTCCTCCCTGCCTTCCTTCCACCCATCCTCTTCGCCACTTCCCCATTCCCTCCTGCCTTCCCTCCTTTCATATCTCCCTTCTCTCCTTCCTCCCTGCCTTCCTTCCACCCCCTCCTCCTCTTCCCCACTTCCCCTCTCCCTCCTGCCTTCCCTCCTTTCATATCTCCCTTCTTTCCTTCCTCCCTGCCTTCCTCCCACCCCCTCCTCCTCCTATGTATGTGTGAGACTAAATTGGGAATACAGTAGGCAGCTATTCTAAAGCAGTAGTTCTGTCCAGGTGAAGTAAATAGTTCTGTCCAGGTGAATTCACCATGTACTCCTTACGGAGATATTTGATGTCTCTTAATGAAAGATCAAACATAGAATGCGTTACTTTTTACTTGAGACCAGCAGATTGCGATTGGTCTACCCGTCACCATTCGACGCTGACTAACAATAGGCAATTATCCGTAGTTCTGTGACATCACATTCATAGGAAAGGTTGCCTTGCATAGGTTATAAGGCCTACTCAAAAACCTTAACATTTTCTCTAAGTGATCCGATTGTTTGCACTCCTTTCCAAATCAGTAATATCCCCTAGCCCACGTCACTGAATACATCTATTATGCTTCCTAGATAATAGGTTGATTAATGCTATATAAATTATGACTATTGATATTCGATCCTGATAATTGGGAATGATTAATGACCAATTAATTCATGTTAATGCCCAATTAATGCACTTGTAAGAGCATGACAATGTTGGTGAAATGTTCACTGCGCAATCTGCGGTGTGTTATTCACTCAGGTATGCTGTCAGACCTGACATAATGGTTCAGCTAACTCCCAAAAGCTCATTAGCGGCGGACCGTGCGCAAAAGCCATGCATGTGACTGTTTTGTTCAGCAAAATAACTGCGTTCATCACGAAACATCAAAAGCATACCCCAGATGGCGTGACAAACAGACAGACAAATACAATTCACTCTCCGGTCTAGATTTTTCACGATTTCAAATTAAAGCCGCCGAGTTTCATTCCTTCTTCCTTCCTGACCGGCTAAAGTTTGCATTGTTTGCTGCGACCGGAATTGTCCGTTGATTTTGACGACACGCAACCAGAATTGCGGACATCATTAATATGTGCCTGAAGTGAGGCGTGCATAGACAGACACGACAGTAACGCCTCCCCACCCCCAACATTTCTCCACCTCACTTCCTATCACTCCTCCTCCCCTCCTCTCAAACGACCTCCTTCTCTCCCCCCTCTCCCATTCCTACACTTCCCACTCCTCTCCTCCTCATCCTATTCAGCTTCCTCCCCCTCCTCAAATTCGTCCTCCTCCCAATACTCTCTTTCCTCTCCCTCCCCTTCCTCCCCTCCTCTCCTTCCTCAGCCACATCCCCTTCCCCCCTGATCCACGTTCCTGCTCCCCTCTCCCATATCCCCTCTCCCGCATCTCCCCTTCCTCCCCTTCCTCCCATTCCTCCTCCTCCATCTCTTCCCCTCTTCCACCTCTCCCCCTTCTCCCCTTCCCCCCTCTCCCTTCACTCCTTCCCATCCCTCTCCTCCCCCTGTCCCTCTCTCCCTTCCTCCCCAATTTTCCCCTCCCCTCCTCCCTCTCCTCTCCCGTCTTCCCATCCCTTTTATTTCATCCTTCCTCCTCCCATCCTTTCTCCACCCTCCTCCCCCTCCCCTCCCGCTCTTCACCTCCCATGCTCCCTCTCCCCCCATCTCCTCTGCTCCCCTCCCCTCCTCCCTTCCTCCCACTTCTCCCCTCCCCTTCCCATCATCCCCTCCGCGCCTCCCTCTCCCCCTCATCTCCCCTGCTCCCCTCCCCCCTCTCACCCTCCCCCTTCTCCCCTCCCCTCCTACCCTCCTCCCTCCTCCCTCCTCCTCCCTCCTCCTCCCATCCACCCCCTCCTCCTCGACCTACTCCATCCTCCCCCCCCCCCCCATTGTGACAGGTGTGGAGCTGTAGCCGGGACGCTACTCGGAGACAGTGCACGCTTGGATGACAGGTGGCGCATAGTGATGGCACAGGTGAGGCCTGCGTGTGTCCTATTAATCATGCACTGTCTTCTTGACATGTGATCATATTCCTCCGGCTGCTACCATAACAACGGCCCTTAAATTGTCGTCTGCTGGCGCGAAAAACACAAAAATGCTGTCAGCCGATGCGAGTATTGTCAGGTAGATCTATTGATTATCCAATGCTGAAGTCCATCACTTGAAGGCTTTAATTTTCATTAAATATCTGCTGCCGATGACATCAGATTTATTGCATGTGACATTTAGCATATTTCTGAGACCAGATGTAATCTGCAGAACTAACATGATTAGTCTCTCTATTTTCTTCTCTTTCATCTTGACTCAAGTTCATTAAAGTTGCATAGTCTTATGAAACTTGAAAGCGTCATCTTTTCTAAATCAAAACATTCACCTAGATTTTAATCTAGATATCCAGCTAAGAAGCTGTTGCACTTATTAAGCATGGGTTGCTGCATACAAGGAAATTCTAAGTCAATTTATAGTGAACCTGGTACTGCTACAGCCTATTGCATCAGAGTGTTGGCTAGCTTGCCAAAAGTAATTTGGTATGTTTTCACTTCAAATATCTCCAAAGTTAGCCATTTAAAATAAAAGTTACTTCACACTAAAATAAAATAAATTATAATGAGAAACGTAATATATTCATCTTAGAAAATGGTAGAAACTCACAATCATCGGACTATGACACTTTAAGGTACTGTGTTCCAACAATACCATTGTAATTATATTCTAACTCCCTAAACCGACCACCTTCCTAAATGGACCATTTAAAGTCGGTTCCAAGGTCGGTCGATTTAGAGAGGTTTTACTATATATATATATATATATATATAATGTCCTGAGTAAGGAGAATTTATCCGGAATAATATGTGATGGATGGCACAGAAAACTCTAGCAATTTCAAGCCCTGAGACCAAGTAAGAAGCCACCTCTGCCGCACGCACTGAGTGATTAGGACCAGAACAAAACAGAAAGAAGCAAAATAACACCAGCAAGTTGAACTAAAGGCTAACCGACAATGATAGACAATAACATTTTCTTTAAAGAAAAAAAGGAAAGAAAAGAATCAAGATACGAGGTAGTTAAGAAGTTCTTCTCACTACAGCCATGTGCTTTTCATGGTGACACTATGGAGGTGCTTTATGTTCATTAAATGGAGTGTGTGGTGGGGTGGTGGTAGGGGGGAGGGACTTCAATGACCTCCCCCCCTTCACATACTCCTCATCTCATTCTAAATTATGGCAGTTGTGTGCTGATGAATGAGGCGGGTGTTCCGGGCCCCAGGTGCTGAGACACTGGGCCCTGATGGACGACCTTTTCGCTGGGTGTCGGCGGGTCCCGGCGGGTCTCGGCGCCGCCCGGTGCGCTGTAATCGGATGTCCGTCGCGACCGTCGGGACAATGCGGCGCACCGAGCGGAGACGGCGCTAGGGGGCACGGAGCGGGGACAGCGGGCGGGGGCGGGGACGGCGGGCGTGGATACCGGGCGGGGACGGCGGGCGGGGGCGGGGGCGGGGACGGCGGGCGGGGGTGGGGAAGGCGGGCGGGGGTACCGGGCGGGTACGCCGGGCGGGGCCCGGGACGGCGGGCAGGGGTAGTGGGGGGGGGGGGGCAGCGGGCGGGGACAGGGACGGTGGGCGGGGACACCGACCAGGCAACGGGCGGGGACACCCGGCGGGTGCCGAGCGGGCCGGGTCGCAGTCCACTCCGAGCAACACATCCGGCGAGCCCCAAAACAGTCGGACATTGACCTGCTTAAGGCGTGATGGACAACCTTCTAGGGTTTTGGGAATGTTAGGAGCGGAGCGGGGTGGGGAGGAGGGTGGCAGGAGGCATGTTTTCGCACAGTCGCTCTGATCTGCTTGGTTGGTTTTGTCCTCTCGGAGCTGGTTTTGAGCTGCTCTAAGCTGCTTGGGAGCTATTCGGGGCTGTCCGGAACTGTTCGTATATATTTAGAACTGAGCTGGTGGAATTGCTCTAAGCTCCTCGGAAATATTCCAAGCTGCTCAGAGAAGTTCGGAGCTACTCGTACGGGCTCGGAGTTACTTCGTGGATGTTCTGGAGCTGCTCGGAACTGCTCTGCTCGGAACTGCGCTGTTCTCAACTGTTGATCAAAGCCACTCAGATGGCCTAAGAGCTCGGAATTGCTTCGAACATGTGTTTGAGCTGCTGGCAACTTCTCTGTTCCTCACAGGAGCTCACAGTTCCTCAGAGCTCCTCTGAATTCCTCAGAGGAAACTCGGAGCAGCTGGGAACTGATGAGACATATTCTCCACTGATGTGTTAGAGTGTATTAGGAAATAGGTCAGACGCTGCGTAGTTACAGTATATTCTATCTATGAGCACTAATGATACGATAATAGATTGATACATTGTTAATTGGTGGCTGTTTTTTGTATGTGTGTGGTGGGTGTATGTATGGAAGTGGTAGTGGTTTGCATGTGCATGGTGGTGGTGTGTGTGCTGGTGGTTACTAAGAGAGGGGGGATTCAACTGGGTAAAAGAACTAAAATGATAGTGGATCCACTTCGCCTCGTCTCCTCCTCTCCCCTCCTCCCCTTCTCCCCTCCTTCCTTCCTCCTCCCATCCCCCCTCCCCTCCTCCCCTCCTGCCATCCTTCTGCTCTTCCGCTCCGCGACATATCCCATCCTCCCCTTCTCTCCTCCGCTTCTCCCTGCTCCCCTCCACCGACCCTCTTCCCCTCCCCCCATCCGCCCCTTCTCCCCTTCTCCTCCCCTCCTCCTCCCATCCTCCCCTCCCCTCCCATCCCCCCCCCTCTCCTCCCCTCCTCCTCCACTCCCCCTCCCCTTCCCCTCCACTCCTCCTTCCCTCCTTCTCTCCTTCCCTCCTCCCCTCCTCCTCTCGTCCCCCCTTCTCTCATCCCCTCTTCCCCTCCCTCCCCTCCTCCCCACCACCCATCCTCCCCTCCCTCTCTTCTCTCCTCGTCGCCCCTCCCCCTCCCCTCCCCCTCCCCATCTCCTGTCAACCCATCCCATCCTCTCCTCCTCTGCTCCCTTCGTCCTGTCCCGCCGCGCCACCCACTTACTCAGCCTACTCAATCTACACATCGTCACATCGCCGGCACCGCACTCCGACACGATTCACCTCCAAGATGAACGACTCGTGTCGTCGGTCAGCGCTAATCCTGTTGCGAATGACGGATCGGTTGAACTGTGACGTCATTAACGCGTCACATGACCTAGGAGAGCGGCACCTACCGACAGCGGCGGCGCGTTACACCCGCAGTGGCGTCACTGTTCCGGGGCGATAATAGGGGAGTTCTAGTTGACCCTTTCCACTGGCAACATCAACCTAAGTCTTCTAATCCAGTTATGCCTGATCGGCGAAACCAACAAATGGAACTTCAACGCAAATGCACCTGTGCGTACAACCACTTATCCCTAAAATGGGGAGGAGAGGGGACCTGTTCATGGCTTGACACTCTCCCTCCTCCTCCTCTATCACCGAGCCCCGCCCAGTCTCCGCCTCTTACTTTAGCCTGTTCACTCTTAGATAGACAGGCCTAATCGGAACTGCCCCTTGCGCCTGAATCGAGCTGTCCATTTGCCTGATAACCACGGCAGTTATTTATGCTCCTGTTGTACGTGCTACACATATTGATTATTGGTGCCCCATAGCAGGAATTGGTTTGAAGCCTTTGTTTGTATCTCAAGGACCCAATATTGCGGTTGCATATATTGTATGTGGTTCCTAGTCGTCGAACCGAGTCGCTGAGTGCGAAACGAGAAGTGTCCGATTTGATTGTCGATCTTTATTCAAACTTTCTCATGTTTATGCATCGCTTTGCAAAAAAAAAAAAACCTGCACTAAATGTGTGGATGTGTGAATTGGTGTAAACATGTCTTTTTCGGATCAACAATGGCACATTAGGAAGTTCCATTGGTACAAGTAATATGCCGGCCCAAAATATACATATATGTTATGTGTATATATAATATTATATATTATGTATTTGATACATTTTATATATTATATATATTATACATATTATATTTATTATATATATCACACATATATTATATGATAATATATTATATATATTATGTATGTATATTATATATATTATATATATTATATATATAATAAATATATTATATAATATTATAATATGTATACTATATATATAATATATGATATATATATAATAGATTATATAATATATTATATACATGATATATATCAAGGTATATATAGTATATGTATATTATGCATATAATATATATAATATATATTATATATATGATATATATTATATATACTATATATATGCATTATAAATTGTATTATATATATTATATAAATGTTATATATAGTATGTATTGTGTATAAAATATATTGTATATTGCCCATATTATATGTATTGTATAATTATGTGTATATATTATATATATTGTATATATCGTATATTTTGTATATATTATAATATGTGATGTATAAGCATTATGCCAGTGTAAAAGGCGCTGAAGGGAGTTACTATTATTCTACTATAATTACACTGCTACTATATCCATTTGGTGCGGAGTACCCCTTCCACGTGACCATTGGCGCCACCACTGCCAGCTTTCCTAACTACGGATGCTCAACACTGTCATTAGCGCCCAAGAATTTGTTTTGATTGGGGTCCTGACCATGGACACCTTATCCATATCGAATGTTGAAATATAAGTCCATGAAATTTAATGCAGTCGCGCGATGGCATAGGTATGCAGGTATTGCAGGTATTGCAATACCTCAGGGAGATTGACTCCCCTGCTCTGCAGAGTTGTAAACCACTGCCTTGTAGTACAGGTTCTTGACAGAACCGAAGGCTAAGGGAGCAAACCCTAAACAGAAAACCATGTTACTGTGGCAGCATTAAGGGCAGTTGATGTATGGAACTCCCATCTCCCGACCAGCCACTGCAAGGACAAATAGTTTTGCGCCTGTCTTGACATGTTCTTGCCGGTGTGAAACCTCTATTTGCTCCCTGAGAGAGTGTCGCTGGTAACTTGCAAAAGCCAGCAGCACTTCAACACTTTGGCAGGCAGCTTTCATGAAAGTAAGGAAATACTCGAACGGATGGGGCTGCCCTCTATGGAAGATCTTCTGATCAAAAAGAATCTCCGGTGGACTGGACACCTCATGAGGATGTCATCAGACAGGCTACCAAAGCAGATTCTCTATTCTCAACTGTCTTCTGGTTACAGAAAGAGAGGCCGCCCTCATCTCTGGTTCAAGGATATCATCAAGAGAAACCTGAAGCTGAGAGACATTAAGACTGACTCATGGACATCACTCTCCCGGCAGAGAGCTAAATGGAGAGCGGCAGTCTTTGTCGCATCGCGACCGACAGCATGATGATGATGATGAGCGCGATGGCCAATGTTTAAATACAATTTAATTCAATAGAGTGCTGCTAATAATATCACCACCTGTATGACGTTGCATAAACAACTGCATGAACTTCCGCCAGCTGATGTCATTTCCGGTTGACATATACAGTAAATGTATTCTGTGTCCCTTCTGATCTTGCGTTGATTTTTTGGCCCTGCGCCAACAATTCTACACTGCAGACAGTATGCATGACCCTTTTACTAAAGTAAAACAAGAAAACATTTTAGCCTTTTTGAGGGCAGCTGGACTGTACCACCTTATATAGTTTACTAAATAAATTAAATCAATTATTAATAAAACCTTTCTTTTTCTATGGGAATTTGTTTCCCTTGACCACAAATATATGATTGTGAGCTTTCTAATTTAATGAGTGTCTACTGGCACATAATTGATTGTTTGCTTTTACATATAATGGCTTGAACAAAAAACCAACATTTCTCGCCGTGAATATGGCCTATGCTGCGGACACGGGTAAAGCAACCACCACTCAATCAATCAACCCTTCTGATCGGCAAACCAGGTGAGTGGCAGCCAACTATTTTTTAAATGTACTCACCACCCTTCTTTCATTGGCCTGGCCTTCGGACTGATATTCCAGGACCCCTGCTCCATTGGGACACCATTGATCTGGATGCTGAGTTGTCCTTTGAAGACATGTACTATTATAATGACAATATGGGTTGGTAGTGATTGCTGAATTGGACGCCACAGTGAGATGGCGCCACTAGCTTGGTTAGCTGATTAATCAGGGAGTAGCATTGAATTATGTAAGTATAAAGATATGTAAGGGAATTATTATCATTATTGTTATACTCCGTATGAGCCAACACTGTACTGGTGGCGCCACCTGCGGCCTCCTCGCCTCCACCGGATGTAGACCAGTGTTGCTCGCACCGGAGGATGTTTTGATAGAATTTGCCGTTATTTATGTCCTCATATATCACATATGCGGTATCTATTTCATATATGCGCTGTAGTATTCACTCACGCTTATGCCGGAATAAGTGATAACATCTCGCTACTGGAGCGTCCCCAGAAGACAGTGAAAAGGAGATAGTTAGGGGGGGGGGGGGTAAGACTTGGGGGCCTAAGGGGGGGGGGAGGGAGAGCATGCGCGTATGAACCGAGACCGGCATGCTTCATACGGATAGTGTGGAACTGAAGCTTCAAACACCAGCACCTAATTTGTCTGAGCATTCACGCGTACACCCCTGGAATCGATCATCCCCGGCCGAGTCAAACCAAACACTTACAAAATTGGTATTTGTCGCGACTTTGCTTGGCGCTAAAGCATTCCTGAGATAGGGTAAAGGAGCTATGGAATGAGGAAGAACCCACGCAGTCACGCGCACACACGTGCATACACGCACGCACATGGGCATAGGCACGCGCACAGACATGCGCACACACTGGGGCACACGGACACACGTGCACAGACACGCGCACACACGTACGTACATATATTTTGTGTGTGGGTGTGTATGGCCTAAATTTTGCGCAAGGAAAGGTCCCAGTCGAATACGTCCATTTTTTGTTATCCATAGAGGAATCCTCTCTGGTGATAGAATACCATGCAGTGGGACTGGAGAACAATTTCCTAAACCTCTACTAGATACCACAAGGAAGGGAACTGTGGTACTGAGAACTGAGCCATCAGCGGTTATTGTTAATGTTAAGATGCCAAAGACATCTGCTGCATAAGGTCTATTGCAAGCAGCAATTGCCGCCAATGTAACACAGCCGGCACCAGCTACTGTTTCTGCTGGAAGTACTATGCCAGCTGCTGTTCCACCTATATTTGTTTGTTATGTAAAGCACCTGAGAACGGCTTGCTGGATCGGGCGCTATATAAATGTTTTATTATTATTATTATGTGATCTCCCGACACTCACCCTGACCGTCACTGTCACCTTCATCGCCACCCTGACCATCACCGTCACCATCACCGTCACCTTCACCGACATCCTCTCCCTCTCCCTCGCCCTCACCCTCAGCCCCACCCTCACCCTCCCACCCTCACCCTCACCCTCACGCTCACCCTCACCCTCACCATCACCCTCACGCGCTCCGTCCCCCTCACCCCCACTATCATCATTACTCCCACACACACTCGCGCACAGACACGCGCACAGACATGCGCACATACACACACACGTGCACAGACACACGCACATGCACATGCATGCACACACGCGCACACAAATGCATGCACGCAGAATCGAGCACACATATGCACACGCGCGCACTCACGCGCACACACATTCCTTTAATAGAGAGGCAATGTGCGTGCTTGTGTGTGTGTACAAAGCTAATCAATGACAGAGTTCCCAAGTGATGAATTCTTCAAAATCGAGTTGGCATGGACAAGCTGGGGCCCTCCCCTATAGACTTGTTCTCGGTGTGTAGACCTCACTTCCGGTTGTACCCACGGGCGTAATTGATTAATCGACTCTGGTCACCCGAGCCACTTTATGGCACATGCGCACATCCTACAGACTCGGGTCAAATAATCGAATACGCTTCTCCACGCTCGGGTGGACACATTTTTTTTTTTTTTTAATAATCGATAAAACTACAGCAAAATAGGATTTAAAGTATTTTATGATGGCCTAGTTTATCTATATTTCCATTTCATTAATCTAAGTTATTCTTTAAAAAAACCATGTATGACTGGTACTGGTGGCTGTTATCCTGCAGGACGGTACCAGCGCAAATGTGACATCATCGCTCGTAGCCAACCCCAGCTAGGAGGTGGGTTACTTGGGTCGGATCGTTTTGCACACGGCACGTGTATTTGTCGACTCTACTCGCAGTGTTCGATTTGAAATTCTGACGACTCGGGTGACCCGCGTCGCTCGGGTCGTGTTAATCGATTATGGCCAACGTATCCACGGGCAGGAGAGCTCAACCACGCCTGGTGTGGTACCTGACCCATCCCCCACCGCACCCCGCACAACTCACCTTCTTCCTCTCCACTCACCCATCTCACTTTCCCCTATTATCCTATTCCCTGACTATCTCAGTATTAGTTCCTCACCCCTTCTCTATTCCCCACCCTGCAACACTCCCCCATCCCACCCACCCTTCTCCCTCCCATGCATTTCCATTTCAGTGGGCAAGAGTATTTGTTCATCAAACCAATGACTTAAAAATTGATACTTGTCGCTTCCTAGCCAGGCAGTTAGCATTATTAGGATAGGGCAAGGACTTGTTGGCTCAGTATCAGGATAATGTGACTGAGTGGAATATCAGTTCATGGCACTAGCGGCCTGGTCTCCCAGCACTATTAAGTTGCCAGGAGTATGCACTGTCACAAGTCGGTACCCGTCTGATGTTGCTAGGACGTAAAACAACAACAAACAAACAATGTTCGTCATCATCTTTCTAGGAACCTAGAAAAGTTCCAGACATAGGTTTGAAAAATAGGTTTAAATAAAAAGAAAACCTATACTTAGTGTTTACCGACTTGTGCGAGTGTTGTCGGGAGACGGAAGTATGGGAGAGGAATGGCGGCGAGGGGAAGGGAGTGGAGAAGGGTGGCGGTGATGGTGGCGTTGGGCAGCAGACAGATAACACACTCGAAGCCGCCAGAGGCGTCAAAGAGTCTATCCTATATCCGGGGAATGGCGCAGGAGCAGCGTATACCACGGCCGTGCTGAGGAGCAGCGCGCGATAAGATGCGAGGCACGGGCCGGGCTCCGGTAGCGGCTCAGTGGGGCCGGCCTGTGGGATGACCGGGCCATGCTCTGGTAGCGGCTCAGTGGGGCCGGCCTGTGGGCTGACCGGGCCGGGCTCCGGTAGCGGCTCAGTGGGGCCGGCCTGTGGGCTGACCGGGCCATGCTCTGGTAGCGGCTCAGTGGGGCCGGCATGTGGGATGACCGGGCCATGCTTTGGTAGCGGCTCAGTGGGGCCGGCCTGTGGGCTGACCGGGCCGGGCTCCGGTAGCGGCTCGGGCTGACCGGGTTGGGCCGGGCTCCGGTAGCGGCTCAGCGGGCCAGACCGGGCTGACCGGGCTGACCGGGCTGACCGGGCTGACAGGGCTGACTGGGCCAGATTGGGCCGGACCGGGCTGACCGGGCCAGACCGGGCTGACCGGGCCAGACCGGGCTAACCGGGCCAGACCGGGCTGACCGGCCAGACCGGGCCAGACCGGGCCAGACCGGGCTGACCGGGCTGACCGGGCTGACTGGGCTGACGGGGCTGACGGGGCTGACCGGGCTGACCGGGCTGACCGGGCTGACTGGGCTGACGGGGCTGACCAGGCTGACGGGGCTGACCGGGTCTGACCGGGCTGACCGGGCTGACTGCGCCGGGCCGGTCTGGGCCGGCCTGCGGGCTGATCGAGCCGGGTTGGACTACGGGCTGACCCACCACGCCCGGCTCTCTGTTCTTGTGGCAACAGCACGATGCCCTGATAAAGCTGTCAGATACCGCGCCGTTCTTCTCCGTGTGAGGCGCCTGCGCCACCGGAATTAGCTGTTCGCTCGATTCGATTTCACACAGCTGCGCCACTAGGCGGTCAGTGCCGGAGGGGGGGGGGGGGGGGGGGGGGGGGGGTCGACCGCCACCTTCCGAGTTGTTCTGGGCGGTCCCGAGCGGTCCCGGACGGCCCCGAACGCTCCCGGAACGGTCCCAAACAGTCCTCGAACAGTTCAACAATACTTTTCGAATGGCTCGGAGTGTCTATAATTGGAGCTTCCAAGTATCTTGCGAAGTGCTGTGTGTGTCGTTTTGGTACCCCTAATTACCGTTAGGTGGTGTGATATGGGTGCCAGAAGCCTCCCCGCGCCACAAGGTGGCGCGTCGCCCGCGTCCCGCACGCCCGGGTCTCGCACCCGGTCCCGCACGTCTCCACAGCGCGCCCCCCCCCCCCCCCCCCCCCACCTTCCCCCTTCCACCTCCCCCTCCCCCTCCCCATCCGCTTCCCCCTCAGCCCTCCAACTGTCACTCTCCACCCCCCTCCCCCTCCCACTACTGCTTTCTCTTCCCCTCCCCCTCCCTCTCCCTCCTCCCCCGTCCCCTGCCCCTCTGCATCCCCGTCCCTTCTACACAAACCCATGCGAACTTGACGAAATGAGTCCATTGATAATGTAATTACACTCCATACCCCGCGGGTCGACGCACCCTCGCGTGAGGCGAGACTTTGCACGGGAGCTGTGCGAATTAATGTCCGCTCTCACGTGAACAGCGAGAGACACGGTGGGGTGCCCTGGTGTCCCAGTTTGAGCACCCTGCCAGTTTGAGATGACTGTCAGTTTCATGCGGATGCATCAAAATCTGACAGCATCGTCACTAACCTTATGAATTTAATATAATGTTTTTGGTAAAGATGTTTTCTATATGTCTACCAAGCGATTTGTTTCTAGGTGGTGTGCTTTTAGAGATATTTCACTTTTCCTGTATTTTCTGTATGAACATTGCTCACGACCATTGACAATGCCTTGAGTTTGATGGTACGCGCAGTGCAAAACATTAGTTTTATTCAAAATAAATAGAAATCAAGAACCCTAACCTTATAAATTTAATATAATCTTTTTGGTAAAGATGTTTTCTATATGTGTACTAAGCCATTTGTTAATAGGTGGTGTGGTTTTAGAGATATTTCACTTCTTTTGTATTTTCTATATGAAGATTGCTCACGACCATTGACAATGTCTTGAGTTTGAGTGTATGCAGTCAGCTGAAACTGGCAGGGCGCTCAAACTGCGACACCGGCCACCGTACACCCACCGCACTGCCAGTCTGTGGAACATGGCAAGGGGACCAGTCGATGTGGGAGTCAGTGGGATTTTACACCCAAATGTCTCCACTGCACTGTGCGTCTGTGTGGTATGGAAAGAGGACCAGTTGATGTGGGTGTGAGTGGTGTTAATACCTAAATGTATACACTGTGCTGTTCATCTGTGTAGTATAGTAAGGGGACCAGTCGATGTGGGAGTGAGTGAGGGTTTATACCCAAATGTCTCCACTGTACCGGACATCCTTGTACTCTGGCAAGGGGACCAGTCAATGTGGGAGTGAATGGGGGTTTACCCCCACATTTCTACACAATGCTGTGCATCTATGTAGTATGGCAAGGGGATCAGTCGATTTGGGAGTAAGTGGGGGTTTTATACCCAAATGTCTCCTCTGCCCTGTGCATCTGTCTAGTATTTTACACCCAAATGTTTACACTATGCTGACCATCTGTGTAGTATAGCAAGGGGACCAGTCGTTGTGGGAGTGAGTGGGGTTTTATACCCAAATATATCCACTGCACTATGCGTCTGTGTATTATGGCAAGGGGACCAGTCGATGTGGGAGTGAGGGGGGATGTTATACCCTAATATCTAATCTATGCTGCATGTCTGTGTTGTATGGAAAGGGGAACCGTTGATGTGGGAGTGAGTGGGGTTTTATAGCAAAATGTCTCCACTGCACTGTGCGTCTGTATAGTATGGCTAAGGGACCAGTCGATGTGTCAGTGAGTGGGGGTTTACACCTAAATGTCTAAAGTATGCTGTGTGCCTGTGTTGTATGGAAAGGGGAACAGTTGATGTGTGAGTGAGTGGGGTTTTATACCCAAATGTCTCCACTGCACTGTGTGTCTGTATAGTATGGCTAGGGGACCAGTCGATGTGGGAGTGAGTGGGGTTTTATACCCAAATGTCTCCACTGCACTGTGTGTCTGTATAGTATGGCTAGGGGACCAGTCAATGTGGGAGCGAGTGGGGTTTTATACCCAAATGTATCCAAATCACTGTACATCTGTATAGTATGGAAAGGGGACCAGTGCGTATGGGAGTGAGTGGGGGTTTTACCTCCAAACACCGCTGTTTACCTCCAAGAACCTTTGCTGCACTGCACCCCTGTGTGGCATGGAAAGGGGACCAGTGGGTGTTGGAGTGAGTGGGGTTTTAAATCCTGGTGTCACTATTGCATTGCATGTCCGTTGTGATAAATGACAATGAGACCAGAGTGTAGATGAGTGAGTGAGGTGTTGTGTCCTGGTATCACTAGTGTACTGCTTGTTTGCTGTGTGAAATGGAAAGGGGACAGAGATTGTTGGACTGAGTCGGTGTTTAAGGCCCTGTCACATTACGGCATATGGCGGGAGCGTATTGAAAACCTACATAGGTCCTGCGCGTGCCGGCCTATGATGACATTTGGTGACCTTTCGTTTTTTTTTGAGCGTATGTGGAACCTACGAGGAGCGTACGAGGAGCGTATGAGGAGCGTATGGGAGCGTATGGGAGCGTGCTGTGACATTTTTTGACAGTATGGGCCATACGCCCTCATAGGTCGGTTTTTTTTTTAGCATGCACACAAAAATTTGGACGGACGGATTTATGAAAGCGTATGGCGGCGTATGCCTCATACGCTTCACATACGCCGGCATCTGGCGGCATCTGGCGGCGTATGAGTAGCGTATGAGTAGCGTATGCGTAGCATATGAGTAGCGTATACAGTGTATGCCGACGTATATGACGTAACGCGCTTACGCCGCCATACGCTCCCGCAAAAAACCCTAATGTGACAGCCCCTTTACCTCCGAATACCGTTGCTGCACTACAGGAATGTGTGGTATGGCAAGGGGACCAGAGTGTCAATGATTGAGGTATTACGTCCTCGTACCACTACTGTACTGTTTGTCGGTTGTGTGGATCGGTAAAGGGACCAGTGAGTTCGGGAGTGACTGGATCTTAAAGCTGCATAGTCCGTTGAAAATATAAAATTTCCAAAACCAAAACAATTATCCAGATTTCATTCTACATATCTAACTTAAATACTGGTGCACTTACTAATAGGCCTGTCACACTACGACGTAGCCAGTCAAAGTAAGCTGACGTAGGTGACTTTTGGTCATTACGTTGAGGTATGGCGGGTTACGTCATGCTTACGTCATGCTTACATTAGGCAGACATCGAGTTACGTCGAGAGACATCAGGTTACATCGAGTTACGGCAGCGCAAGTTAAGGTTTTGGACATGTCCAAAACTTTTGACGTATGACAACGTTCGACAATGTGTGGATTTTACGTCCGCCGTATGTTATGTATGCGTTAGGCTTAAGTTGATGTATGTTAGACTACGTTAGTCAATCGCTGCTCACTATGTTGCACTATGTTGCACTACATTGCACTTTGTCAACCTACTTTAAAGGCAGTGGGAACGTACAGTCCGCGTACTGACAACATATGGATAACGTATGCCTAATGTAGATCCAATGTACGTTTAGCGTTTCTCCACCGTTCCATTACACATTTAAGTATGACAAGTAGTTCTGGCGATCGAATAATGTATATAACGTTCACCGGCGTTCTGTGAACATACCGATTTTTCGCCGGGAGGTACGTTAGCCATACGTTGGTCATACGTTGGCCATACGCTGTGTATACGGTATGCATACGTCCAACTTTCCCCCCAATGCTGAAAAGTTCGACGCATCTCGACGTATTGGGACCATTTCAGCCGTTGGGCGTACGTTGATGCAATACGTCATAGTGTGACAGGGCCATAAGCCTTTGTCATCACATAGAAGGGCCATACTGATCCAATTTAACAGGACCTGTTACTGCAGAAACCTGTGGTCTCCGAATTTTGGCGTGCTTGCCAAAATTAATTCAGCATGTTTGAACTTCAAATATCCCTAAAGTTAGCCATTTAAAATGCAAGTTACTTCAAATGAAAGTAAGGTAGATTATAACGATCAACCTACTTAATTTATCTCAGAAAATGACAGAATTTCGAAAAGGGTGAATGAGTGGAGCTTTATGTACTAACACCATTTGAGGTTCTATCACGATGGATTATAATAGTGTGGTGCACTCATATGCTCATTTCGTTAATCTTTGGGTTGACTCCACTGGGGATCGAACCCAGGAACCCTTTGCCAGGAATACAGTACTGCAGTTCTAACTTCATATTGCAATTGCCTATAGTAATGCACTATTGGTAAATAAACAATTATCTATATGAGAAATCAGCTCTCATACCCCCTACCCCTCCTTCAATTATTTAATAATATGCATCGTAATGATGAGCGAATACATTCATGGATTAGAGTGGCTTAGAGTTGAAAAGCATCGATCTGTTTTTTTGTATATTTCACGTTCACCTCTGCTCCCATCTTTCATGCTATAACCTCATGCATTTTAATAATAATGAATAAAGACAAAGTAAAGCTTGTTATTATTAATAAAGGGGAAAACAATCAATAAATAAAGTTAGAAAGTTAAAAAAAGATAGACAACAAAATCCATGCCATTACCATTTCATTGTCACAACCGACATACAGTTGCCCATATCATGGCCCATATTATCGCCCATTTCCGTTACCAACCCTTGCGCGTGTGTCAACACATCGCACTTTGGGACTATTGTCCGTGCTAAATCAGCGTGAAATGCAATGCCTTTAGCCGCAAAGTGCGTTCATTGTTTTACGACGCCCTACAAATCTACAGTCAACACGAACGCTGAGCAAACATGATACGCCACCAAAAAGAACCACCTTAATTGTCACAGGTCACGAGCGGGGATTTATTTTTAATGTTTTTTGTGTGTGTGGGTGTGTATGTGATCTCCCGACACACACCCTGACCGTGAAGGTCACCGTCACCGTCACCCAGACCGTCACCGTCACCGTCATCCTCTCCCGCTCCCTCACCCTCACCCTCACCCTCGCACTCACCCTCACCCTCACCCTCACCCTCACTCTCACCCTCTCCCTCCCCCTCATCCTCACCATTATCATCGCTCCTACCCTCAACCTCGCACACACCCTCACTCCCACCCTCATCCTTACCATCACCCTCACCCTCATCCTCACCCTCACCCTCCTCCTCACACCCACCCTCACTCTCGCCCTCACACTCGCCTTTACCCTCATCCTCACCCTCGCCCTCACCCTCATCCTCACTCCCACCCTCACCCTCGCACTCACCCTCACCCTCACCCTCACCCTCACCCCCACCCTCACCCCCACCCTCACCCTCACCATTATCATCGCTCCCACCCTCACCCTCGCACACACCCTCACTCCCACCCTCATCCTTACCATCACCCTCACCCTCCTCCTCACCCTCACCCCCCTCCTCACACCCACCCTCACTCTCGCCCTCACCCTCGCATTTACCCTCATCCTCACCCTCGCCCTCACCTTCATCCTCACTCCCACCCTCACCCTCGCACTCACTCTCACTCCCACCCTCATCCTTACCATCACCCTCACACTCACCCTTAGCCTCACCCTCACCCCCGCCCTCACACTCACCCTCACACTCACCCCCACCCTCACCCTCACCATCGTCCTCACCCTCAACCCCGCCCTCACCCTCACCCTCACCCGCCCCCACCCTCACCCTCACCCTCATCCTCACCCTCAACCCCGCCCTCACCCTCACCCCCACCCTCACCCTCACCCACACACCCCACCCTCACCCTCACCCCCACCCTCACACTAACCCTCATCCTCACCCTCACCCTGCCCTCACACTCACCCTCACACTCACCCCCACCCTCATCCTCACCCTCAACCCCGCCCTCACCCTCACACCCACCCTCATCCTCGCACTCACCCGCATCCTCACCCTCAACCCCGCCCTCACCCTCACCCCCCACCCTCACACTAACCCTCATCCTCACCCTCACCCCGCCCTCACGCTCACCCTCACACTCACCCCCACCCCTCACCTTCAACCCCGCCCTCACCCTCACCCTCACCCTCACCCTCACCCTCATCCTCACCCTCAACCCCGCCCTCACCCTCACCCCCAGCCTCATCCTCGCACTCACCCGCATCCTCACACCCACCCTCACACTCACCCTCATCCTCACCCCCGCCCTCAGCCTCACACTCACTCTCACCCCCACCCTCACCCTCATCCTCAACCTCAGCCTCGACTCCCCCTTACCCTCCCCGTTACCCTCCCCTTACTCTCCCCCTTACCCTCACCCTCACCCTCACCCAAATCTTCACCCCCTCCGAATCTTCACCCTCACCCTCACCCTCGCGCTCACTCCTACCCTCACCCTTACTCCCGCCCCCACCTAAATTATCATGACGTAGGAATAGTGTGGCGGTTGGTGATGATACTTGATGCTGGACGTGGACGTGGAGCCGTGGGAGTTTGTGCAGGCATGGTTGTGGGATCCACAAGTATGTGTAGTATGGCAAGGGGACCACTGAGCGTGGTAGTGAATGGACTGTTACCTCCCAGTGCAATTGCTACACAGTATGCCTGTGTGGCATGCCAAGGTGGCCTGTGAGTATGGCAGTGCATGGGGTTTTACCTCCTCGTACCATTGCTGCACTGCACGCTTGATTGGCATGACAAGGGGGGGGCATGTGAGTATGGGAGTGAATGGGGTTTGACCTCCTAGTACCATTGCTGCACTGCTCGCATGAGTGGCATGGCAAAAGGATCTGTGAGTATGGGAGTGAGTGGGGTTTTACCTCCTAGTCACCTAGTAGTAGTACCAGTGTTGCACTGCACGGCTGTGGCACAGCAAGAAAAGGGATCAGTCGGTGTGGGAATGGGTATGATTTTACATCCTGGTGCCACGTTGTGTGGCATGGAAGGGGGTGGGGACCAGAGTATGGAAGGGTGAATGAGGTGTGGGTAACTGCAATCGTGAAGTTGACAGTAGTATGCATGGTGGGATATAAGCCTTGGGGAGTGATGGCAACCGGGAGTAGGAGGGGCATGGGTAGGTAGGGGTGGGGGTAGTGCTGTGCTTGGCGGGGATTGGCTGCAGTGGAACTATGGTCAGCAAAGCAGCTGTCAGAGGTCAGGGTCAAGGTCAAGGTCAGCACAAGCTGGTTCAGCCAAGTGGCACCTAGAGGGTAGACTCATACCCCCTTGGGAGGCATCACCTCGCATGGTCAGGGGAGTAAGCTCCACCCATAGGAGATAAATAAATGCATCACCATCTGTTTATATATATAGTCTCTTGTTAAGATCCACCTGTTCAGTGATACTTTCTCCATCCTTCGACAATTTTTAACCGGGTTGTAAATATGCCATTCTGTGGTTTTACTCTACTTTCTCAGAATGGTTCCTTTTAGTAACGGCACTCTATTAAGTCTGCACATATATGTAAGGTTCTTGGGGTTTTATGTCCTGGCAACATCTAATGCCATATCAGGACGGATACCCACTTATGACAGTGCGCACTCGTGGCGACTTCATAGTGCTGCCCCATTGGGAGACCAGGCCACCAGCACATTATCCTGACAGTGAACCAACCAGTCTTTATTCGCCGGGCGAGGTTCAAGTTGAGCGGGTCGGGTCACAATAGACGCGCACCCATTATCAGCCCACTGTCTCCGCTACATTAGCGAGGCCAGCAATGTAGCAGCCCTCTCCTAGGCGTTGTCTCTCGCTCACTCTCTCATTCTCTCTATTAGTTTCTCGTGATGCCTCATGCATTACACAAGATGCTCACAATCAAATATATATATACCTGTGTATATATATATAACTGTCGTATAGTACTATGCCCTAAGAAACCTGACCGGCATATAATGGGTCAGGGTACCCTGCGCGTTGCCGGAAACGTGCACATACAGGCTGGGTGAGATTCAAGTCGAGCTGGTCGGTACACAATGGAAATGCACCCATTGTCAGCGCACTGTCTCCGCTACATTAGCGCGGCCAGCAAGGTAGCAGCCCTCTCCCACGCTTTCTGTCTCACTCACTCTCTGCACTCTCTCTCTCTGCTAGTTTCTTGCGATGCCTTGTGTGTCACATGAGATGCTCACAATCAAATATATATATATACCCATGTATATAACTGCTGTATAGTACTATGCCCTAAGAAACCTGACCGGCATATAATGGGTCAAGAAACCCTGCGTGTTGCCGGAAACGTGCACCTATTGGCTGGGCCAGATTCAAGTTGAGCGGGTCAGGCCACACAGGAAATGCACCCATT
Organism: Branchipolynoe longqiensis; assembly: GCA_030323885.1. NCBI lineage: Eukaryota > Metazoa > Annelida > Polychaeta > Phyllodocida > Polynoidae > Branchipolynoe > Branchipolynoe longqiensis. The sequence goes on along the minus strand of CM059187.1, from coordinate 136,503,938 downwards.
GTCAGCGCACTGTCTCCGCTACATTAGCGCAGCCAGCAAGGTAGCAGCCCTCTCCCATGCTTTCTGTCTCGCTCACTCTCTGCACTCTCTCTGTCTGTTAGTTTCTCGCGACGCCTCGTGTGTCACATGAGATGCTCACAATTAAATATATATATACCCATGTAGATATATATAACTGTCATATAGTACTATGCCCTAAGAAACCTGACTGGCATATAATGGGTCAGGGAGCCCTGCGCGTTGCCAGAAACGTGCACTTATTGGCTGGGCGAGATTCAAGTTGAGCGGGTCATGCCACAATGGAAATGCACCCATTGTCAGCGCACTGTCTCCACTACATTAGTGCGGCCAGCAAGGTAGCAGCCCTCTCCTATGCTTTCTGTTGCACTCACTCTCTGCAATCTCTCTGTCTGTTAGTTTCTCACGACGCCTCGTGTGTCTCATGAGATCCTCACACTCAACTGGAGGTAGCTTGCGAATGGGTGGGCAGGGTGGGCGGAAGGGCGCCAGCTGGTTTTCCCAAAGGTACTAGGGATTCCGAGGCGGCTCGTATTTCACAAAGCAATCTGTGTTATTTTCTCGCAGCTTCCTGAAGGCTGCTAGATCCGGTGTCTCATAGAATAATAGGCTATGTTGTGCTTCGGTCAACCGCTCTCCCCCTTTTTCCTTCTGTATCTATCACTCCTTAGCCCGCTCAACTGCCTGCCTTCCCATTAGGACATGTGCAGATTCTACCTCTGTTTATATACACATATGGCAAGTGGTTTATTGCATTTATTGTCACAAGCTGGTAGTTCCCGATGTAATGAGTCCATAGTTGGGTGGTTGTTGGAGCTTTACGTCTTGGTAACATCAGAGGTCATATCAGGATGGGTACCGACTTGTGACAGTGCGTGCTGAGAGCGACCTTACAGTGCTGCCCCACTGGGAAAATAGGCCGGCATCACCATGACCTGATATCCCACTCAGTCCCGTTATCCTGACACTAAGCCAACGAGTCCTTGCTTTATCCTATTAATGCTGAGATAAGTCATTGGTTTGACTTGACCGGGAACCAAACTCCCGATCTCCCGCAGGCGAGGCCTGCGCTCTACCGATTCGGCCACCGCGCTCGGTCTCTAGCCCATCGATGTAACGAGTGGGGTGAAGCTGAGGTCAGTACGCATGCCCGAACAACACGAAATCCCATGATTTAGTGGGGGAGCGATGACCTCTTTTTGACCTATTTTTTAAAGCCGCATAGTCCGATAAAATTGTCAAAACCAAAACAATTACTGAGATTTGATCTTACATATCTAACTTAGATACTGATGCACATATTAAACATCTGTTGCCGCCTAGAAGGGAACCAACCCTGAGTCAATTTAATAGAACCTGTTGCCACTGAAGCATATGGTGTCAGAGTTTTGGCATGGTTGCCAAAATTAATTTGTAATGTTTGCACTTCAAATATCTCCAAAGTTAGCTATTTAAAATAAAAGTTACTTCAAGTAACGTAAAGTAGAATATTTCACTCAAATTAATATAGTTATCTCAGAAAAGTGACAGAAACTCAAAACCTTTGGACAATGTAGCTTTAAATGATTGCCTTTCAAGCCTGTCATTATTTACCTCCATGCTGATAATTTTGAATGTATTTGAATATTTGAAGTGTCTAGAAAGGAACACAAAATGGTCATGATATTGGACTTGGGCCAGTTTGATATGAATCTTATGACACTGGGTAGGTCGCTGGCCATTGATTGATTGTTGGTTTACGCTATTTCGGGTCAGCAAACCCCATTATTCATGGTGAGAATTATTCAACGTTTGTTTTGTCGCATCATTCATTACAACCATCGCTTCTACACAGAATGTAAAAGCTGACACTCATTGATGCATCAAATTACACTTTATGATTGTAAAAGCTCTCAATAAAAACTCTGACACCACAGGCTTCAGTAGTAAAAAGTTCTATTACATTACAGTGATTCGGGTTTCTCTGCTATGCAGTACCAAGTGTTTAATAAGGTCATCAGTATGTAAGTTTGATATGTAGAATCAAATCTAGAAAATTATCTTGGTAATATATTGATAATTTGATGCTTTAATCGGACTATGCTTTAAGTAAATACACACATGTACATTCACCCTCACAGTGCACGCATATACAGTAAAACCTCTCTAAATCGACCGACAATGGGACCGACTTTAAGCGGTCCATTTAGGGATGTCGTCGGTTTAGAGAGTTAGAAGATCCTTACAATGGTATTTTTGGGACCCAAATAAAGCGATCGATATAGGGGAGTGTTCGATCTGTGGAGGGGTCGGTATAGAGAGGCTTTACTGTATATATTTATACAATATACAAATCTAACGATACACAGATTAACGTAGAGGTAGCGCTGATGATATAGCATTGTGATACAAATATACCATCAGGTTGTTGCATGTGACAAAGGTTGGCCATGCGCTATTGAACTTTTGGGAGTTCCTCTGTGAGTGGGTAATAACTTAACATGTACATTGGGAGGGGGAGCGGGATGGAGAGGGGTGGGGGGGTGGGCGAGGGGGAAGGGATAGGGGAGGGTGGGGGGGGGCGAGGGGGAAGGAAGAGGGGAGGGTGGACGGGGCGAGGGGGAAGGAAGAGGGGAGGGTGGACGGGGCGAGGGGGAAGGGAGAGGGGAGGGTGGGTGGTGCGAGGGGGAAGGACGAGGGTGGGTGGGGCGAGGGGGAAGGGGGAGGGTGGGTGGGACGAGGGGGAAGGGATAGGGGAGGGTGGGTCGGGCGAGGGGGAAGGGAGAGGGTGGGTGGGGCGAGGGGAAGGGATAGGGGAGGGTGGGTGGGGCGAGCGGGAACGGAGAGGGGAGGGTGGGTGGGGCGAGGGGGAACGGAGAGGAGAGGGTGGGTGGGGCGAGGGCGAAAGGGAGAGGCGAAGGGAGAGGGGAGGGTGGGCGGCGCGACGGTGAAGGGAGAGGGCGGGGTGGGTGGGCGACGGTGAAGGGAGAGGGGAGGGTGGGTGGGGCGAAGGGGAAGGGGGAGGGGAGGGTGGGTGCGCAACGGTGAAGGGAGAGCGGAGGGTTGGTGGGGCGAGGGGGAAGAGAGAGGGGAGGGAGGGTGAAGGTATGGGAGGGAGGGGGGACAGGGAGGGATGTAAATGTGCCAGGCGTGGCATATATTCTGCAGAGTGTGAGTGCCATGCTCGGTTGGTTGGTTGTCGGAGTTTTACGGCCTGGCAACGTCTAAGGTCATATCAGGATGGATACCGATTTGTAACAGTGCACAGTAATAGCTACTTTATTGTCCTGCCCCACTGAGAGACCAGACTATCAACACCATGACCTGATATCCCGCTCAGTCACATTATCCTGACACTAAGCCGACAAGACCTTGCCCTATCCTAATAGTAATAATCCCGAGCACCAGGTTAGGAAGCGACAAGTATCAATTTTGTAAGTCATTGGTTTGACTCAAACTCCCGATCTCCCGCACAGGAGGCCAGAGCTCTGCCGACTCAGCCACCGCGTCCGGTATGACATGCTGGGTGAGTCCTGGTTGGGTGAGATTGTGATTCTTAACGGTATGAAGCTGCATAGTTCGATGGAAACCTAAGCTTTTCTAAACCAAAACACTTATCTAGATTTGATTCTCCATTTCCCATCTAGACACTGGTGCATTTATCAAGCAGTCGGTGCTACATAGAAAGGAATAATACTAAGTCAATTTCATAGAACGTGTTACTGCTTAAGCATATGGTGTCAACATTTTAATGCGCGAGCCAAAGTTAATGTTTCATGCTTTCACTTAAATAATCTCCATAGTTAGCCAGTTACTTGAAACTAAATTCAGGTGGATTATGAAAGTAATCCATTCTCGATTTTTAACAACACTGTAAATATATATATATATAAACCTGATCTCTAGCTGAGGTGAAGGAAGAAATAGAAAGAGCTAAGTGGATTGAGAGTTTTTATTTTCTCTTGACAAGGAAATATAGCCTTATCATATATATATTAAAAAAATTGCAGCAAAGTGATCACTACAGTGAATGAGCATAAGTAGTGGCGGCACTACCGTAGGCAAGCATGCCACAGTTAATCAATATTTGTCCAACATTGGACGTTAATTATATTATAAAGTGACAATGATAATAATAATAATAATAATAATAAAACCTCATACCGATGATTTATACCCATATATTTATATACTAGCTATATATATATATATGTCTCTCAGCTTCAGGTCCAGGCTGAGAGACATTAAGACCGACTCATGGATGCAACTCTCACAGCAGAGAGCTAAATGGAGAGCGGCAGTCAAGTAATGAAAGCAGTCTTTGTCGCATCGTGACTGACAGCATGATGATGATGATGATGATATATATATATATATATATATATATATGAAGTGGGCGAGCCTATGTGCGAGTTTAGGCATTTATTTGCGGGCCTAGGACGAGTGACATGCACTTATTTACAGGTCACTCGCCTACTTGGGCCTCCAAATGCCCAAGTCCAAAATGACATAAGGCTTAAATATATATATAGCACACAGAACATGATTAATATAATTATCGAAGGCAGACAGTGCGATTGAAAAATAACAACAAACAACATGCACTCATTCTGTGAAGTTGAATGGATTTCATCGCATGCCATGTTTACATAACTCGTGCCCACGGCAGAATTGAAAACTAGCGGAAATAACACAACATGATGCCAAGCTATATTATTGCACTAAATCTAGGTCAGATAAAATGAAAAATGGTTTACTCCAACCACATACACCGACCTACACATGCGTATAAACACGATCACGCACGCAGGCACGCACATCACACCCAGCTAGTTCAATGTGTGCATTATTGTTTGCATAATTACCACTGCGTTCTATATCTGGAAATTACTGATGCAAAACAGCGCCGCGCACCCCCCCCCCCCCCCCCATTCGCCATTCCCAATTCGCAACCACAAAGTGAGATTAATCTGAGGATGGCCTTTGAGTGAGGTGTGACGAGGCAGGGCCTGATTTATTGAGAAAGCAGGCATTGAATGGAGACGGCTCACACCTCCGAGGAGGAGCGTGGACGAGGTGTGTTTGCGTAAGCGTTGAGCACAGAGGACAGACGACAGAGAACAGAGGAAGGCGGCCGGCCCCTGACCATGCAGCGGCCGAGGCTCACAACCACCACCAGGCCTCTCTCAGACACTCACTTCACACGGGCAGGGAGTGGGGGAGGAAGAAGAAGTGGGGAGATGGAGGCTTGAGAGAGGGGGGTGGAGGGAGGGAGGGTGGAGTGGAGGGGAGGGGGAATAGGAAGTAGGGGGGGAGGATTGGGGGAGGAGGGAGGGGGTGGGTGGAGGGGAGGGAGGGTTTGAGGAAGTGTTGGGGGTTGGGAGGGAGGAGGAGGGAAGGTGGAGGGAGAGGGGAAGGGGAGAAGGGAGGAGGGAGGGATGAGCGGGGAGAGTAGGGAGGGGAGGGAGGAGGGAGGGGGAGGAAGGGGGGTAAGGAGGAGGGAGAGACGGGGAGGGGTGGATGGAGGATGGAGGGGAGGGAGGAGACAGGGGAGAAGGGAGAGGCAGTGGAGAGGGGGATAGGGGAGAGGGAGGGGAGAACAGGGAAGGGAGAGGGGGAGGAGAGGAAGGGGGCGAGGTGGGTGGGAGTGGATGTGTGTGTGGGGGGGGGGGGGGAATTCACATCCGAGCCCTTTGCGCATGCACGGCGGGCAGCGTCTCGGTGGCCGATCTCCCAGCTCACACCCACGCACCGCCAAACACGTCCAACCAGGCAGGCGGGCACGGCCCGCAGTCATCAGCGATTCGCTGAGAGTGCCTTGGTCACGTGATTACATGCGCAAAAGGCGCCCTCACACAATGGCTTAATTTACACCCGGGCTCCTCACAGCTCTTGGTGCCTGCTCCCGTTTTTTTCCACTCACTCTACGGCCTAGAGTGGCGTACCTGTCCCGTCTGGAGGCAGAATGAAAGGAGCAGACGGAGCTCTCCTCAGATGCAGCGTCCACATCCCGCAAGCTGCTGGTCCACTGCACAGACACGGCACGGTGCTTTATACTGAATTAGATGGGAGGGTGGTGGTGATGGTGGAGGTGGCTCACACCACTACCACTACTACCATCACCACCACCACTACTACCACCACTACTACCACCACTACCAGCACTACTACCACCACTACCACCACTACTACCACCACTGCCATCACCACCACTATTATCACCACCACCTCAACCACCTGCACCATCACCACCACCACCACCATCACCACTACCAGCACCACCACCACAACCACCATCACTACAATCACCACCATCACCATTATCACCAATATTACCACTATTGCCACCACTACCACAACCTCCACCATCACCACCACCATCACCATCACCTCTACCATCACCACCACTACCACCACCATCACTACCACCATCACCACCACCATCACCACCACCATTACCACCACTATCACAACCACCATCACCACCACCACCACAACCACCATCACAACAATCATCAACATCACCACCACCACCACCTCCACCATCACCACCAACACCACCACCACCACTACCACCCTTCCACCATCACTAGCACCATCCTATCCACGACTACCACCACCCCCTCCACCACCACTACTATCACCACTACCACCACCTCCACAATCACCACCTCCACCATCATCACAATCACCACCGCTACCACCCCTACCACCACTATATGTCACCACGACCACTACCAGCACCACCATCATCATAACCACCCTCACCATCACCACCACCACCATCACCACCACCTCCTCCACCATCACCACTATCATCACCACTGGCACCACCATCACCACTGCCACCACCTCCACCATCACCACCATCATCACCTCCACCATAATTACCACCACAGCCATCATCATCACCACTAGAGTCACCACTATCACCACCATGATCACCAGCACCACCACCACCATCACCACCATCACCATCACCAAACTCTCCCACCATCTTCACACTCAACCCAAACCCTCCCACCAGCATCACCCTCTACCCTAACCCTCCCAGCACCATTACACTCAACCCCTAACCTCCCTCCACTTTAACTGCTTACCACCACGTCCTCTAACCTCCAACACACTCCATATGATATCTCTGGTAGCCACCACCCATCCTGTCTCACCAACACAAACAGCTAGGTGTCCACTCCACCCTTGCTCCACGCCAACACATACCAGGCGCGGTGGCCGAATCGGTAGAGCGCAGGCTTCGTTTGTGGGAGATCGAGAGTTTGGTTCCCAGTTGAGTCAAACGAATGACTTATAACATTGATACTTGCCACTTCCTAGCCTTGTGCTCGGCATTAACAGGACAGAGCCAGAACTGGTTTGCTCAATGTCAGGATAATGTGACTGAGTGGGATATTGGGCCATGGTGCTGGTGATCTGATTTCCCAGTGGGGCAGCACTATAAAGTCACTATGAGTGTGCACTGTCACAATTCGGTACCTGTCCTGATATGACCTTAGATGTTTCCAGGACGTAAAACTCCAACGACCAACCAAGCACCTCAACACGCACCCCCACATCCCACCCACACAACTCATATGCCCCCCCCCCCCCTGTCTGCACATTAAGGGCTTCACTGCCTGCTCCTCTCGGTTGATCAAGGTCCTTTATGAAAACCCCTGTGGTATATCGAAGGGATATAGAACGCCAACAACCACCCCCTCACCCTCACCGCGTCCGCCTATCTATGTAGGCCGGATCCGCACTCTGGGTAGACAGCAGGGCGAGCAATCAGGACCAGAAATATGAGAGGAGAGTGCTAGCGTGCAGAGCTCCATGGAAACCCAACCTTTCATCATTCTGGCAATCGTACGAGCCATTTGCCTAAATCTGGGAGCGGGCATAGCTAATGCGGTAGAGTGTCCACTTGTGAAGGTGTCGATCATCCTATCGATCCTGCTCAGTGGACGCATTTGCTGTTTCGACTATTTTCCAGTCCAACCAGTGGTCCACAAGTGGTTCATCAAAGGCTGTGGTATGTGATGTCTTGTCTGTGGGAAAGTGCCTATAAAAGACCCTTTGCTGCTTATCGGCAAGAGTAGCAGCCTATGTGGTGGCAGCAGGTTTCCTGCAAAGAAATATGTCAGAATGACCACATGTTTGATGTCATATAAGCGACAATAAAAAAAATCAATGTGCTCTAGTGGCATCATTAAATAAAACAAGCTTTCTTTTTTGCCTAAGTCAGCATCTTTTTTTCTATTGCATAGTTTGATGAACACATCACATTGTATGTAGATTTCAAGCTACATATCCAAGTTAAACACTAGTGCGGTTCTTAAGTATGTATTGCTATAGAAACGCATACTAAGTAATATAATAGAATCTGTTACTGCTGAAGCTTACGCGGAAAGAGTTTTGGCAAGCATGCCAAAATTAATTTAGTATGTTTGCACTTCAAATATCTCCAAAGTTACTTATTTTAAAGCAATGTTTCTTCCAACTAATGTTGATAATAAGAACCAAATTTATGTAATTATCCCAGAACATGACAGAAACTCAAAACCATCGGACTATGCAACTTTAATGCATATTTAAAGGGCCACATCACAATCAGTACAGACCGACCAAACAGAATGCACAGCGGTGAGTGGGGAGAGCGTCCGCCTCCCTTGGGACCAATTTCAGGCGGAATCAAAAGCAACGAGCTACATAATTGACACTTTGTCACTGTCTCGTCTAGAGAACTGTATTGCTACAATGGAGGAAGCATTGGTTGGTTCAGTGTCATGATAATGTGACTGAGTGTGATATTATTATGGTATGGTACAGACGGGCAACACTAAAAAGAAGTACCCATAGATGCACATTGTCACAAGTAAATACATGTCTTGATGTGACTTCTATGTCGATAGGACATAACACCCCAATAAAGCAAGCCAATTATGGCCACTCTTACATATAGATCGTGGTATATCAGGTTTGATCGATTAAATATGATGGCTCGCCATGAATATGGCCATAGTTTCCCACATGGGGTTAAAACCCCCAAATCACTCACTCACATTAAATTCTGATTTAATTCTGTGTCTGCAGTAAAGACCGTGTTCATGGTGAAAGAGCTAGCAGTAGTTATTCTCTCACTTTGGTTTTCTACCGAAGAAAATATATCCATAACATGTAAATGTTCAAATAAAAACAAACACTAAATTTTGAAATGGCCAAGATGTTGCTTGGTTGTTGGAGTTTCACATCGTGGCAACATCTAAGGTCATATCAGGATGGGCACCGATTTGTGACAGTGCGCACTCATGGTGACTTTATTACGCTGCCCCACTGGGATACCAGACCACCAGCATCATGAACTGATATCCCACTCAGTCACATTATCCTGGCACTGAGCCAACCAGTCCTTAAAGCTGCATAGTCCGATGAAGCATCAAATTTTCAAAACCAAAATAATGATATAGATTTGACTCTACATATCTAACTTAGATATTGATGCACATATTAAGCATTTTTTGCCACATAGAAGGGAACACTGAGACAGTTTGATAGAACCTGTTACTGTTGAAGTCTATGGTGTCAGAGTTTTGGCGTGCTTGCCAAAACTAAGTTTACATGATCGAATTTCAAATATCTCAAAACTTATCCATTTAAAATAAAAGTTATTTCAACCGGAAATAAGGTAGATTGTAACGATCACTTTAATATATTTAGCTCAGAAAAATTATCAAAAAGCAAAACCATCGGACTATGCAACTTTAACCTATCCTAATAATTCCAAGCACCTGGCTAGAAAGCGACTAGTATCATTGTCAAATGACGGTAAAATTGATCACAAATAAGTTATGTTTAAAATTACAAGAGGTGATTGCCTCAGGAATTCTAACCGCTGCCAGAGAAGGATGGAGTGAACGGTGTCTGTTGGTCTTGGTCTTTATTTGTTGCTCCATTTTCAGCTGAGCAATGATCATGACTGCCCACCCTCTAGCGGCACAACAGCATGGACTGGTGGTGGAGGATGGGGGAGGGGGGTGAAGGGTGAAGGTCAGCGTGGGGAGTGGCGGGGTCAGGGGGGTCAGCCAGGGGATATAGAGCAATAAGCCACGGACTCCGGGCTCGGATAAGCCGAGGAATCCAAAGGAAGATCCAAGACCGGATCCGGCGTTGGTGACCTAGATCCACCCTTGCAACCCGGCCTGTGTGTGCCGGCGGGAGACGCCCCCTGGCGGCTCGGGTGGGCATCAGAGGCGGCCGGGCTTCCACAGCCAATGGCAAGGGAGTATTCGCCCATTCGCTGTCAGCCTGATACCATCGGGTAATCCCTCTGAATTAAAGCTGCATGATGTGATAAATGAATTGAAAGGGTCGAAATGGGCGAAATTAAAGGACCCGTCTAAATTAGACCCTACATGTTTAAAGTTGCAGAGTCCGATGGGTTTGAGTTTCTGTCAATTTCTGAGATAAATATATTAAATTGATTGTTATAATCTACCTTACTTTAGCTTGAAGTAATATTTATTTAAATGGTCAAGTTTTGAGATATTTGAAGTGCAAACATGCAACCATAATTCTGGCAAGCATGCCAAAACTCTGACACCATAGGCTTCTGCGGTAGCAGGTTTGATTAAACCGACTCAGTATTCCCTTCTATGTAGAAATAAATGCTTAATAGGTCCATCAGTATTTAAGTTAGATATGTAGAATATAATCTAGATAATTGATTTGTTTTTGAAAATTTGATGCTTCATCGGACTGGGCAGCTTCAAAGAAAATTCTAAAAACCATGCAATGCCATATAATACATATTTACCGAATGCATATATATTGTCGTGGGGGTGATGAAAATGGGAAATACTGCGCCTAGAGCGGGACCTGAACCCACATCTCTTTGCATTCCGGGCCAGTGTGCTAACCATTACACCACCTAGGCTCCCTGATATCAATACACTTCCCCACGCCTACCTGTCTATGTGGTTACTTGCCTGAGAGGTCAGTGCAGACCACTACACTCGTCCCCTGGAATTGTAAGTCTTGTAATGCTTACAATTACATACATACAGGCAATGCACTAACACATACATACACAGGGTAGGTTCAACAACCAATACAGCGCAAAGCTTGTACAGGATCCTGATCACGGCAAACCAGTGTCGTGGGGGTGATGCAAATGGGAAATACTGTGCCTAGAGCGGGACTCGAACCCACATCTCTTTGCATTCCGGGCCAGTGTGCTAACCATTACACCACCTAGGCTCCCTGATATCAATACACTCCCCACGCCTACCTGTCTATGTGGTTACTTGCCTGAGAGGTCAGTGCAGACCACTACAATATTATGATTCTTGTATCAAACTGGAATTGTATGCAGTTACTATTCATTTATAACATGTTTAATACTTTCATTATCGAACAGGATTCGCATGCAGTTACTCTTGTAACTGATGGTTTCATTTATGTATCGAGGAATTGTACTGTTCGGCCTGAAGACCAGTGCTCTGGCACTGACAAAGAACATTATTCAATGAATATACTACATTTAGTTGTTTTTAAAAGAAGTACAATTTAGATAGCAGTGCGGATGTATTGCTACGTGGAAGGAATATTCAAAGTTCATAGTCCGATTGTTTCTGGTTTCTGCCATATTTTGATATAAATATATTGCTGATTGTTACAATCATTTACTTCACCTTCAAGTAATTTTAGTTATGAATGGCTAACCTTGGAGACATTTGAAACGAAAAATGCTAAATTAATGTTAGTGTGCGCATCACAATTCTGAGATCATAGGCTCCAACAGTGACAGTTTCAATACAAAAATTAACTCAGTATCATCCTGGGTTATGCAGTAAGAAATGCTTAATAATTGCACTAGTATCTCTCTCGCCCCAAAATATGTAGGTATATGTTTTGGTTTAGAAATGTTAATGATTGCCTTGGCAGCTTTAAGTCTATAAATAGAATATGTCGCTACTGCAAGTTGTGCAGGCCAGAACATTGGTGCGCTCATCAAATTAATTTGGCACATGTTCAATTCAAATATATCCAAAGTTACTCCCATCAAACATACTCCACCTAAAGTCAAGTAGATTATAACTTTCAATCTAATATATTCATATGATAAACTAATAATCCGATGATTTAAAGATGTGTCAATTATGTCAAGGAGTTTAACTTGGTAAGCATTTTTATTCATCAGAACAATTTCCATTTTTTCATTGTGGTAACTTTTGTTATCAGGCGAATTTACTGGAACTTCAAGATGAAATTTGATGACAACGGTACTCTTGGGAGTTAACGGGGTACTAACTGTCACAAGAATTGAGTTATAAATGTAATTTAGGATTTTAAATTTGGACATTCTTGATCGGTTTTGTGAAAGTACAATGTCTGAACACTTTGACTTCTGGATATTGAATGGTTTATTCACGGCCTAGGGCTCGCTCAACCCGCCGGCTAAACTTTCCATGATGTCATCTCATTAGCATATTCCTTTGTCTCAAACTCTGCATCTCGTTAACATATATTAGCCACACACCTATACGTCTATTATGCATATATCACAGGTTTGATATGGCCTTGCGCAGACATTCTTTGAATCCAAACAACTTGCTACACTTCTGTTCAAATGTTTGTTTGTTTGAGTTTTCCGTCCTCGCAACATCTAAGGTCATATCAGGACCGGCTGTTTAAATTTCACAAAACACTTTTAAAACTCCTAAGGATAACTGGGTTGTGTCGTGTTTTATACTTTTACCCATCTCCTATATGAGATTAATTTGTTTGTCAATTGACACATATTTGGCCACTTCAGAGGTCACATGTGAGATTTTATGTTAACCTTTATATGTGATGGATATGTTTTTGTCAGAAATCTGAAGCGGTAGAATAAATTCTACGAATTTTACACCATGAATATTCTCCCGATATTTGATTAACAAAAATATCAATCAATCAATCAGTCATCTTCGGTTTGGTAATATCCGAATTTGCGGAACTCTTGATGAATTTCAATACACAGAAGAGAAATTTCATTGAGTAGGTGCATGTAGAAAACATAATTATGCATAGTGTCATAACTTCATCAAATCTCCATCGTCACCCTTTCCCAATTAACATATTTTAAATAATTGTGATGGGTGTATGTATGCTGCCCATAACGGTTAAGTCTAATGACTTGTTTTCACTGCTCGGCAGTAATCATCTCGTGGTTCCCTTTGTTTTGTCACTTTCAGTTGTTGTGTAGCTATCTACTGTATGCTTTCTTTCTCTGTTTGTAAGCATTCTCCCACATCTCCCTACACTCTGAGAGTCTGTTCTACAATTGGTTAGTTGTTTGGCTACCGATAGTTACATGCAGGTATAGGTATGCAGGTATAGCAATACCTCAGGGAGTTTGACGCCCCTGCCTTGCAGAGTTCTAAACCACTGCCTTGTGGTACAGGTCCTTGACAGAACCGAAGGCTAAGGGAGAAAACCCTAAACAGAAAACCATGTCACTGTGGCAGCATTAAGGGCGGTTGATGTATGAAACTCCCAACATCTCCCGACCAGCCACTGCAGGGATAAATAGTTTTGCGCCTGTCTTGACATGTTCTTGCCGGTGTGAAACCTTTATTTGCTCCCCGAGAGAGTGCCGCTGGTAACTTGCAAAAGCCAGCAGCACTTCAACACTTTTGCAGGCAGCTTTCATGATGATGATGAGTTACATTCCCTGACAGCCTTCACCTTGTTGTGTTTGCGATCATTAGTTTCTGGTTTACAATTTAAAATTTACCTACCTGGTGTATCATGCATATCATTTATAAGTGTGTTTTATTCTAAGTGTTTGTTTGAATCATAAGTCTTTTTTTTTTTTTTTGGCTTTAATGTTTTCCCCCTGGTTAGTCTGACCAGTGCCCGTCCTGATATAACCTTAGATGTTGCCAGGACGTAAAACTCCAACAAGCAAGCAACCAACCAACCAATCGAGCAGTGCATTTAACTCTCTTTTGAGGAATTTACATATTTTCAATTTACATAATTTAGGGCAAAGTAGAACTCGCCTTATGTCGCCATCTAGCGGCTACATACCTGTCGGGCCGGCGCCAATTGGCGTCATTTTGGTGAAGAAGACGCCAATTTCAACCTTGCCCTTCTAGTAGTTCTACCAAAGACCCTATAATACTAAGACGTCTCACTCAGCCTGTACTGTGTAATCAAAATGATCAAACCCACCGCTGGCTGTTCTCTTGGTTAAACAGGTGCTATATTATATGTATTAATGTATATGAATGTGAAAGATTTGTGATGAGGGCGATGCTGATGATGGTGGTGATGAGGATGTGTATTTGTTCATCTCAATTTCATATTGATGTGTATTCTTAGTTACCTATCTCATGTATACTATAATTTTATGTGTTTACATGTGAAACACCAACCAGCAGCCGGGCTGATCAAATGCACCACATGGTGGCACTGCAAAATTTACATTACCATTGAAGAGATAGGGAGTGAGCCGTCTTAGTATTATAGTGTCTTTGGTTCTACCTACCCCACCTCCTCCCTCAGCCACCTCCTACCCCACCTCCTCCCCCCTCTTCCTCCCCCACCCATCCACCTCCCCCCACGCACCCACCTCCCCCACACACCCTCCCCGACCCATCGGCCCCCAGTGACCTGGTGGGGCTCGGCGTCTTTATCGGAGACCCGGCCATCCCTAAACCCGCTCACCGCCGGGGAGAAGAAGGATCGATGTGCCTGGAAAGTGGCCGCTGAGTAAGGCGGTCTTGGGTTCGAATCCACATTTAATATGAGTGCAGATGTACCAATCTATCCCCCCGCACCCACGACCCTTCTCTCTTGCTCTGCCACCGCAGATCGCTCAGTATCAGTTGGATGGGTCTGGGATGTGTGGGTGAGGAGGAGTGTGGGGTGTGAGGCTGATGTACGGGCAGTAGGATGGGTTGGAGGTGGTGAAGGGTGGGGTGCGGGGGGGGGAGGTCACGTGTTGTTCAAAGGGCGCGGCGGTTGATCGGTCCCAAGCGGCCGGGGACGAAGCGAGCAGGAGACGACCGGGTGGAGCTGGTTATCGTCTTCATCAGAAACCTGGGGCCACCCAGCTACCCACAACCTGGTACCTAGCCACCTGCAACATGGTTCCCAGCCATCACCTGGCACCCAGCCACCCGCAACCTGGAACCAGCTACCCGCAACCTGGTACCCAACCACCTGCAACCTGGTACCCAGCCACCCGCAACCTGGAAGCCAGCCACCCGCAACCTGGAACCCAGCCACCTGCAACATGGAACCGAGCTACCCGCAACATGGAACCCAGCCACCCGCAACATGGAACCCAGCCACCTGCAACATGGAACCCAGCTACCCGCAACATGGAACCCAGCCAAATCCTCAGTAGCGAACTACAACCTGGTACCCAGCCAACTACAACCTGATACCCAGCCACCCGCAACCTGTTACGCAGCCACCCACAACCTGGTACCAAGCCACCCGGAACCTGGCACCCAACCACCTGGAACCTGGAACCTAGCCACCCAGAACGTGGTACTCAGGCAACCAACCTGGTACAAGGCCACCCACAAACTGGTACCCAGCCACCCACAGTCTGAGACTCAGCCACTCACAATCTGAGACCCAGCAACGCAGCCACCCACACCCACACCAATCCACGAGGGAACAGATCAGGAGAGTGTGGGGAGATGGTGGGGAGATGGTGTAAATATGATGTAGAGAGGGTATGGAGCGGGTGAAGAGGGAGAGTGGGGAGAGAGATGGTGATGAGAGGGGGTGAAGAGGGTGGGGAGATGGTAAGGAGAGGGTGGAGCTGAGGGGAGTGTGAGGGGAGAACCTGCATGGTTTACTGTGTAGCCAGCTGTTCGAGGAGGGTGAGACCAGATACTGCCGGGTGGGCAGTGGGAATGCAGTGAGAGTTGGAGAGAGAAGTGGGGGATGGCCTGAGAAGTAGATGAGGATGGTAGATGGGATGGTAGTGGGATGTTGGAAGTTGGGTGAGGGCAATGGGAGGATTGGTGAATATACAGGGTGAATACTTTATCTAACCAAAACCCAGACTTTACCGACAAATACCCCTGCCTAGGAAACTAACTAAAACACCATCTACGTTAAAATTCATACACTGAATTCATACACTGACCAGATATACCAAAAACTCTTAATTAGCTCAATGTAATAGCAATATGTTATTATCTTAAAATTGTTTTTGTAATTAAATAGTGTAAATGACTGAAGTTAAGCGTGGCTGGAAGACCCGTGTCTCACTGCTGAAAAGAAGACAGTATTCAGATGAATGAAAATGTTTCCCCACAAAAAGATCCCAATAAAAACAACTCCGAATTATTAGCATGGCGCCATTGGCGTGGCGATTGTACAGGTCTTTTATCCAGGACATCTTTTGTCTGCTACATAAACTAACGGATCCGCCCTTATCAGATGGAGATTCCCAGGCGGGGCGAGCGCAAATGCCCCCGGCATTGCGGGCACAGTGTACAAATGCCTCAAATGCCATCATGCACACAGGGCACCGACGTTTCTTGGCATTTCTGTTACCGCTTCCCCCCAACCAGCCACATGTATCTCCTCCCACGGGTACGGGTGGGAATCAATAGTCGCAGATACCCATCTTATGCGCCACTGTCCTGCAGAACAACAAATCCTGAAATGTGACGTCCACCTCCCCGCCTCCCCATCCCCTGCCTTATCTTACCAACCACACACACACGCACACACACGCTCATGGGCTCACACTCATGCACTCACACACACTGACACGCTCACACTATCACGCACCCACACACTGACAGTAACTCACAGTCGCACACATTCACAGTCATACACATTCACACACTCACACTCACACACTCACACTCACACATGCTCATGTGCTCACACATTCACATGCTCAGACTCTTATACACTCACAGTCATGCATTTACACTCACTCACACGCTCACGCTATCACGCCGCCACACACTGACAGGTACTCACAGTCGCACACATTCACACACTCCCACACTCACACTCACACTCACACACTCACACTCACACTCACACTGACGCATGCTCACATGCTCACACACTGACAGTCATGCACTCACACACACTCACACGTTCACACTATAATGCACACACTGACAGTCACTCACAGTCGCACACATTCACATGCTCACACACTCCCACACTCACACTCACACACTCACACGCTCACACTCACGCATGCTCACACGTTCAGACTCTCACACACTCACAGTCATGCACTCACACACACTCACACGTTCACACTATAACGCACACACTGACAGTCCCTCACAGTCGCACACATTCACATGCTCCCACACTCCCACACTCACACTCACACTCACACATTCACACTGACGCATGCTCACACGCTCACACGCTCACACACTCACAGTCATGCACTCACACACACTCACACGCTCACACTATCATGCACCCACACACTGACAGTCACTCACAGTCGCACACATTCACACACTCACACACTCCCACTCACACTCACGCATGCTCACATGCTCACACGCTCACACACTCACAGTCATGCACTCACACACACACTCACATGCTCACATTATCATGCACCCACACACCCACAGTCACTCACACTAGTCACAGTCCCACACATTCACACACTCCCGCACTCACACACTCACACTCGCTCACACACTCACAGTCATGCACTCACACACACTCATACCATCATGCGCTCACACATTCCTGCCCTCACACACTCTCTCACACTCACACTCACACAGTCACTTGCTCAAACATTACCACACTCATAGTACAATCACGCACTCAGACACTGACACTGACATACTCACACATTCACTCAAATTAGGTTGGTTTACACATGACACCCCATATTCCAGTGACTGAAGCAGACGCATACAGGCTACAGCTGCGTTCCCGCCGCCATGCATTAGAACGAGGCCATGTCACTCCCTCTTGTCCTCTTACTCTTAGTAGCTTACCTCCTTCCTACCCCCTCCATCGCCCGCCTCCCCCCATCACACCTGTCACATTCCAGTTTAGTTGTGTACTTTGCATTCTTATAATTATACTAGTGCACCATGACAACACAACGCTACCAAGATGGTAAACCTGAAGTCCTTTATTAAAGTCTCACTCAATACACGACACCGCCAGCTCTCCTCCCAGCAATGAGCCCAGCTGCAGTCTCTCTTCTTGCCGCTCATGGTCATATATGCAGTGCGCAACCCAATGTAAAAATACACGGTCTTTTGGTTGTGATAGCCGAGCTTGGAATCATATCATTATCTCAGGAGACAGAGTTGGGGACCATTTTTATGTAATAGTAATGCAATGTGTGCCTACTCGCTGTGTAACAGGAAAATAACTATGTGTACATGTCATGACGCATGGTGACCGGGATTGCGGTATGATGTCAGGATATTAAGATACGGTTACTAATTAGAGGAATGTTCCCTCCATGCACCAGGAAGAGTGCAAATGTAACTGTATGACCACTACTTGTTACCACGGGACCACTGGGTAAGCACACTGAGCCATTCTGCATACATTATGGGCACCACCTGCCCTGGGGTTGAGTGACACGTATCCCCTCTTGGGCGCCACCCCTCCCAGGCTGCAGAGGTATCCTATTGGCTGGCTGTGTGAGCCCAGTCACCCTTGAACTCCTTGCACTTGCTGGACAGACAGACACTCACTCTAGAGATACCAAAGGAAGCAGTTCACCTCTGAGCTCTGTGTAACACCCATAGGACTTAGGTTCAATGGGCTGTAGGCATTGATTTTAACTGAACAAGCAGAAGCTATGTGGGTCTTAGCAGAAGCTATGTGTAGCAGGTTGTAAGTGAGTCAGGGTGGCAGGTCACTAGTAGGTGAATATGAGTTGTAGCAATAAAGCTCAACCTTATCACTGTAAATCTTGTGTGACTTGTCTCCCTTTCTTTCTTATGAGTTGTGTTTTGGTATTTAGTGGGGGAGACTGGCAGACAGTTGCCAGGATCTTCCTGATAGTAGTGAGTATAAGTAGAATAACTGGGAGAGGCGAAAAGTACCAGTAAATTCTTCACCAAGGCACGGGGACCAGACGGGATGACCGAATGAGAGGAGCGTCCATCTCCCGTTTTGATAGATCATGGGATTCTAACTCACGGATTCGAACCCTGGTCACGTCAAACCAATGACTTAAAAATGTATAGGCCTACTTGTCCCTTCCGAGCCACGCGTTCGGCATTATTAGGATAGGGCAAGGACTGGTTGGCTCAGTGTCAGGATAATGTGACTGGGTCTTCTTCATCGTGTCCGTCCACCAGTTATCTCAAGGGATTTTCTAGCAGAGGTATGAGGATGTGCTCTCGGTGGTGGATGGTGGTAGCAGGATTTGCAATCAGATAGCTGATTCCCAGGGCCACGATGTGGATGCTCCTGCTGTGGCCAGTTTGTCGATAGAAAGCCCGGGCCTACAGTTTTACCGACCTAAGGGATTTTTAACCTCCCACACCACATAGACATCGTATGAGAGCAACCAGCCTTTGATGATGCTGTAAGTTATACACAGCGGTGGAAATCCAAATTGGCAGAGGTGGGTGGGGGGCAGACCCAGTCACATTATCCTGACACTGAGCCAACCATGGGGGCATGGCCGAGACGGTACAGTGCGGGCCTCCCGTGCGGGAGATCGGGAGTTCGGTTAACCAATCGAGCCATTAATAGGATAGGACAAGGACTGGTTAGCTCAGTGTGACAGACTGGGATATCTCGTCATGGTGCCGGCGGCCTGATTTCCCAGTGGGGCAGGTTTATAAAGTCAACATAAGTGTGCACTGTCACAAGTAGGTACCCGTCCTGATATGACCTTAGATTTTGCCAGGACATAAAACTCCGACAACCAACCAATCATTGAATTTTACAATCTGATTGTAGATAACAATCAATGCGCTCTAGAGGCGTCGTTAAACAAAACAAACTTGACTGATTATCGATTAGCGTACGGCGGGCATGATTTACTTTAATGGGGAGCTTTCATGAGCCAGTTCTCTCGCTTTACACTTGGTGACAGCACCCGTTCACGGTCCAAGTTGGCCATCATGGTTGGATAGAAGGGCGTAGGTGTGTATGTTGGTGGTGTAGGTGTGTGGTGGGGGTGGTGGTCTGTGGTGGGGGTTTAGGGATGTGGTGGGGGTGTAGGTATGTGTGTGGTGGGGGTCTAGGTGTGTGTTGGGTGTGTGGTGAGGGTTTAGGGGTGTGGTGGGGGTGTAGGTGTGGTGTGGTGGGGGCTTGGGGATGTGGTAGGGGTTTAGGGATGAGGTGGGGGTGTAGGTGTGTGCGTGGTTGGGGTGTAGGTGTGTGGTGAGGGCTAAGGGGTGTGGTGGGGGTGTAGGTGTGTGGTCGGGGTGTAGATGTGTGGTGGGTGTGTAGGTGTGTGGTGAGGGAGTAGGTGTGTGGTGAGGGTGAAGGTGTGTGGTGTGTGTGTGGTGGGGGTGTAGGTGTGTGGTCGGGGTTTGGTGTGTGGTAACGGCTTAGGTGTGTGGTGGGTGTGTTGGTGTGTGGTGGGGTTGTAGGTGTGTGGTGGGGATGTAGGTGTGTGGTGAGGGTTTAGGGATGTGGTGGGTGTGTAGGTATGTGGTGTGTGTGGTTGTGTATGTGTGTAGGTCAGTGGTGTGTGTGGGGGGGGGTGTAGGTGTGTGGTGATGGTTTAGGCGTGTGGTGGGGGTGTAGGTGTGTGGTGGGGGTGTAGGTGTGTGGTGTGGTGTAGGTGTGTGATGGGGATTTAGGGATGCTAAAGATTGTGAGGTGCTGCTCTGCAAGACAACCCTACACCTCCACCACAAACCACCTACACCCCCACCACACACACCATCAACCCCCACCACACACACCTACACCCCCCACCACATCCCTAAACCCCCACCACACACCCCTAAATCCCCATGCACCCCTACCACACATACCAACATTCTCACACTTGATAGTAGAAAGAACTGCTTCTATTCAACCAAAGCATTACAGAGACCGGCATCGTGCACCACCTGATGAGAGACTCATGCAAACTGAAAAGATCCTCATTGCTTTAACAGACCCAAAGACGCATCATCCTATTGTCACCGTCTGCCTCCTCCTCCTCCTCCTCCTGCCGTAAGAGTTGTCAATAATGACAGGGATATTACTCACAATCACAAGGACGCCCACGGGACGAATCAATGGATTCCATACCGAGTTAGGTGGGCTAAGTCAGCCAACTTTCATTCAAGTACAAATGAGATTGCTTGTATTATCGCCCACAATGGGAGACCGTCTTAAATCAGCGTTGAACAGCAGGCCGCCACGGCCGCTCTGGGCGTCGACGGGATCGAAACGAGGCTGACTCGCAAGCAGCAGCTGCGACCCGCCCTCCACGTCGATTGCAGTTTGTGTGAAGAATCAAATGAATCAAGGAAATGAATTAGAAAGTGCGCCTGCAAATCAGTTAAACACTTCGATTCTTAACGACCAGACGGGATGGCCGAATGAGTTAGAGCGTTAGTCGTACGTGTTGGTAGATAGTGGGGTCGGGAGTTGGAACCCTGGCAGAGTCAAACCAATGCCTTACAAATTGATACTTGTTGCTTCCTACCCTGGCGCTCAGCATTATTAGGATAGGACAAGGACTGGTTGGCTCAGTGTCAGGATAATGTGACTGAGTGGGATATCAGGTCATGGTGCTGGTGGCCTGGTCTTCCAGTGGGGCAGCACTATAACATTGCCATAAGTGCACACTGTCACAAGTCGGTACCCGTCCTGATATGACCCTAGATGTTGCTAGGATGTAACACAACAACAAACAAACAAAACAAACATGGATTCTTCCACCTTCTCCGCACCACACACCCACATACTTTCCCTGCTGTAAAGTTGTCCGATCTAATGGCATGAGGATATATGTGAAACTACTATAATAAATTGCAACTTGTCTATATAATGGTAAATGGTAATATATAAAATCCAAAGGCATATGAGGGATATGTGGAGTTGGTAATCTATTACTCATTAGCTATAGAAATTGTATAGTAAAATAGTAGAGAGGAGGAGTGTCACTTCTTAGATAGTCTTTGGAGGAGTCACCTCACATACCCCCTCCCCCCATGGTGTTATTTATGGATCACTGGCCACCACAAGGCACTGTAGCCAGCATGACAAGGCCTTGGATACAACAGATTGATCTCTGATTGGTGGATCAACCCATGTGACCAGTGCCATCTTGGATTCTAGAAACCTATATAAGATAATAAACCAGGGAGACTCACTCTCCTACTTTCACTCTTTACCTACTTTCCTTCATTACCTGTATTGATTTCTCATTAGCTGGTCCACACCCTTCACACCACCAGCCGGCGACTTTACAAAATGGTGACCACGACGAGACCCAGTGATTTCAACACGTCGTGGTTGCCATTTTGTAAAGTCGCCGGCTGGTGGTGTGAAGGGTGTGGACCAGCTAATGAGAAATCAATACAGGTAATGAAGGAAAGTAGGTAAAGAGTTCCTTCTCGCCCACACACACACATATTTGCTGCCAATACCTGCAACCTACCACGCTGATGGGACCGGTGGCGCCACCACCACTCCTCTTCGTCCCTACATATATATATATATATATGCATATATAAGTATTTTGTAGAATAGTTTGGTATCCTGCAATATAATGGAGCACCCAATACGGCACCATTCCTTGCAGCGCTCCCTCGTGAGAACATCCTGAAACATCATACCATAGCTCATGCTTCAATATTGTTGGTAGCGCCCCCTCACGGGAGCATCATTAAGCACCATGCTATAGCTTATCCTATAACACCACTGCATCTGCCCCTCGTGAGAACAATTCATTATAACGCCACCATCCGTTTAACACTGTTTAACTCTCACAAGAACATCCCAAAGCACCCCCCTATCACCATGCCTGCCCTAACCACACTGACCTTAACCCGTCCTGATATGACCGTAGGTGTTGCCAGGACGTAAAACTCCAATAACCATCTACTGACGTTAAACATCTGCAAATTGAATAAGTCGCCCACATCCGGTTGAGTCTGCCCCCAAAATGTTACACAATTGATCTATCCTGGCGCTCGACTTTATTTGTTAGAATAATACCAGGTCTGGTTGACTCACTGTCAGGATAATGTGACTGAGTTGGATATTGCGTGGTAGTGACGATGATGCTCCCTCGGTATCCGATAATGGGGTGCAGAACTGAGCATGTTCCTAATATGAACTTATGGGGCTGTCACATTACGACGCTTCTCGCCGGTGCGCCGCCAACGCGCAAAATAAGTTGTACGCATCGAGACACGTCCAACTTTTTGGTGGTTTGGGAAAAAGTTTGATGTCAGCACAGTGTGTTAGTAGCGCGTGGCCAAGGTGTGTCGATGCGTGGCGAAAAAAACCAAAAAGATGTTGGCGTGCCGTCCTGATATGACCTTAGATGTAGTTAGGATGTAAAACTACAAAGCAACAATTTGGTGCAACGTGTGGGAACGACCGTCATGCACGCACAGCGTGCGCATAGCGTTCGCATAATGTTATTCCAGCACGTCAAATGGTTCGACGTGCGCCTAACTTCCCTGTAACGGTTGCACCCATACGTTGGCACGCATCAGCACACATCAAAAGTTTTGTGCAAGTAGAAAACTTTCGACGGGCGCCGAGATGCGCCGACGATCCTCGCCGTCCATCAACATGTACCGACGTGTACCGACACGTGCCTAACGCGCGCGTAACGCTTCCAGACGTCTCCTGACATTTCGCCAAAAAGTGACAGACATCGACGCGCGTTGGAGAGGAACGTCGTAATGTGACAGGGCTATTAGATGTTGCCAGGATGTAAAACCCCAACGAACAACAAACAGCACTGAGCGTGCACTGTTACAAGTCCGTGCCGTGTCCTAGTGTGACCGTAGATGTTGCCAGGGTGTAAAAACTCAATAGATCAAGAGCACCCACACAAATGATCTCATCTCAACAGCAATGTGACGAGACCGACTTGGAACTGCGGAGTAAATCCCGCTCACTCTGGGGATGAAAGCGAGGCTGCTATTTAACATTTATGAAGCTGGCGCCATCAAAGTGCCGTCCGTACTGGCCCCCGGCATATCGCGGGGTCTAACGTAATTTCACGCCTATCGGTCCAAGCACGCGTCACGCTTGATTGAAGAGGTCGCTCTTCGATCTTATCGGTGACCGGTGGGCCTCCTGCCCCACACCGTCACTCGGGAAGCACCCCCCAACCGCCCCGCTCATCCAGTACCCCACTACTCCTTCCCCCGTGCCCCTCCACTCCTCCCCCGCCCCGCCAATCCTCCCCCCCCCCGTCCCCCTCCACTCCTCCCCCCGTGTCTCGCCACTCCTCCCCCGCCCCCACCAATCCTCCCCCTGTACCCCTCCACTCCTCCCCCCGTCCCCCGCCACTCCTCCTCCCGCCCCTACCAATCCCCCCCCCTTCCCCCTCCACTCCTCCCCCCGTGGCTCGCCACTCCTCCTGCCGCCCCCCACCACTCCTCCCCCCGTCCCCCGCCACTCCTCCTCCGCCCCCGCCACTCCTCCCCCCGAGTCTCGCCACTACTCCCACGTCCCCCGGCACTCCGACCCATTACCACGAGTCCGACCCCGACCCCGCCCCCGCCACCCCTTCTCCCGTCCCCCGCACTCCTCTCCCGCCCCACCACTCCTTCTCCCGCCCCCACCACTCCTTTCCCGTCCCCACCACTCCGACCCCCGCCCCCCCCCACTTCCCCCGTCCCCACCACTCTCCCCCCCCCCCCCGTCCCCCACCACTCCTCCCCGCCACACTCCGTCCCCCGCCCACCACTCCTCCCCCCTCCCACCCCCTCACACCTCCCGTCACTCCCCCCCCCCCCCGCCCCACCACTCCCCCCCCCCCCCCCCCCCGCCACTCCCCGGGAGAGACAGCTCCTTGGGATTATGGGTTTGGGTTCCCTCCCTGTCTGCCTGCTACTGCCAGGTCTATTTAACAACAAAACCACAGGACAAATGGCCGGGTAAGACTAAGAGCGGGTGTGTGGGGGTTGGGGGTAGTAAATAAAAACCCAGATAACAACGGTTACTGCCGACCCGAGGCTTCCGCCATGAGTCGAACCCGCGCCCTACTTAGGTGCATGCACGCTGTCCATTCCGCTCGATGAGAAGCACACAAACACATCTATTAGTACAAAGAAGAGCATGAATATGTGTGTTACACATTGTATATGATTTTAATATAACGATCAATCAAACAGATTTATCTGCGAAAATAGCAGAACCTGAAAAGCATCGGTCTATGCAACAGTGAAGAATCCATATTGGAACTAACATTATTTGTAATAATTTATATAAATTTTCTTTTATTATTTTGGACTTTTGAAACTTGTGAATAATAACGTTGTCTGTTATTATTAATGATAAATCATGAATTTAGATGATCATGAATTAATGTGCTATTTTATTTTCCAATTTAGAAGTCCCAATTGGCGCATGTGATCATTATTAATCAGGACCTATCAAGTAAGCTTTTCTTTTCTCTCGACCATTACTTCGTCATATCTTTTTTTTTGCTTATGTGTTTGGTTCAACTGGATATCTGAGTTTTTTTCAGTCCTAGAACCGTCAGCATATGCCCGATATATGCGGATATGTATATATGTGTGTGTCATGTATAACGCATTATACGAGTATAAATGAAAGGGGAACATATACTTATATATATGCGCATATATATATATATATATATATATATATATATATATATATATATGTGTGTGTATATATATGAAGAGTTCAGGTGCACAACCCTGTAAAGACTGATCCAAAAATTGTGCATGTTGGCCGAGGCTAACATGGGTAATTTGCGCACGAGGCAGTCTATTCTTAGCTTTCCTCGTGCACCGTTTTCCGCTTTCAGTCTCACTTGGCTCGCTGCCTCTGCTCTGAACACTCCGATTTCCCCACCCTCCCACCCTTTCTTCTTGGGGGTGAGCGCTGATCTCCACGTTGATTCATTCCTGTGTCATGTACTGTTCCTGGTTGCGCATCCCAGTCAGCGCATGATCCTGGCCTCTGTCGCCTACTTGACCACGATAGACCTCTAACGGTCCCGACTTGTTTTGTTATTAAATCTTCAGAAACCATGTCTGTCTATGTCTTTCCTTTTTCTCCCTGTTGCTGAGTGCGGCGAATTGAGATAAACATCGACATCAAGCCTCCAAAAAGTTAATCTTCTTTTATTCCTATCTTGTTGTTTATTGCTCCATAATCATTCCATTAAAAGAAAAGTGGATTTAGTGAGAATTAAGATTACCTTCAGGTAAACATCTTCTTTTTTTTCTCTTTTTTTAAAAAGTTTTGGATTGGCGTTTACAGGGTTTTGCGCCTGACCTCTTCATATATATATGTGCATTTATAGGGCATATACCCATGTATATATAACCTTTATATAGCAGGGGATTAGTACAGGGGTGAAAACCAACATATTAGAAAAACGGGCGAAGAATTTCGACATGGCAGGGAAATAAATTGAGTTGGTTAATTCTTAATTTAAGAAGCAAAATATATTATTCACTTAAAACTTCATATTTACCCGCTACTTTTGATTTGAAATATATAATAAAACATGTAGTTTAAGGAATTAAACAAATAAAACCGATGGCATTTTATCACTGCCATCTTGTATTTTTGCATTCTCTCCCATTTCACCAACTCTGTGCCGATATGGGTAGCCATTTCATACTGTAGCCAGAGTTTCTACTTCCTGTTCCATACTAAAGCAGTTTTCACCAGCTTTTACAAAGGGTGTGTGTTCACCCCTGTACTGCAAGTATGGGGTGAATCTTTTATCTAGCTCGGCTCATACAGTAATTACACTAATGTGGCTTGCTGCATGGTGCATCATTGCCATCATTGACATCATGATCATAGCCCCAGCCGACCTGAAAACTTGCCCTTGTCAGACAGAGCCTTGACAGTAGACATTTGCTTTATCACCACTTACCTTAACACCAGGGCGCCAAGTACCAGCGCCCCGACCAGCGCCTAAAGACAGTACTTACCTCTCCCTCACATGGTGCCAATATGGTAAGGAGGCACACGCTATATGCTGGTTGGTTGGTTGTTGGAGTTTTACGGTCTGGCAACATCTAAGGTCATATCAGGACGGGAACCGAGTTGTGTACAGTGCATACTTATGGTGACATTATAATGCTGCCACACTGGCAAATCAGGCCACCGGCAACATGATCCGATATCCCACTCCAGTCACATTATCCTGACACTGAGCTAATCAGTCATTGCCTTATCCTATTGATGCCAAGCGCCGGGCTAGGAAGTGATGAGTATCAATTTTGTAAGTCATTGGTTTGACTCGACCTGAAACGAAACTCCCCGTAGGCATGCGCTCTACCGATTCGACCAGCGCGCCCGATATGCAGCGCGAGGTCTTTTGCATTTATGATAGCCCGAGGCCTGCACTCCCTCACCGACACCAGCCAAGGATCGAGACATGCACAGGTGGGCCTGGGAAAGGTTACTTGAATCAGACAATATTAGCCGGACGAATGAAGTTAATAATCACTCTCTCTGTGATTGGAGGAAAGCTTAGAGAACATTCTAAGCATGAAGGTTCCATTCTTATTCACGACCAAATACAATCATTGCAATAATGTACATTTAACAGAGTGGGCTCATGAGCCTGTTTCCAATCTTCTAGGATCAGTCAAACACTAAAATGGCTTTCCCACCATTTCTTATCCTTTACATTTCTACCGCATGTCCCACGCTTAATGCCTGGCACACACCTCCCATTTACGATTCATGCACTAAAACTGACTGCGCATCACGACCCCTACCCATCCCGTTTCGTGACTAAAACTGCCCGATTCGTTTTTCGAATCCCTTGCGATTTCAGTTTTAACCCCTAAAACTGAGTTTTAAGTCATGAATCGCAAGACTCTGGTGTGCTAGGGGGTCGCACAGTTAACGACTAAAACTCAAACTTATGTGCGAAACGGGCAGTTTTAGATCGTATATGGGAGGTGTGTACTGGGCATTAGAAACAAAACCAGCGAATATGTCTAGTAGTGTTTGATTAAAGTTTGGGAAACTGTTAACTACGCATGTCAATTAGGTTATGGGGACAATCCGATGTCCTTTATCTAGATGAAGGGAAATCAATGCTGGTTGTAATTATCGCTGCCTCCAATATTATGGAGACCGTTGTCATGGTGACACAAGTTATGTAATCTTATCCTCGCTTTATTTGCGTAATACTATTTCAGTTCCCCCTCCACTTAAAAGCCATCTAACACCTCTGGCATTATATGGCATCAATAGAGGTCATTCACTGATGCCATCGTTTTCTTGTGCCGCCATCTTGTCAGCCAGACAGTGATAACTTGCAATTGTAGCTATAGCTCTTGTCATGGAGTGGACTGCTGTCCAGACAGTGCTGTCAAGAGCAACATCATCACCAGGCAGTGCTAGCTGTCACTGACTGGCCTACTCATGAGGCGGCACTATCACAATGCTGCCTGTCAGAGTGCAGCCTACTCACAACGTTGTGCTGTCACGGAATGTTCTGCGCACCAGGTGGTGCTGTCACAGAATGGGCTGCTCACCAGGTGGTGCTGTCATGGAATGGGCTGCTCACCACGTGGTGCTGTCACGGAATAGGGTGCTCACCACGTGGTGCTGTCACGGAATAGGGCGCTTGCCACGTGGTGTTGTCATGGAATGGTCTGCTCACCAGGTGGTGCTGTCAGGGAATGGGCTGCTCACCACATGGTGCTGTCACAGAATGGTCTGACCACCAGGTGGTGCTGTCACGGGATGGGCTGGCCACCAGATGGTGCTGTCACGGAATGTGCTGCTCACCACATAGTGCTGTCATGGAATGGGCTGTAGACCACGTGGTGCTGTCACTGTATGGCCTGTTCACTAGGCATCGCTTTCATGGCATTCCCTTCTCCCCAGGCGGCGCTGTCATAGTGTGGCCTGCTAATCAGATAGCACTGTCATTGAACAGCCTTCTCACCAGGCAGCGCTGTCACAATGTGGCCTACTAATCAGATAGCACTGTCATTGAACAACCTTCTCACCAGGCAGCACTGTCACAATGTGGCCTGCTAATCAGATAGCACTGTCATTGAACAGCCTTCTCACCAGGTGGCGCTGTCACAATGTGGCCTGCTAATCAGATAGCACTGGCATTGAACAGCCTTCTCACCAGGTCACGCTGTCATAGTGTGTCCTGCTAATCAGATAGCGCTGTCATTTAACAGCCTTCTCACCAGGTTGCGCTCTCACAAACGGCTTGTTTACCGGGATATATTAGATTAATTATTTAATTTGAAACAATATAACTATTCTTTTCTCAATTTCTGAAAAGGAAGTCACTTATGAAGTAGCTGTTAGCGATAATATACACAACAATGTTAGGTAATTTGAAAAGATAAATTATAAAGCTATGCTATTAAGATCCTACACTTGACTTCATATTGCTTAATTTACTTGCTTTCAAAAACTTGTTTTTCGCCAAGTGCAATGCTAACTACCCCTTGCTAGTCGCCCACTACACAATCTCACGATCTGGAATTGCATGGTCTTTCCAACTACAATGAACTTCGCTTCATTCAACTCAGGGTAGGCCAACCCAGCAGATGTCACACCGAGTTTGCGACTCTCTTTACTGATCCCCTTCAGTCCAAACTTCTAAGATGATTACATTTCCCTCAGATATAAGCTGATGTTTGCGAGGGGGACTTAGGGAATGGCAGTTCTTTAAAGGTCCACTAACACGAAACTTCTTGAATAGATCCACATCATCGTACTTTTCAAATGGATGTGTCCTGTCGCGGAAAATTTCATTCCTGGCCAAGTTACGTCTCTCGAGAAAGCGGCGATAAATGAACATGTCCATGTTGAAAGACTAACTCCGGCATTAAACGTGGTACAGAGCGGTGTTAGCCGAAGGCGTATTAAACTCGCCGAGTTACCGTAACACTAACACATGAATACGCATTTTCCGACCCTAAACCAGAAATCCCCGCCAAAACCAGTTTAGCCTCGCTAACAACGCATCATGAATACGGCCCCTGTACAACTTTCCATATTTACAAATATCACCGTCCAATATGTGACCAACCACCGGAAATGATCGGTAGAATATTAATAACATGTTTTTAATTAATGGTGTTTTTATTTGGCTAAGGACAGTCCAATTTGAGTGGTTGGTTGTTGAAGTTTTACGTCCTGGCAACATCTAAGGTCATATCAGGATGGGTACCGACTTGTGACAGGGTGCATTCATGGCGACTTTATAGTGATGCCACACTGGGAGACCAAACCACCAGCACGATGATCTGATATCCCTCTCAGTCACCTTATCATGACACTGAGCCAACCAGTCATTTCCTTATTCTAATAATGCCGAGCGCCTGGCTAGGAAGCCACAAGTATTAATTCTTAAGTCATTGGTTTGACTCAACCAGGGTTCAAATGCATGAGTTCGAATCCTACGATCTACCAACACGGGACACGGACGCTCAACTCATTCGGCCATCCAGCCTGGTCCAATTTCAGTGAATTTCATTATCAAAATAGTTGTTGGGGATTATTCAAATAGCACTTATCTCCGATATCCGGATCGCCGCCCCGAGTCAGGTGACACGCATGGGTCACATATGTCGATTTATTGTTTGTTTATTGCAATGCAAACAATTCCCAGGCAGGAATCTCTATACTGACGTTTCTTGGGTCATACACTGACTATTATGGCCTATCGGCCCTAATGGCCCCTCCGTGTGTAGGCTATATATGATGTAGGTCAACGCCATAGGTTACGCAGATATATATGGTTCCTCCATGAAATAAGATAAATATTATTTATGCTTCTAGTGTATTAGTCATAATGAGAGCACTCAATCACAATACAACTATAATTCAACCACGCAAGACAAGTTCAGTATAAAGTGGCATTTATTCTTACTATTCCGTTGTTACATTAAGTCATGAGATGCTTGATTTATTAAGATTTCGAGGATTTCAGACACGTAGCCCTATGAATGTCATTTGTAGTTGGGCTGGGTGGGCGGTAAATCCAAAGGAGAGAACAGGTCCTATCGATAGAAACGCTCTGGTCGAAGTGTCTATAATGAAACTGGGTCGCATCTCGTTATGCAAATTTACAGAAGATGGTGCCACCGTCAGAGCATTTATTATTAAGAAAGACATTATAGATGGCGCCAGTAGTCACCTCCATATTTCATATGTACTTTTTCTTGCGTGTTAAATTACCCATGTTGAAATCAACATCGACAATGAAGCATACTAGGGAATGTTATCATGAAGTCTCCCTTGAATAATCATTATTTTTAATCTCTTTTCATATATCTTGTAATCCATGTGAGGCTGACTATCGTCAATTCCATGTCTGTAATCAGAAGATAGGCGATTTAAAACCAATGCATACTGAATCTCCTTCGAGAAGAACTTGAAACCTAACAGGTTTTCTTAAAGCTGTCAAAGGATTTTTTTTGTAATAGAATTTTTGTGTGGTAAATTGCGCCTGTTGGTTAGTCAACATGTGTAATTCTGGCGCGGCAAAGGACTGCGGTTTGACTCATGGCCATCCACCATATCATAAGCATATTCAGCGCTATACGGAGCGACCAACCAGCCACGGTGCGACCCAACCAGCCACGGTTGAACTCATTTGAGCCCGTTTGAACTTGTTTCTGGAACAAAGGCTAGGGGACCAGGCTGGAAACTGAGCGATAATAGCATGCACACATCCTACAGACTCAGGTCAAATAATCGAATACGCTTCTATGTGGTCGGGTGGAAACAATTATTTCATTTTTTAATAACCGATAAAATCTAACAGCATCGTCTGCGCATTGTCAATGGTCGTGAGCAATCTTCATACAGAAAAAGTGAAATATCTCTAAAACCAAACCACCTAGAAACAAATCTAGAAAACATGTTTACCGAAAAGATTATATTAAATTTATAAGGTTAGTGACACTGACACTATAGTGACAGTATGAGGCAGCAATTTGCGGTGATCGGCAACGGTTTGAATCGGGCTGATGTTGACACATGCGCAGACGATGCTTTGACGCATGCGCAGATGCTTTGACGCATGCGCAGAAGCGATGTTGAGAACTGAAACTGGTTGAGAACTGAAACCGCGACAGTGGGTTACTTGGGTCGGATCGTTTTGCACATGGCACGTGTATTTGTCGACTCTACTCACACTGTTCGATTTGAAATTCTGACGACTCGGGTGACCGGAGTTGCCTGCGTCGTGTTAATCGATTATGGCCCAAATGAGTGCCAGGGGACCAGGCTAGACCTCTGTGAGACAATTATTATTTGACGAGTTTATTGTTCAGACATTATCACATATTTATGTATCTTTTGCACAGATTAAATTGTTTGAAGTATATTTGAAATTGATCTACATTGATTTCTGTTTAAATCACGCAATATCACTACTTACTGAATGGGAAACTAATCCTGCAAGGGTATGCTCGATATGACCCAGTGGTCAGCCGTTTTTGCTTCTTTCGTCGCTGTGACCTTTCTCCACCATGTCCTCTACTAGGATCCGAAGGAACTTGTTCTCGCGCCACGATATGTGACGTCATTTCCAGTTGCCGACAGCCCGCCCCCACAGAGCTCCCGCACTTCACCACCTGATGCCAGATTGACATTAACTAAACAGCTTTTCTTTGCCACCAACTCATCCCGACACTCAAAAGACAATCGACTCGATAGGGTTGAGCACCTGAGTAAATGATTGAACTGAACCATGAAACAGTACGTCTTTATTTGAATGTGAAATAAAGTTTAATATCATGGAGTCCTTTGTCCGCATCGTGAATTCGTTGATTAAGGCTGCATAGTCCGATGAAATATTGAATTTTCAAAACCAAACCAATCATCTAGATTTGATTTGACATATCTAACTTAGATACTGATGCACTTATTAAGCATTTGTTTCTGCGTAGAAGGCAATGCTGAGTCAATTTAACAGAACCTGTTACTGCAGAACTCTATGGTCTCAGAGATTTGGCAAGCTTGCCATAACTAATTTTCCATGTTTGCACTCAAAATATCTCAAAATAAAACTACCTTTGAATCTAATATAAAGTACATACTAGTGATCGATCTAATATATTTATCTCAGAAAAAATACAGAAATTCAAAACCATCGGACTATGCAACTTTAAGCAGCGGGAATTTCAATGACAGACAATTGGTCTTCGACATTCCATCGCTCCTTTCCCTATTCTAGTCGTGCTGAATACCAGGCTAGGTAGTGACAAGCATAGATCTAATTTCTAAGTTATTGATTTGAGTCCACTAGGGTTCGAAGCTGTGGGTTCGAATCCAACGATCTACTAAAAGGGAATGAGGGCCTGCGGTTCATTCTGCCATTCCGTCTGGCTAATCCGACGAAAACATGACATTTTCTCCACCTAAATACTTGCTAGATTTGATTGGTTCGTTGGTTGTTGGGGTTCTAGATCCTGGCAACATCGAAGGTCATATCAGGACGGTGTTAGATTTGATCCTACATAGTCAACGTGCATACCAGTGCACTTATTAAACCATTGGTTGTAGTGTGCTGCACCCACTATTGATGGGTGGGGATTTTTGTGCGTTAAAGTTGCATAGTCCGATGGTTTTGGGTTTCTAACATTTTTATGAGATAAATATATTAAATTGATTGTTATAATCTAACTTACTTTAGTTTGAAGTGACTTTTATTTAAAATTGCTAAGTTTTGAGATATTTGGAGTGCAAACATGTGAAATCAGTTTTGGCAAGCACCCCAAAAGTCTGACACCATAGGCTTCTGCAGTAACAGGTTCTATTAAATTGACTCCATATTCCCTTGTATGTAGCACCAAATGCCTAATAAGTGCATCAGTATCAACGTTCGATATTTAGAATCAAATCTAGATAATTGTTTTGGTTTTGAAAATGTGATGCTTCATCGGACTATGCAGCTTTAAGTGGTGTTCTCTGTGGCGGAGTGGTTAGAGTGTCTGACTTTTTTCTAGGTCGGGCTCCTAATCTGAAGGTCGGTGGTTCGATTCCCCATTCCCCCATCTCTGCCAATTTGGATTTCCACCGCTGTGTATAACTTACAGCAGAGAGCGTGTATACAGATGAGAGGGACAACTCCCATACTACACCATGTAACAGATGCCGACTGTGGCGCTCCAAGTGGTGGTTGTTGAACAGTATATGACACAGCTGTCAAAATCAAGGCATTGTCAATGGTCGTGTGCAATCTTCCTACAGAAAACGTTAAATATCTCTAAAACTACAACACCTAGAAACAAACTGATTGGAATACACATAGGAAACATGTTTACCAACAAGATTATATTAAAGAGATATGGTTAGGGTTCTGGATTTCTATTAATTTGGAATAAAACTGACGTTTTTCACTACGCGTACGGCAAACTCAAGGCATTGTCAATGGCGGTGAGCAATCTTCCTACAGAAAACGTTAAATATCTCTAAAACTACAACACCTAGAAACAAACTGATTGGAATACACATAGGAAACATGTTTACCAACAAGATTATATTAAATTGATATGGTTAGGGTTCTGGATTTCTATTAATTTGGAATAAAACTGACGTTTTTCACTACGCGTACGGCAAACTCAAGGCATTGTCAATGGTCGTGTGCAATCTTCCTACAGAAAAAGTGAAATATCTCTAAAACTACACCAAATAGAAACAAGCCGCTTAGTACACATATAGAAAACATGTTTACCAAAAGGATTATATTAAATCGATAAGGTTAGGCTTCTGCATTTCTATTAATTTTGAATAAAAACAAATGTTTTGCACTACACGTATGGCAAACTCAAAGCTTGTTCAACACTAACCGCCAGGAACGCCACTGTAGCCTGTGTTACCGATTTTCGCGGGAGTTGTCTCTCTCATCTGTATACACGCTCTCTGCTTACAGCGTCATCAAAGGCTGGTTGCTCTCATACCATGTCTATGTGGTGTGGGAGGTTAAAAATCCCTTGGGTCGGTAAAAGTGTAGGCTCGGGCTTTCTATCGACAAACTGTCTCATGGTGAAAACAAGCCTATTCAGGCTTATCTATGATAGGCAGTATAAATCTTCAACAACAACAACAACCAGCGGAAATTTCAACCGCGGACGATTGCTCTTCCTCATTCCACTGCCCCTTGCCCTATCCTAATAATGTTGAGTGCCTGGCTAGGAAGCAACAAGTATAAATTCACACCTATATTAATGCCGCATGTTTCCAGTTCAAATATAAACAAAAGCGAACACTATAAATCTAAAAGTAACGCTTTAAAATAAAAGTGGCGATTCATGAGGGCGCGGTGTTCCACTAGAATGACAGAGGGCGCCAGTTCCGGCTAGTGAGGACTCACGGAACTAACCCAGGCAGCGCAGCTCCATTGGCGATAATATAGACATATTAAGATAAAACCTCTTATACATTAACTTAAAGTAGATTATACCGACCAACCTAATCTATTTATCTAAGGGACCTTTAAGTGAGACATTCCGATGTTTGAAATGGAGTTTGCGGCAGAACTAATCAGTGATTCGCTGTAATCTAATTCCTTATGACGTCAAGATAACGCGGTTATGTTATGTGTGTCTGATGTGGAGAGGGGAACAGTCTAAACATAATGTGATCCTATCAGCTGTTATCATATGAATGTATATGTTTGATATTAAACTACCTAAATGTGGTAAACAATGCTAGATAAATGCTGGAAAAAAACGTCCTAGATTACAAGGTACTACTACTAAATATTTATTATATATAGATATGTATATATATATATATGTCCTACTCTGCACTGCCCTCTCAGGCAAGTGACCACATAGCCAGGTAGGCGGGGGTAGTGTGGTGATATCAGGCAGCCTAGGTGGTGTAATGTTTAGCACACTGGCCCAGAGTGCAAAGAGATGTGGGTTCGAGTCCCGCTCTAGGCGCAATATTTCCCATTTTCATCACCCCCACAACACCGGTTGCTGTGACCATGATCCTCTTCAAGCTATGTGCTGTATGGTTGTTGAACCTACCCTGTGTATGTATGTGTTAGTGCATTGCCTGTATTTATGTAATTGTGTAATTGTAAGCATTAAAATACTTACAATTCCAGGGGGACGAGTGTAGTAGTCTGCACTGACCTCTCAGGCAAGTGACCACGTGGGCAGGTAGGCGTGGGTAGTGTTGTGATATCAGGGAGCCTCGGTGGTGTAATGTTTAGCACACTGGCCCAGAGTGCAAAGAGATTTGGGTTCCAGTCCCGCTCAAGGTGCAATATTTCCCGTTTTCATCACCCCCCACAACACTAGTTGCCGTGACCATGATCCTGTTCAAGCTATGTGCTGTATAGTTGTTGAACCTACCCTGTGTATGTATATGTAAGTACATTGCCTGTATTTATGTAATTGTAAGCATTAACATACTTACAATTCCAGGGGGACAAGTGTAGTAGTCTGCACTGACCTTTCAGGCAAGTGACCACATAGGCAGGTAGGATTGGGTAGTGTGGTGATATCAGGGAGTCTAGGCGGTGTAATGGTTAGTACAGTGGCCCTGAGTGCAAGGAGATGTGGGTTCGAGTCCCGCTCTAGGCGCAATATTTCCCGTTTTCATCACCCCCACGACATATATTATTATTAATTTGTTTTGGGCTGAGTGGTAGATATTTATTCATCTGAAAATATTATTTATCATCACTGGGGCACTGGTCTTCCATAGCCGAAAATTGGCAATTATTTCCACAAATAATTGTTAATGGTTGTCACATTTAAGAGATATATATATAGAACATATGTTGTATTGCCATATGAGTGGGGTTCTTTACAAATGAGGCAAACATTGTGACTTATGTAAGACTTGAACCCACTTGTGTACCATTATTGGACTAGCGTCCTAACCAATAGGCTACCCAGGCTACCAGATATAATCAATCTACGAATGTATGTGACACTACACCTAAATAACTTACAACACAAACAAGGGGTTTTATGACATGGATTTTATTCAAGTAAAGCTCAATGTATAAGGATAATGTCAAATAAGGTCATCAGGTTCATTGAATCAGGCTCTTAACTCTATCGCTTTAACTGCATCTTATTGTAGGGATGGGTGGGTGGCCGAGGAAGGTGGTGGTTGTTGTCGGTCCGGCGTCTGAAGGTGTAGTAATGTAAGCAGGATCTGGTGGGCTGTCGTCAACCGGAGGTGAGGTCACAGATCTCATGAGTGAGAGTGGTTCGCGGGAATTCCGGCCCGGCAAAATACTACCATTTATCATATAAAAAAGTTGGTTAAACCAAAGTCGGTTAATCCAAATTATCCATTAATCCAAACAAAATTATCAGACCCCAGGCCACTTCCAGTGTGGTTAAACCAAACTTTCATGTGGTTATAAGCTCATCTGAGACGCTACCAACTTTTTTTATATTTTGCTGGGCCGCCGACAAAGGTTTGGATTAACCAATCGTTTGGGTTCACCAAGCTTGGTTTAATGGGATTATAGTGTATTTACATAAAACACAATAATCAAAGTGTCCACATACATTGCATATTACATTCATAATGCACCCACATGTTTGTCAAAGCCAATTCAAAGTCGTATCCAAAACTCAGTTAAACCAATGATCGGTTGATCCAAACAAATTCATAGGGTCCCTTCAAGTTTGGTTTAATGGGGTTATACTGTACTACTAATAATACACACTAGATCACTAGTGCTACACTATTGCTACACTATTGCCACAAACTAGATCCACACCACAATCACTCAGTTAAATTTGATTATGCATAAACCCAAGCTGTTCTGACACGATCCTGTGTAGAACACTAACTAAAACACCACCTATATATAAATGCATATATGCCGACTGTGTCATCCTGATGATATTCACTACAAACACTTTTTTTCTTGAAGATTTATACTGCCTATCATGGATAAATCTGAATAGACTTGTTTCACCATTAGACAGTTTGTCGATAGAAAGCCTGAACCTACACTTTTACCGACCCAAGGGATTTTTAACGTCCCACACCACATAGACATGGTATGAGAGCAACTGGCCTTTGATGACACTGTAAGTTATACACAGTGATGGAAATCCAAATTGGCAGAGGTGGGGGCACAGGAAATTGAACCACTGACCTTCAGATTAGGAGTCTGACCTAAAAGAAAGGCAGACACTCTAACCACTCCACCACAGAGAACACCATTAAATGGCTGAACGTAATAACAATATTTGTATCAAGCCCACGACCTCCCGCATGGAAAGTGGGACGCTGTACCGCTAGGCTTTCTCGCCCAGCTTCGGCTTGGCACCACCGGCAGTGCCATACACGGGTGATTAAGACCTCCTGTGTAATAACGGCCATTAAAACATGCCCGTTAATGGCGGATCAGGACGTACTCTGTGATAATTAAGGCGAATTTTACCTCAGAACGCAGCCTACAGGACAATTGCTTCGACACTGACAAGAAAACCAACAAGGAATCGATAGACAACCGGGCCGCGATGAATAATTACAACTTCCATCCTCAAAAAAACACAATATCAAAGTCCATTTAAATCGCGCTAAAATGTAGTACATCTGTTGTTGTTGTGTTGGGTTTAATGTTGTTTTGTTTTGTGTGTTAGTTTGTTGTTTATTTGTGTGTGTGTGGGTTCTTCCATCTCTTTCCTTTTGTATCCCCAGGATTCAAATCTGGAAGTGGATCCTGTCCAACATCACAGTGTTGTGTCAGAAAGCGCCCCCC
Organism: Branchipolynoe longqiensis; assembly: GCA_030323885.1. Taxonomy (NCBI): domain Eukaryota; kingdom Metazoa; phylum Annelida; class Polychaeta; order Phyllodocida; family Polynoidae; genus Branchipolynoe; species Branchipolynoe longqiensis. The sequence goes on along the minus strand of CM059187.1, from coordinate 136,465,081 downwards.
CCCCCACACACGCACCCCCCGCCCTTTTGCAGAGGTTTCATTATTCACTAATCGCTCTTTGCAAACGTTATTTCAAGTCGACACAAACTCGCATTAACAAAAAATCGAATTTGAAACAGATTCATTCCAGCAAAGTCATTCTCGCGGTTTTGTTTGATTGTTGTTTTGCCATCCTACAGGGAACACATTGGAACTCATGGCTTACACTTACATGACATTAGGGCCGCCGTAAACAAAACGATAATTTATCTGAACAAGATAATCTCTTTCTTCAAATTCCGTTCAAATTATTTGTTGTATGGAGATAATGGGTGGTGAGGTGTGAGTCGGGATTGGGGAGGGGGGCGGTTAGATCAAAAGTAGTAGAAGATTGTTATCAGTCAATCAAACTACTCCGTACAAGGGACAGGGGTGGCAAGGGGTTTTGATCAGCGATCCCCGATTAATATCGTTAAATACACAACTTATCATATTGTCTACGCTGGCCTCTGCTTAAAGCTGCATAGTCCGATGAAATATCAAATTTTCAAAACCAAACCAATTAACTAGATTTGATTTTTACATATCTAACTTAGATACTGATGCACTTATTAAGCATTTGTTTCTGTGTAGAAGGCAATAAATACTGAGTCAATTTAACAGAACCTGTGAATGCAGAAGTCTATGGTGTCAGAGTTTTGGCAAGCTTGCCAAAACTAATTTTCCATGTTTGCACTCAAACTATCTCAAAAGTTTACCATTTAAAATGAAAGTAACGTTGATCTAATGTAAAGTAGATACTCGTGATCGATCTAATATATTTATCTTAGAAAAAATACAGAAAGTCCAAACTATCGGACTCTGCAACTTTAATCTGCAAGTACATTAAAGGTGCAAACTCCGATGGTTTTGAGCTTCTGTCATTTTTCTGATATAAATATATTAAATGGATTTCCATAACCCACCTTACTTCAGTTTGAAGTAACTTTGATTTTAAATGGCTAACTTTTGATATATTTGAAGTACAAACAATACAAGTGAAATTAGTTTTGGCAAGCACACCAAATCTCTGACGCCATAGGCTTCAGCAGTAACACTAACAGGCTCAATTAAATTGTCTTGGTATTCCCTTCTATTTGATAACACATGCTTAATAAGTGAATCAGTATATAAGCTAGATATGTAGAATCAATTCTAGATAATTCTTTTGGTTTTGAAAAATGTGATGATTCATCAGCTTTAAACATACATCCAATGGGAGCTGGTATGTGATTGGGTGGCATGAGCACAGGTTTGCAAATGTAACAGCCAATGGGAGCTGGTATGTGATTGGGTGGCAGAAGCACAGGCTTGCAAATGTAATATCCATTAGGAGGTGGTTTGTGATTGGGTGGCGTGGGCACAGGTTTGCAAATGTAACAGCCAATGGGAGCTGGTATGTGATTGGGTGGCGTGGGCACAGGTTTGCAAATGTAACAGCCAATCGGAGGTGGTTTGTGATTGAGTGGCGTGGGCACAGGTTTGCAAATGTAACAGCCAATGGGAGGTGGTTTGTGATTGAGTGGCGTGGGCACAGGTTTGCAAATGTGACAGCCAATGGGAGCTGGTATGTGATTGGGTGGCAGAAGCACAGGCTTGCAAATGTAATATCCATTAGGAGGTGGTTTGTGATTGGGTGGCGTGGGCACAGGTTTGCAAATGTAACAGCCAATGGGAGGTGGTTTGTGATTGGGTGGCAGAAGCACAGGCTTGCAAATGTAATATCCATTAGGAGGTGGTTTGTGATTGGGTGGCGTGGGCACAGGTTTGCAAATGTAACAGCCAATGGGAACTGATTTGTGATTCGATGAAGGTGCACAGTCGTGCATATTCAACAGCCAGACGGGATGACCTACTGAGTTGGGCGGCTCCCTCCTATCTTGACAGATTGTGAGGTTTGAACCCTGGACGAGTCAAACCAATGACTTAGAAATTGATACGTGTTGCTACCTAACCTGGCATTTGGCATTACTAGGATATTGGAGTAAACAAAAAAGTATATCAAATATAACTATCACAATCAATTTTAGATCATTGTAAGGCAGCAGGGTCTTTTTGAAGACACACAAACACATTCGCTTTTATTTATACAGATGGCTAACATTTGATATATTTGAAGTGCAAACATGCTAAATTAATTTGGGGAAGCGCATCACAACTTCTAATGTAATAGGTTCTAATAAATTCACCCAGTATTCCCTTCCACGTAGCACCACATACTTAATAATTGCACAACTATCTAAGGTAGATATGTAGAATGAAATCTAGATAACTGTTTTGGTTTCGAAAATATGTTGCTTTCAGCAGACTATTCAGTTCTCCTCGGACTGTGCAGTTTTAACTATTGGATGGACGAGTGGGTCGGGTGCCCACTTCCGGTGCAGGAGGTCCTAAGTTCGATGCCAGGCCGAGTTAAATAAAATATTTACAAAATTGAACCGTGCTAGGATAGGGCAAAGACTAATTCGCTCAATGTCAAAATAGGGGAGCATGGGATGGTGGTGGTATCTTAATGAGGCAGCACTATGAAGCCGACATCAGTGCAGACTATCACAAGACAATGCCCATCCTGATACGTATCCTAATGAGGCAGCACTATGAAGCCTACATCAGTGCACACTGTCACAAGTCGATGCCCATCCTGATACGACATCACATGTTCCTAGGATGGAAAACACAAAATAAATTTAATCAAACTTATCGACCACTTTGTCTTTGAGAATGGAAATACATACCAGCTTTCAGTTTGGCGAACTCGGAAAACAAAATAATTAGAATTGTGCAACCGTAAACTTTACCGTGGGAGATTCAGTAAATAATGTAACCACCATGTTTTGCTCTGCGCATTCAGTGATTCTCCAGGGAATCTCAGATAGCGTTACTTATTGTACACACGCATTTGACCTTCCAATCGGTTGCCATGGATACCTAGTTTTTCTTTTCCCAACCGAAATAAACTCAACCCTCCGAATTGCAGAGATGCGAACTGCTCCGATTTTGTAGGAAGATTTCCGATTTTGGCTACTCTCTTCCGATCTCACGATTCCATGTGTAAATCTGCTGATTTTCACTCTCGCAGGCAAACTCAGCTACTTCCAGCAGCTTAATGACATCAGCAGCTCAATGTGACAAGCGGAGCCTAGATAATGACGCATAAGCTGTGTTCACACACACACTTTAAATCGATTCATATAAATCGACTTGCCTAGTTCGACGCACATTTGCCGTGTGAATGCGATGCTAAAGCGATTTAGGGCTGAATCGATTCAGCTAGATCGCTTCATCTATACCACCTCTGTAGGTGGTTTATATGAATCGATTTGGCTTGAGCGCGTCACGCACATGCGCAGTCGAGACCTTAGTTTGTTGACTTTCCGGTCGATCAAAAGCGCATATTATATAATTTGGTCTATGAACCGGATAGAGGTGCACAGATGTTTTTTTCATGATTTATTTTAAGGTTTTCACTGCCCAGCAGAAGTTTTTAGGGTTCCAAAACAATATGATTCAGTCCATACATATCTAGGTCGAACCCACACTCTCTCGTGCCGACGTCGACTAAGCGAAACTGGCGCTGCTTAGTCTGGACTTGCTCATGCACAGATATCGATTTCCGCCTTAAACCTCTCCGTGTGTGGACACAACACTAAATCGATTCATATAAATCGACTTGTCTAAGTCGACATAAACTTTGCCCGTGTGAACAGGGCTTTACACATGGTGGGATACGTGGTTAGACATGTATGAACAAGTATATGTAGATTTCAGGCGCAAATCCCCATAAACGCCAACCCAAAAATGTAGTTTAAATAACATTTTTTACATGAAAGTAATTTTAATTCTCACTAATTCCACTTTTCCTATGATCACATGATTATGGAGCAATGAACAAAAACGTAGGAATTGAAACAAATAACATTTTTGAAGGATTGATTCCAATATTTATCTCAATTTTTGGATTGGTGTTTACAAGGTTTTTGCAGCTGAACTCTTCATATTATATAATTATATCTACATATTATATATTACATGATTATACTATGTCGTGATATATGTCCGATTGTAGTGCCACATATTTCTGCACAACAATTTATGTTCCAAATAAAATGTTAAAATGTTCATATTTTTGGTCACACAATGTCTTGCAGAGCGGCACCTCACAATCTTTAGCATGCCTAAACCCCCACCACAGCCTACACCCCCACCACAACCCTAAACCCTCACCACACACACCTATACCCCGTACACCCAACCATGCACATCTATACCCCCAGTACCCCTCACACCCCCACCACACATCTAAACCCCCACGACACACCTACACCCCGACCACACCTACACCACCACACACACCAACACCCTCACCACATACACATACACCTCAAGCACACACACCTACACCCCACCACATCCCTAAACACTCACCACACACCTACACCCCACCCACACCTACACCCCCACCATGCACCTACACTCCCACCATACACGCCTACACCCCCACCACACACATACCTACACCCCCACCACATCCCTAAACCCCCACCACACACATACCTACACCCCCACCACATCTCTAAACCCCCACCACACACCACCACCCCAAGCACACACCACCAACACACACACACACCTACACCCTTCTATCTAACCATGATGGCCGACTTGGACCCGGAACGGGTGCTGCCACCAAGTGTATAGCAAGAGAAATTGCTCATGAAAGGTCCCCATAAAAGCTGCATATTCTGATGAAATATCAAATTTTCAAAACCAAACCAATTATGTAGATTTGATTTTACATATCTAACTTAGATACCCATGCGCTTATTAAGCATTTGTTTCTGAGTAGAAAGCAATACCGAGTCAATTTAACAGAACCTGTTACTGCAGAAGTCTATGGTGTCAGAGTTTTGGTAAGCTTGCCAAAACTAATTTTCCATGTTTGCACTCAAAATATCTCAAAAGTTTACCATTTAAAATAAAAGTAACTTTGAACTAATGTAAAGTTGATGTTGTGATCAATCTAATATATTTATCTCAGAAAAACATACAGAAATTCAAAACCATCGGACTATGCAACTTTAAGTAAGGAGGTTCTAGGCACATTGTCGGTCGAGGCGGAGATCATCCGGGTGAGGGGTGGGAGGGTTGTTGTTAAACTGCTTGTCTAGCCCAAGCACAGCTCAGGTTATCCCCCTACCATGCATGTGCCGCCATCTGCAATATCCTGCCAAACCCTTGTGTAGATAGCTTGACGTAAATTTCATTGTATTCAGCCCAATGGATAGAACGGTTTTCCTGTCAGGCGAAATCCCCTGACTTTCTAACTAGCTGATTGTTGGTTGGGAACATGAAATGCTGTGTGTGTATGTAAATATATATATATATATATATATGATTCAGACTCACGAAAATAGGCCAATTGGGGAAAGTTGTTGGCGTCGAGCATTGGATGTCGGCGTCGATCGGTATAATTATAGTTTAGCATTGACATAAGTGTTGGAAAGTCCTTAAATTTATCCTGAATGTAAAGGTAGAGAAAATACAACAACCTTATTTGTTTCTAGGATAATTTAATATAAAACAAATTTGACATATTTGCACTTCAAATATCTCAAAAGTTAGCGATTTAAAATACAATTACTTTAAACTAAAGTAAAGTTGATTATAATGACAAATCTAATATAGTTATCTCAGAAAAAAATGACAGAAACTCAGAACCATCGGACTATTCACCTTTAAAGTGCGGTAGAATAAGACTATCAACTAGAATAGGGAAATGAGCAGTAGAATGAGGAAGACCACTTTTCCATGATTGCCCTATTCTAATAATACCGAGCGCCTGGCAAGGAAGCGACAAGTATACAGTTTTAGGTCATTGGTTTAACTCAACCAGGGTTCGAACCTTACCAGCGGCCACTGTGAACCTCCAGTAGTTGGGAGATAAGTTTCAAGTAATAATCACTTATTATGGGATCCTCTCCCGCATGCCTGTATGTCATCTGCGTAGATGTACATAGTAGGCTAAGTTATCATATGCAGGTTAGGAAAAAACTTTGAAAATTAAAAAGAAACTAATATAGAAACTACCAACACCCAAAACCGCAAAAGGTTGGCCCGAGAAAGAACAGGTAAACACTCCTGAGTGCGGGACCAGACCAATCCAGTATCACAGCTGTCCAGCTTTGAAAACAAGCACCCTCACGGGAGCTTACAGGTTATGGGCAGAATAAAAAAACTTGTCACAAAAATAAATAAATAAATAAAATGATATCAGACCGGTGATATTTCAACAAGTACAGGAGGAGAGGATCCCACATTGCTTTCTATTAATTTGATCGTGGAAAACCTACATTACACCCTATCCTCATGTGGCTTCCCTCGGGGGGTGGGGTGGGGGCTGCCAGCCGCGGGCGTCCCCCCCCCCCCCTCATCCCCCCGTTCCGGCCTCATCCCCCCCTTCCGCCCCCCCCTCCTCCGTCGGACTATGCCCTCGGGAAGATACGGGCCTATCTGGCCATCAAGCCCTTGTGGGGGGGGGGGGGGGGGGAAGAGCGGAGGGAATGTAATCTCTAAATATGCGATGTTTCCCGAACAGTGAACAGTAGTAGCAGCACACTGCCAACATCCACACAGACGGGAAAACAGAGGCGGCGGGAGGCAGGGGGGAAAAGGGGATTACATATATTAATAGTCGGATGTTGTTCGGATCCACTGGCACAGCGGCACAGTGTAGAAGTGCCGTCGTGTCACAGTGTAGCAGTTCCACGGTGCTTCAGTGTAGAAGTGCTGCAGTGTCACAGTGTTGCAGTGTAAAAGTACCCCACTGTGTCAGTATAGAAGTGGAACAGTTTCTCAGTGTAGAATTACTGCAGTGTCAGTTTCTCAGTGTAGAAGTGCTGCAGTGTCACAGTTTCTCAGTATAGAAGTACTGCAGTGTCAGTGTCTCATTGTAGAAGTGCTGCAGTGTCAGTTTCTCAGTGAAGAATTACTGCAGTGTCAGTTTCTCAGTGTAGAAGTGCTGCAGTGTCACAGTTTCTCAGTATAGAAGTACTGCAGTGTCAGTGTCTCATTGTAGAAGTGCTGCAGTGTCAGTTTCTCAGTGAAGAATTACTGCAGTGTCAGTTTCTCAGTGTAGAAGTGCTGCAGTGTCACAGTTTCTCAGTATAGAAGTACTGCAGTGTCAGTGTCTCATTGTAGAAGTGCTGCAGTGTCAGTTTCTCAGTGAAGAATTACTGCAGTGTCAGTTTCTCAGTGTAGAAGTGCTGCAGTGTCACAGTTACTCAGTATAGAAGTGCTGCAGTATCAGTTTCTCAGTGTAGAAGTGCTGCAGTGTCAGTGTCTCATTGTAGAAGTGCTGCAGTGTCAGTTTCTCAGTGAATAATTACTGCAGTGGCAGTTTCTCAGTGTAGAAGTGCTGCAGTGTCACAGTTTCTCAGTATAGAAGTGCTGCAGTATGAGTTTCTCAGTGTAGAAGTGCTGCAGTGTCAGTGTCTCATTGTAGAAGTGCTGCAGTGTCAGTGTCTCATTGTAGAAGTGCTGCAGTGTCACAGTTTCTCAGTATAGAAGTGCTGCAGTGTCAGGTTCTAAGTGAAGAATTACTGCAGTGGCAGTTTCTCAGTGTAGAAGTGCTGCAGTGTCACAGTTTCTCAGTATAGAAGTGCTGCAGTGTCAGAGTTTCTCAGTATAGAAGTGCTGCAGTATCAGTTTCTCAGTGTAGAAGTGCTGCAGTGTCAGTGTCTCATTGTAGAAGTGCTGCAGTGTCACAGTTTCTCAGTATAGAAGTGCTGCAGTAATAGTTTCTCAGTGTAGAAGTGCTGCAGTGTCAGTGTCTCATTGTAGAAGTGCTGCAGTGTCAGTTTCTCAGTGTAGAATTACTGCACTGTCAGTTTCTCAGTGTAGAAGTGCTGCAGTGTCACAGTTTCTCAGTGTAGAAGTGCTGCAATGTCAGTTTCTTAGTGTAGAAGTGCTGCGGTGTCAGTTTCTCAGTATAGAAGTGCTGCAGTGTCAGAGTTTCTCAGTGTAAAAGTGCTGCAGTGTCAGTTTCTCAGTGTAGAAGTGATGCAGTGTCACAGTTTCTCGGTGTAGAAGTGCTGCAGTGTCCCAGTTTCTCAGTGTAGAAGTGCTGCAGTGTCAGTTTCTCAGCATAGAAGTACTGCAGTGCCAGTTTCTCAGGGTAGAAGTGCTACAATGTCACAGTTTCTCAGTGTAGAAGTGCTGCAGTGTCAGTTACTCAGCATAGAAATACTGCAGTGTCAGTTTCTCAGTGTAGAAGTGCTGCAGTGTCAAAGTGTAAATGGATCACAGTGCCATAGTGTCGCAGTTCCACAATGTAGCAATGCTACAGTAACACAGTGTAGCAGTTCCGCAGTGTCACAGTGCACAGTGTCACAATGTTGAAGTGATGCAGTGTAACAATGTTGCAGTGTCATAGTGCTGCACTGTCACAATGCTGCTATGTCGCAGTGCTGCAGTGCCATAGTAGCACAATTCTGCAATGCCACAGTGTAGCAGTGTCACAGTACCACAGTGTGACAATGTGGAAGCGCTGCCGTGCGACAGTGTTGCAGTGTCATCATTCCGCAGTGTCACCGTGCTGCAGTGTCACACTTTCACAGTGTTTCAGTGCTGCAGTGCCACAGTGTTGCAGTACCGTAATACTGCAGTTCTTCAGTGTCGCAGTGCCGCAGCACCCATGTACTTCCAATTGCAGGCAAACCTACAATGGCTCATTGCAAATGTCGCACGCGCCCCCTACCGGGACTTACACAGCGCATTAGGGCTGGTAATTAATTATGAAGGCACCTGGGGACCAGTGCATTAATGGACATTGGGGCGGTAGGGTTGTGGGGTTGTGGGGTGGTTGGGTGGAATGGTGGGGAGGTGGGAGTGGTGGGAGTGGTAGGAGTGGTGGAGCTGTAAAGTGGTGGAGGTGGAGTGGTGGGGTGGTGGGTGGTGGGGTGGTGGGGTGCGGTGGTGGGGTGGTGTGGTGCGGTGGTGGAGTGGTGGGGTCGGGTGGTGGGCGTGGTGGGGTGGTTGAGTGGTGGAGTGGTGGAGTGGTGGAGTGGTGGAGTGGTGGAGTGGTGGGGTGGTGGAGTGGTGGAGTGGTGTGGTGGTGGAGTGGTGTGGTGGTAGGGTGGTGGAGTGGTGGAGTGGTGGAGTGGTGGAGTGGTGGAGTGGTGGGGTGGCGGAGTGGTGGGCGGTGGGGTGTGGGATGGTGGAATGGTGGGGGGGGGGTGGAGTGGAGGAGTGGTGGAGTGGTTGGGTGGTGGAGTGGGGGGGTACGGTGTTGGAGTGGAGGAATGGTGGGGTGGTGGAGTGGTGCGGTGGTGGCCTGGCGCTTGACAAGGACTGGTTATATCAGGATCGGGATAGCGGTCATGGTGACAGTGGGGCAGCACTATAGAGTCACCATGAGTGCGCACTGTCACAAGTCGATCCCCATCCTGATATGAGCTCTGATGTTGCCAGGACCTAACATTCCAAGAATCAAGCAAACTTACTGTTTCACACCGGCAAGAACATGTCCAGACAGGCGCAAAACTATTTGTCCCTGCAGTGGCTGGTCGGGAGATGTTGGGAGTTCCATACATCAACAGCCCTTAATGCTGCCACAGTGAAATGGTTTTCTGTTTAGGGTTTGCTCCCTTAGCCTTCGGTTCTGTCAAGAACCTGTACCACAAGGCAGTGGTTTACAACTTTGCATATGGGGGTGATGTCCATTGCCGAGGGCTGCCCTGAGCACGGTGGTAAGGGTGAAAGCCATCAGGGGCAGGCCATCCGGAAGGATGAAAGCAGGGGCTTCCGGTGTAGTCTGGGTGGTGTCTTTGTACCATTGCCAAGTGCGGACCGGGCAAAAACGGGCCCCGGGGATCGGCTTGACGACGATGGAGAAGGTGTCTGAGGACCTCGTTGTCTTGGTGGAGCGGACGTGGACCACTTCCAGTGTCGACGATGTCCACACCTGTTAGGGTGTGGCCGGGGTCGTGACGTCGGCCGGTGACCAGGAGGTTGTCCTGTCGGAGGAGGGTGAAGAAGCCGACTAGGAGGGCAGCTGTGAGGACCTTGCCTCCTGGACCGGCAGACCGAAAGTAGCAGATTGCTTGTGATGGTGAGCGGTGGAGCTTGTCCAGGGACGTGTGTGGATGAACAGACCACCCAGCACTTGACCATGGAGACGCCTTATATATATACAGTCGAATCCATCGGGGCGCCTCCCATGAGACAAACCCAGGTCCGGGCGCCACTGATATAGTTGAGGACTGCAGATGGTAATCTGAGTTTGTCGTTCAGGGAGGCGATGAGAGACATCACGTGGAACTGGGACTGATGCCGGGGGTCGTAGCGGAGGTCACAGGAGTGTTGCAGGTATCACGCCACCTGGCGCGACTTGTTGCGCAGGTCCCCGGCCCCAGTCAGGCATTGACGAGGGCGGTGATCCGGTGGTGTTCATCATTCGGGTGGCCTGGGAAGAGAGAGGCAGATTATTACGATCTTCCCAGGCTCATATTACGTCGGAGATGACAGTGTTGGAGTGCCTGACTCAGATGCGGCTAAGGTCGAGGCGTTGGCAGATGTTGCGCGCCCGCCAGCATGCCCGGCTCAGGGCGTCGGCCAGGACCAGCTCCTTGCCAGGCTTGTGTGCGACCTCGATCTCGGTCGAGTGGAGGGCCACGAATCTCCAGAGTTCTCTGGTGCAGGTGCACAGGACGGGGTCCTTCCCGGCACCCGTAGAGAGCACCGACTAGGAGACCTGATTGTCTGTGTTTACTTGTATGATGTAGTCCAGGGGCCTCAAGGGTTCGAGGGCTTGTACTGCCATGACGAGGTTGAGGGCTTTGGAGCAGTTGATGTGATGCTCGTTCACTAGGTAGTCGGTGTGGTACTTCTCGGAGTAGTAACCTGCCTGGGTGTGGGCGCCTCCACCAAGTAGGGATGAGTCGCACTCGATGACCCATCATTCCTGGGCCGGGGGTTGGAGGAGGACTATGCCGTTGGTGGTCTTGGCAAAGAACCAAGCGATGTCGCATGCTGTTCAACAGTGACGGGGTGTCTTCCAGTCCGAGGGGTGGTGCGCAGAGTGGTGAGGAACCGGTTCATAAAGAGCCGAAGGCGCGACGGATCAGACAATGTGTTTCCCGACATGCTGGAGGATGCTTCTGGTGATTTTGGGGTTGCGGGCGACATGACAACATTTGGTGACGATGTCAGACAATTTGTCATCTGGGATTCGCACCATCATCTGCTGCGTGCAGACTTCATACCACAGCCACTTGAGGCAGTGGGTTGGAGGGGTACACTTTATGGGTGACAGGGCCAGGCCTGGCTGGGGGGCAATGTCGAGCATGTCGATGCAGGCAGCGTCGGCGGCTTTCTTGGTGGCTGCCACCCCAACGAAGTCGTTGAGGTAGCATATGGCAAAGTGTCCGCGATGTCGGAGGAGCTATACGACTGCATTGGTTGTTCGGGTGCAGGCCAGTGAAGAAGTCCTGCACCCAAATGGCTGTGTGATGTCGAAGTACACCTCCGAGTTGAGGGTTTTTCCCAGCTGCGGGACCGACAAGGGGCATGTCCGGAGCTGACGGTATGCTCAGGCCAGGTCTGCTGACCAAATGTAGCAGCCCTAGCCGAGCCTTATAAATTTGCCTGCCAGCGCCATGATCCCCGGGAGGATGTATGAGGTGGGCCTTCCTTGGAAGTGGCCCTTCCTGATGCCTGTGTTGATGCTAGTTCCCCTGGGATAGCTCAGGTCCACGATGACCCGTCTCTCATCAGTGTTTTTCTTTGGGCGAGACATCATGGGGCTCGTCTGGGCCCAGGGGCTGAAAGGAGCCTTGGTGAAGGGGCCGAGGCGTGCACCATGCTCGACTTCCTTCCGCACATATTGTTGTATCCATCGGAGGTGGTCGTGGTCTTCTGTGTGGTTGGTGCTGGCGGGTACGGGGGGGTGTCGGCAGTGTAATCGGCAGGCCATCTGAACTCCAAGAAGTCCATGAGTTGGCCATTGTGGTATCATTTGAGGAGCGTGCGCCATGCTGTGATGTTGAGTGCAGATGGTACCGGTATCCGTGCTGCTATGTTATTGGGGAGTCCGGATGTATGTGTGGGTGTCGGCTGTCATATCTTGTTGGGGTTTTCGGCCTGTGTCTCAGTTTAACGGCTCCCGGTGAGCCGGTTAATAAAAATCTGACTTTTCCGTATTGTTTTCTGCCGTGGTGTTCTGGCCTACCTTCTCTAGGTGCCTTTTCTTGTTGTTGCCCCGTCCTGATATGACCTTAGATGTTGCTAGGATGTAAAACAACAACAACGAACACACAAACACTTGTTGTTGCACTCTGTTTCTTTGCGAGGATTGATGCACAGTATTTATTGGCGCACTATGTACACACATGGGCAAACCGTTCACTGCCTGATCCATGGGAAGTGGTGAATCGGCAGTCCTGGCCCAAGTTCTAGGGGTGGCAGGGATGGCCATCCGTGTCGTGATTGAATTTCGGGCATCTGTACTGCTGGTATGATGAAGTGTTGCTTGCTTCACTTCTGTGTTGGCCGTCGTCATCCGGGTGCTGTTGTGGTGACCGTTGTGAGCATTTGCTTGAGCTGATACGTTTGTGGGCCTGGTAGTTTCTGCTCCCAGTGAGACAAGCGTCCCGCTGCATGTCTTTGATGGCTGTTGGGTCTTTCCAGGCTCTGGGGAGGCTGCCGTCATCGATCATATTGAAGATCTGTTCCGACCATACCAGGCAAGTGTCCCAGTCACATTCTCAGGCCATCTCGACTATGTGTTCAACGTATTCCACTCGTGGCTCGGGCCAGCTGTGAGGTACGGCCGACTCCTTGGCCATCCTGTGAATAGCAGACTGGTACTCCTGCCATGCACTCTCGCCCTGCCCTACTTTCCCCTTCTACTCCCCGCGAACCACAAAGGTATGAGGAAGAAGGTGCTTCCTACTTCTGTGGGGCTTGTTGTAGGTGTTGTTCGCATGCATTATGTCGTCGATAACTTCCCGGTGTCTTCTGTCATCCTCCGACTACGGGGAGCGCGTTTTGTCATGGGTTCCCTTCGTCCGGCAACGGTCCTTCTCTTCGCTGCCTCGGTGTGACTTGCTGCTATGTGATGTGGAGTTTGGGCGCCATGACTGGCTTGGCTCCTGGGAGGAGGATTTTTCCCGGCTCGTCCGCTCCTTGTGAAGAGAGCCAGTGTGGCGACGGCTGGATGAAGAGCGTGATGAGGTGGATGAGGATTCCAGAATGGGGGAGCATCTCCTTTTCTTTTTGGTAGTTTCCATAGTCGACACCGACTCCAACATAGCCTTATTGACTTCGGCTTGCGGAGCTAGTGGGTCAGCCAGAGACTGCTGGAGTAAGGTGAGCTGACGGGCGGCGTCCGAGGTGTCTGCGTGGTCGGCATCCGTCCGTGGTCGAGTCGGCTGCTGGTTGACGGTGGCCGGTGGACCTACCACCGAGCGGGGCCGTCCCCGGAGGCGCGGGGCGCCATCTGCCACAGTGGCCTCCGGGGTATCGCGGGGGGCGGCCATGTTGGTGTTGGTGGGCCAGGGGCTGAGGTGTCTTGCAGGGTCTGAGGAGGAGTCTGAGTAAAGCTGGTGGTGTTGATGGTGTCTGGCTGCTGGAGGCATAGTGATGGAATCAGGATCTGGCAGGCTGACGATGACTGGATGTGATGTCACGAATCTCAATTGCGAGAGTTAGTTCGTGAGAATTCCGTCAAGGGGCTTGGTGGTTAGTGGGATCGAACTGAGGTGGTGCCACCGCAGCACCTCCATGTTCGCGCAAATTACCCATATTGACGAACCAACATGAACAATCCTCCACACTTCATGAAAGAGGGAGCGGGTGCAGTTTTCGGTTATTTGATGGTTAGGAACGCTTGGCGAAGCAGAATTCAGCTGGGGAATGTACACTCATCATTGATTCTTTGGGACATTGCATATTCAATGTGTCTTTAGAGTGCTGCATCACTGGGATACCATGCTACTCGCATTATGACACACCCACCCTCAACAATATCACTCTCGGTCATATTATCATGGCCCTCGACAACCAATGATATACATATCAGTCAGTTTATCTGATTCTTTGTGGCATTCTATTTTCAATGTGGTTTTATAGTGCTGCCTCGCTGGGATACCATGCTGCTCGCACTATGACCCACCCCCTCCCACAATATCACTCTCGGTCATCGAATCATGGCACTGCGCCAACCAGTGATATATATATCAGTCAGTTCATCTGATTCTTTGTGGCATTATATATTCAATGTGATTTTATAGTGCTGCCTCATTGGGATACCATGCTGCTGGCACCATGACCCATCCCTCCCCCAATATCACTCTCAGTCATATTATCATGGCCCTCGTCAACCATTGATATACATATCAGTCATATTATTTGATTCTTTGTGGCATTGTATATTCAATGTGACTTTATAGTGCTGCCTCCTTGGCATACCATGCTGCTGACACCATGACCCTCCCTCCCCCAATATCACTCTTGCTTATATTATTATGGCACTGCACCAACAAGCGATATAAATCTGTCATATTATCTCCTTATCTAGCGTTGCATTTCGTTATCACTGCCAAATCAATGTGGCTTTAATAAATAAAACTAACAAAAAACATAGTTGATGATGGAATCACTACCAGATGTTTACATTTCATCTATCATGATAACCTTCATGACTCAATGTCATCTCGAACGATTACTGTGATGAAGGAGAAATTGAATGGAGAGGGGAGGAGGACGGATAGGTAAATAAAGGATAAAAGCATAGCCCTATATATACAGTACAACCCTGTTAAACCATGCTCGGATAAACCAAACGATCGGTTAATCCAAACTTGTTTTGGCGGCCCGGCAAAATACTACCATTTATCATATAACAAAGTTGGCTAAACCAAAGTTGCTTAATCCAAAGTATCGGTTAATCCAAAGAAAATTGTCGGCCCCAGGCCACTTCCGGTACAGCTAAACCAAACTTTCATGTGGTTTTAAGGTCATCTCTGACTTTTTTATATGATAAATGGTAGTATTTTGCCAGGTCGCCGAAAAAAGTTTGGATTAACCGATCGTTTGATTTAACCGAGGTTAGTTTAATAGGGTTAAACTGTATTTACATAAAATACAATAATCATAGTGTCCACATACATTGTACATTTATAATGCACCCTGGTTTTTGCCAAAGCCAAGTCAAAGTCAAAGCTCGGTTAAACCAATGATTGGTTAATCCAAACAAATGTCTAGGGTCCCTTCAAGTTTGGTTTAATGGGGTTATAATGTATATATATATATACGCCCACTTCATATATATATATATATATATATATATTTAAGCATATACAGTAAAACGGACTACCTCCACAGATCGACCACTCCTCTATATTGATCGCTTTATTTGGGTACCAACAATACCATTGTAACCATATTCTAACTCCCTAAACCGACCACCTCCCTAAATGGGCCACTTAAAGTCGGTCCCATGGTCGGTCGATTTAGAGAGGCTTTACTATATATATATATGTATATATCGTAATTTGAATGTGTGTATATATATATATATATATATATACACACACATTGAAATTATATATATCTATATATATATACATATATATACAGATATATATATATACACATTCAAATTGCGAGGCCCTGTTATTGTGTCATTGTTTCAAAAACTTGTCACATCAGAGGCAGTATTGGCTTTTCCCGTCGCCCCTCATCACATCCGGGTACATACATGTCTCTGGGCGGAAGCCATCACCACGAGTGCTTTTCTGGCAATTGCTCTGACACGGCGCATATAAATAGGGGAGTTGCCTATTACCGCAGAATCCACGAAATGGCAAAAACAACGCAGCACCTCGCCACACACTGCTCCCAGATAAAGGGCCTCAGCATTGCAATCCTGTTGCTTGCTGCTGGCAGAGCAGTTTTAACTTCATTGGTATTCCTGTTATCAGTGGTTATTATTATTGCGGTATTATTATTATGTGTGTATGGATTATTCGTGTATTCCCGTATTATTATTCCTATGTTATTATTCCTGTATTATTAGTAGTAGTATTCCTGTATTATTTTATTCCTGTGTTGTTATTATTCATGTATTATTATTATTATTCCTGTATTATTAGTAGTATTCCTGTGCTATTATTCCTATCTTATTATTATTCCTGTATTATTATTAATGCATTATTATTCCTGTATTATTATTATTAGTATTCCTGTGTTATTATTCCTGTGTTATTATGCCTGTAATAGTATTCCTGTATTATTATTACTGTATTATTATTCCTGTATTACCATTCCTGTATTATTATTAGTATTTATGTATTATTATTCCTGTGTTATTATTATTCCTGTATTGTTATTAGTAGTATTCCTGTATTATTATTCCTGTGTTATTATTATTCATGTATTATTACTCCTGTATTGTTATTACTCTATTAGTATTCCTGTATTATTATTATTAGTAGTATTCTTGTGTTATTATTATTCTTGTATTATTATTACTGTATTATTGTTACTGTATTAGTATTCCTGTATTAATATTAGTATTCCTGTGTTATTATTATTCCTGTATTATTATTCATTATCTTTTATTACTGGATTAGTATTCCTGTATTATTAGTAGTAGTATTCCTGTGTTATTATTATTATTATTACTATTCCTTTATTATTATTCCTGTTTTATTATTACTGTATTATTATTACTGTATTAATCCTGTATTATTATTAGTATACTTCCTGTATTATCATTACTATTCCTGTATTATGAGCATTATTGTCATTATTATTACTAATATTAATGTTATCATTGTTATTATTATTATTATCATCACTATTTATGTATTACTGTTATTCCTGTATTATTATTTGTGAATTATTGTTGCTATTATTATTATTGTATTATATATATTACTCATTATTATTTCCATTCCTGTATTATTAATATTAGTATTATTTCTGTATTCATATTCATATTATATTTTGGCAAGATATTAAAATGATCGAAGTATCCTGATAGCAACCCAACTTCTTATCTGTATATCCTTTGTAATAATACCTACCACAATGTGGAGTGAGAGTGGCAAATAGCAATATTGTAAGACTTACATGTGCGAGTAGCAAATGTCAGTAGTGAATATTAATGTTTTTTTGAGTTTATTTCTTGAAGATTTATACTACCTATCATGGATAAGTCTGAATAGACTTGTTTTGACCATTAGACAGTTTGTCGATTGAAAGCCCGAGCCTACACTTTTACTGACCCAAGGGATTTTTAACCTCCCACACCACATAGACATGGTATGAGAGCAACTGCCTTTGATGACTCTGTAAGTTAAACACAGCGGTGGAAATGCAAATTGGCAGAGGTGGGGGCACAGGGAATCAAACCACCAACCTTCAGATTAGGAGTCTGACCTAGAAAAAAGACAGACACTCTAACTACTCCGCCACAAAGAACATCACTCTTAGAAATGGGGGATGTTATAAGTCTTAGAAAGGGGAGTGATACATATTAATGTTATAACTCTTAGAGATGGGAGTGGTAAATGTTAATGATACAACTCTTAGAAATGGGAGTGGTAAATATTAATGTTGCAACTCTTAGAAATGAGAGTGGTAAATATTAATGTTACAACTCTTAGAAATGGGAGTGGTAAATATAAATGTTACAACTCTTAGAGATGGGAGTGGTAAATATTAATGTTATAACTCTTAGAGATGGGAGTGGTAAATGTTAATGATACAACTCTTAGAAATGGGAGTGGTAAATATTAATGTTGCAACTCTTAGAAATGGAAGTGGTAAATATTAATGTTACAACTCTTAGAAATGGGAGTGGTAAATATTAATGTTACAACTCTTAGAAATGGGAGTGGTAAATATTAATGTTGAAACTCTTAGAAATGGGAGTGGTAAATATTAATGTTACAAGTCTTAGAAATGGGAGTGGTAAATATTAATGTTACAAGTCTTAGAAATGTGAGTGGGACATATTAATGTTACAACTCTTAGAAATGGGAGTGGTAAATATTAATGTTACAACTCTTAGAAATGGGAGTGGTAAATATTAATGTTACAACTCTTAGAAATGGGAGTGGAAAATATTAATGTTACAACTCTTAGAAATGGGAGTGGTAAATATTAATGTTACAACTCTTAGAAATGGGAGTGGTAAATATTAATGTTGCAACTCTTAGAAATGGGAGTGGTAAATATCAATGTTATAAGTCTTAGAGATGGGAGTGGTAAACATTAATGTTATAAGCTTTAGAGATGGAAGTGGTAAATATTACTTTTATAAGCCTTATAAGTGGGAATGGTAAAAATTAATGTCCAAACCCTCAGAGGTACGAGTGCTAAACCCTCTAACCACTCGACCATCCCATTCAGTAAGCTTTCGGGAGCGATGTGACCTGATCAGGAATGGCATCGTTTCCAAAATCCCAACTATCGCAACCGAAAGAAAAACAAACTCGTTGAATATTTATAGATCAGAAAACGATGATCATTGATGTAGCCCCCCCCCCCATGACCACCCAACCACCCAACCCGGAACCCCTCAACTCTTCAACTCCCCAACCCCCAACCCCCCAACGCCTCTACCCGCCAACCCTCAATCCCCAAACTCCAAACCACTCAACTCCCCAACGTTCCAACGCGGCAACACCACAACCCCCGAACTTCCATCCCCTCAACTCCCCACCCCCCAACTTCCCAACGCGACAACCATCAACCACTAATCCCCAAACTACCAACGCTCCAATACCTCAACCCCCAACCCCCAACCCCCCAACACCACAACCCCCCGAACTCCCAACCCCTCAACTCCCCAACTCCCAACTTCCCAACATGACAACCATCAAACCGCCAATCCCCAAACGACCAACCCCCCAACCCCTCAACCCCCAACTTCCCAACGTGACAATCATCAACCCGGCAATCCCCAAACTACTAACGCTCCCAACACCTCACCCCCCCAACCCCCCAACACCACAACCCCCGAACTCACAACACCTCAACTCTGCAACCTCCACCTTCCCAACAGGACAACCATCAAACCGCCAATCCCCAAACTACCAACCCTCCAATGCCTCAACCCGCCAACCCTCAAGCCCCGAACTCCCAACCCCTCAACCCCCAACTTCCCAACGCAACAACCATCAAACCACCAATCCCCAAACTACCAACCCTCCAATGCCTCAACCCACCAACCCTCAAGCCCCGAACTCCCAACCCCTCAACCCCCAACTTCCCAATGCGACAACCATCAAACCGCCAATCCCCAAACTACCAACCCTCCAACGCCTCAACCCGCCAACCCTCAAGCCCCGAACTCCCAACCCCTCAACCCCCAACTTCCCAACGTGACAATCATCAACCCGGCAATCCCCAAACTACCAACGCTCCCTCCCAACACCTCAACCCCCCCCCCCCCCGAACACCACAACCCCCAAACTCCCAACCCCTCAACTCCCCAACTCCCAACTTCCCAACGCGACAACCATCAAACCGCCAATCCCCAAACTACCAACCCTCAAATAACTCAACCCCCCAAACCCCAAGCCCCCAACACCACAACCCCCAATCCCATAACCCCACAACCCACAACTCTCCAATCCGCCATCCCCCCAACTCCACACCCCTCAACCGTAACACCCCAAACCCCCAACCCACAAACCCCCAACCCACAACCCCACAACCCCACAACCCCACAACCCCACAACCCCCACCTCACCATCCACCCCACCCACCACATCCAATACACACACCCCGCTCTCCCTTCTCCCTTTCGTTTTCGCGCGCACAAAACACACGGACATTCGACTTATCATTAAAATGCAATATTTTGTCACCGGAAACTTCCGTGTTGAATTCACCACCCACCCCTCCCACTCTCTCTCTCTTTCTTTCTCTCTCTCTCCTCCCTCTCCTAGCGCCGACTACTCCTGATTTGCACAAAACCAAAACAGGCCGTAATGGAAACTCAGCCTGGCCTTTATGCTAGGTACACACCTACCGTTTACGACTCGCGCACTAAAACTTTGCGCCCGACGCGACCCGATCGCGACCGATCGCGATTAAAACCGAAGATAAGGGATGCGCACATATACCGACTGGACGCGCACATATAACGTCTGATTCGCGGCTGCGATCCACGCTCCTGGTGGGTTTTTGCGCGAACTACCTCGCCATCAGCGCCATCTAGCATTTTCCTTGCGCCGATTTGCGACTGCGCTGCACGCGCCTGGTGGGTTTTGCGCAAACTACGTCGCCATCAGCGCCATCTAGCAGTTTCCTGTAGCAATGCTATTTGTTTTGTTTACATTCGTCGATTAGAAAACATTAATATCGCCGGCGGCGGAATTTCCTTGCGCCTGCTACGTACTTGTTTAGTTTTCATTCGTCGATTAGAAAACATTAATATCGCCGCCGTTGAATAGATTTGGGTCTAATATGTAGCCGTTGAACCGGCGGAATTTCCTTGCGCCTGCTACGTATTTGTTTAGTTTACATTCGTCGATTAGAAAATATTAATATATAGCTGCCGATTAGAATATTTTGGTTAAGACACTGTCACGTGTCCTTTTTCCGGCCCGGCGATTCGTTGATCATTAAAACTCAGATGCGAACGGTCGGCGGCTAGCACGCATATACCGTTTAAGATACGACCGACCGCACCCACCTGCCGATTTGCAATCGTCCCGATTCGTTTTTAAAATTGCTTGCAATTTCAGTTTTAAGGCCTAAAACTGAGTATTAATCGCAAATCGCGGACGTCTGGTGTGCTATGGTCCCGCACCCACCTACCGACTAACGAGGTCGTATGCGCGAATCGCGTCGTAAACGGTAGGTGTGTACCTAGCATTAGTCACACGGGAAAGGTCCATGTTGAATTCACCACCCACCCTTCCCACTCTCTTGTCGCGTGGGAAACTTGTCATTTGCTGGTATTCCATTCAGGTAGAATGCTGTGTGCCCCTGTTCACACCTTCCTGCAGGTTAAGTGGAGATTACATCACATTCCCACCCCTCCACCTGAGCCTACACGAGGCAACCAGCGCGTGGCTGCAGTTTGGTTGTTGGAGTTTTACGTCCTGGTAACATCTACGGTCATATCAGGACGGGTACCAACTTGTGACCGTGCGCACTCATCGCAAATTTATAATGCTGCACTACTGGGAAATCGGGCTGCCAGCACCATGACCCGCTATCCCACTCAGTCACATTATCCTAATACTGAGCTAACCAATCCTTGCCCTATCCTATTAATGGGGAGTGCCAGGCTAGGAAGTGACAAGTATTAATTTGAGAAGTCATTGGGTTGACTCGAGAACCGAACTCCCGATCTCCCGCACGCGAGGCCTGCGCTCTACCGATTCGGCCACCGCGCCCGGTCGTGGCTCGAGCGAAATGCACCTTCGGTAATGCAAATTCTCTTTTTTTTTATTCATATATATCTTTGGTCAGTGTTGTAGCACTGGTCTTCCGACCGTAAGTGTTACAGGTATGTAGATATTTGGACCATCTTTTAATTTGTTTAAATTAAATTTTTGTTTAAATTCTATGACGATGGACACAATTCTTATGCTTATAGAAATATACAGTAAAGAGTAGGACAAAACTAAATTATATCGGCTCATAATTCACATGAAGCATATTGGTTGATCAAGACCAATTAACCACCACAATAGAAAATTTCCCGGCTTAATGAACTAATGTACCAAACCAATATGTTGGTTTGGCTCAATCAGAGATTGATCACATACCTCAACACGGAAGCAGGTGGCCTGACCACTTGGCCATCCTGTCCGGTTTTGGTGATTGACGATGTTTTATGCCTGACATACAACTCCTCGCCTAGAACAATCTTGTCTGACATGGAAGATGACCGGTCTATCGGAAGGACGGTCAAATGAGACAAAAACTATCCAAACCTTCAACAAGTTCAAAAACATGGAAGGCAGGGATTCGCCGATCATAGAGATTGCAGAAGACAGGTACTACTGTAGGGTGGGTGAATTTGTGGTTTGCTTGGTTGCTGGAGTTTTACGTCCTGGAAACATCTAAGGTCATATCAGCACGACTTGTGACAGTGCACACTCATGGCGACGTTATAGTGCTGCCCCAAAGGGATACCAGGCACCAGCACTATGACGTGATATCCTACTCAGTAACATTAACCTGACACTGAGACAACAGGTCTTTTCCATATCCTAATAATGCCGAATGCCTGGCTAGGAAGCAAAAATGATCAATTTTTAAGTTTTTGGTTTGACTCCAACACGGTTCGAACCCCACCAGTCTTCGACCTATTCTAATAATGCCGACTGCCTGGCTAGGAAGCTACAAGATAATGCCAATTTTTAAGTCATTGGTTTGATTCGACCAGGATTCGAACCCATAGAACTAACTCCACTCCACGATCTACCAAAATGGGAGACGGACGCTCAACTCATTCGGCCATCTCGCTTGGTCCGTGTGCCACAGGTAGTCTGGGAGGTGGGTGTGGATGGGTGTGGGGGGGTGAGGGTGGGTGGGAGTTGGGGTGGCGGTGGGGGTTGGGGTGGGGTGTTAAGGGCTGCTGCGCTGCACAGCTGGCGGTGAAGAATGGAGAGACACAAAAACTAACAAAAACGGGCCGTTTTAACGGCGCCGTTTATTCAATGCTGCAGTTCTGCAGCCGGTGACCGCTAGGTCAAGAACACCCCACAAATACAACAAATACAGCTGGCGGTGAAGCACGCCATCTAGCGGGTGGAGGGGGGGGGGTGAAAAGTGCGCTGCAAGGTTAAACCGGCCGAGCATTAAAGTTGACATCAAGGTCGCACACATTAAGCAGAGGTTGTACATGCGTCGCCAATCAATAACGACATACACAGCCCTCCGGCAGCAAACCTCCTACCGCCCCGAAGGGGCAGGCCGCGCCCCGGGCAAACACATGGGCACGACCCCCCCCCCCCCCCCCCACACACACACGGGGATTAAAGGGCCGGGCGGCTGCGGGCGGCGGCACGGGAAGGAAGGGGAGTAAGGGGCGGGGGTGTCGGGCGAGGGAAAGGGGGAGGGGGAAGGGGGAGGGACGTTGGGTCTTTGTGATTGAATGCACTGCCTGTAAATAACTGCACACCTTTACATCCTGTCACACCTGTGGCCCTCCCTGTCCCCACTCCTGTGCCCTTCAATTTCTACCGGAGACCACCGTCGCTCTTCTCCCGTCCCAATTAGGTCCCTCCCTCTCCCCGCACACCCACATTTGCCTCCCTCTCTCCCCACCCACCTGTGCCCCCCCTCCCCCCCTCCTCCCCACCCACCCTGCCTCTCTCCCTCCCCACCCTCACCTGTGCCCCTCCCTCCCCACCCATATTTGCCTCCCTCTCTCCCCACCCCCACCTGTGCTTCTCCCTCTTTCCCCACCAACTCCCACCCTCCCTTCCTGCCCCCCCCCCTGCCACCCCCTGTCCACAGCCCTCCCTTTCTACCCTCCCCACCCAACCATGTCTCCCTCTTTCCCCACCCAGCCCCTGCCTGCCCCCCCCCCCCACCACCCCACCCCTGCCTCCCTGTCCCCACCCCTACCTGTGCCCCTCCCTGTCTCCCCTCCCCACCCAACCCTGCCTCCCTCTTTCCCCACCCAGCCCTTCCTGCCTCCCTCCCCACCCACCCCTGCCTCCCTCTCTCCCCGTCCCCACCTGTGCCTCTTCCTCTCTTTAACCCCCACCCCCACCCGCGCCTCCATCCCTCCCTCGCTAAACCGAGTTCTAACGCGTCGTGTTGACAGTGCCAGCTTGGTTTACCACGTGTTTCCGTTACCCATGTGCCCCGCGTCGTGCCTTACAATAAATACACATATAAGGAAGGATCTGGGACGCCTGAACTCAAAGCAGCATCCGGTATTGGTGGGTGTCGCTTCCGAGCCAGGCGCTCGGCATTATTGGGATAGGGCAAGGACTGGTTGAATCAGTGTCAGGATAATGTAGACTGTGTTGGATATCAGGTCATGCTGCTGGTGGCCTGTTTACACTGTCACAAGTTGGTACCTCCCCTGATATGACCTTAGATATTGCCAGGACGTAAAACTCCAACAACCAGCCAACCCAATTGGTGGGAAAGCTCACAAATTGAGTAGCGTTAGTTAATCTCATTCACACGGCCCTAATTCGAACCCGATAAGGCCTGCCTGCCCGCGGCTTTTTGATCCGCACGCGCCGCGTTGTCTACGCGCCCAGTGAACGCTGTAGTAGGCAGGGGGGCCTGTTGACGCGCATAAACCACACCATGAACGTTGTTTTTAATGTTATTGACTGATTCACGGAAGTTATACGTTACTCCCGTGTGGGAGATCGGGAGTTCAATTCCGTGTCCAGTCAGACCAATGACTTACAAAATTGATACTTGTCTCTTCCTAGCTTGACAATCGGCATTAATAAGATAGGGGAAGTTCAGTGTCAGGCTAATATGACTGAGTGGGATATCGGGTCATGGACTTGGCGGCGTGATTTCCCAGGGGGCAGCACTAATAAGTAGCGATGACCGGATATCCCACTCAGTCACATTAGCCTGCCAACCAGTCCCTGTTCTATCCTATTAATGCCCAATTCAAGGCTAGGAAGTGACAAGCAGAATTGTTATAAATCATCGGTTTGACTCCCGATCTTCTGTATTGGAAGTCGGCGCTCTACCGATTCGGCCACTGAGTCCGGTATCCATGGCAATAAATGTTCCAATGACAATAAAAGAACACATTGAATTAACAACGTTGGCTATTTTTAAAGGAAAACGTTGCTTGCAGAACCAACATAAAATAACATGGCCAGTGCATGCTGCTACCATCGCACCAGTGCATAAGCTGGGCTAACGTTTTGACTGCTCAGACAGCCTCGTCTGTATGACTTAGACCGGGCGCGGTGGTCAAATCCGTAGAGCGCAGGCCTCCCGTGCGGGAGATCGGGAGTTCAAACCAATGACTTACAAAAATTGATACTTCTCACTTCCTAGCTCGGCGTTCAGCATTAATAGGATAGGACTGATTACCTCAGTGTCAGGATAATGAGACTGGCTGAGACATCGGGTATTGGTGCAGGCGGCCTGATTTCACAGTGGAGCAGCACTATGAGTTTGCACTGTCCCAAGCCGGTACCCATCATGATATCACCCTAAATATTTCCAGGACGTAAAACTCCCAACAACCGACTGTGTGATATAGATGCGTTAACGGAACCCCTTACTTACTACACTGGTCCAGGCGGGGCGAGGATCTGCGTGCCTGCCTTCCCTCGGGGCCCCTCCCCCGGCGCTGTGGGCCCCTCCCCCGGCGCTAGGAAACCGACCCACATAGCTTGCGAAATCTTCCTATACGATCAGCAGAGCGGCTGCGCAGCAATGATTAGTGCACTTGACGGGGCCCTGGCACCGGACGCGGTGGTCCAACCGGTATAGCGCAGACTTCCCGTGCGGAAGGTGGAGAGTTCGAATCCATGCCGAGTCAAACCAATAACTTACAGAATGTATACTTGTCGCTACCTAGCTTGGAGCTCGGCATTACTAGGATAGGACAAGGACTGGTTAGCTCGGTGTCAGGATTATGTGAGTGAGTGCGATATCGAATCATGGTGCCAGCGGCCTGATCTTCCAGTGGTGCTGCATCATTAAGTCGCCATTTGTGCACACCATCAGAAGCCGGTACCCTTATATTTTTGTTTTGTTTTTGTAAATATAGTTTATTCATTGAATAAAGTCTTTTGTCAGCGCTGTGGTACTGGTCTTCCAGCCATGTGACAATACAGTTATTTACAATATATGCATATGTAGTTTGATATTGTCATCAGCAGCTAGCCCAAATCAGCTGAAATAACAATATCAAACATTTAAAGACTTACATATGGTATAGTTTGACAATTCACATACAAAAATAGCAGTTATATATGTTATATTCCAACACACTTGATACATACATGTGTATTGATTAGACCTTTACATTACGGAGTGGTTAGGTGCATAGTTTTCCTTCATAGGTTTGTATGCCTACTATGTTGTGAATTGCAAAATTATCATGTTGTTGGAGTTAACATTTTGAGATGGAGTGAGTGTTAGTAGAATGGTTTGGTTATTCTGTTAGATACATTGTGGTTAGCTTATAGGGTTATGCTTAAAAGGTTAATACCTCAGGTGTGTTTTTTGACTACATGAAATAGTTTGAGTAAGTAGGTTGTTAGTAATGATCGGATAAACAATGCTTGGAGGATTGTACGTTTCAGTCATTTAGTAGTCTAGTACAGACTGTATTAGTGTCTATGTTTATATAAAGAGCCTATGATACCATGATGTTGCTAGAACGCAAAGCCCCAGCAACAAACCGACCAATCACAAGTCGGTACCCGTCCTGATATGATCACTGAGGTTGTTAGGACTTAAAACAACAACAACCAACCAACCAATGGTGCCAGGTAACAGTAGGAATGGTAGTGGTGTTGGCGGGTGGGGGGGGGGGGGGGGGGGGTTAGGGTGGGGGCGTGCAGGGAGAGGGGTGCGGGGGGGTGATCTCTACTGGGCACACAATCATTCAATTGTGCGCTGGTTCCCGGCAGAGGAGTGAGCAGCTCGCGGACTGAGCAGTTCCTCAGACCAGGGCGATAGGATGGTTAAAGGGAGGAACATTATGTATGGTAGCAGTGGTTGGTTGTTGGAGTTTTACGTCCTGGCAACACCTAGGGTCATATAAGGATGGTTACTGACGTGTATCAGTGCGCGCTCATGGCGACTATTTAGGGCTGCCACACTGGGAGACCAGGCTTCCAGCACCATGATCCGATATCTCACTCAGTCACATTATCCTGACACTGAGCTAACTAGTCCTTGCCCTATCCTATTAATGCTGAGTGCCTGGCTAGGAAGCGGCAAGTATCAATTTTATAAGTCATTGGTTTGACTCGACTGGGAACCGAACTGCCGATCTCACCCACGCGAGGCTTGCGCTCTACCGATTCGGCCATCACGTCCCGTGGTAGCAGTGGTAGTTAAAGCTGCACACTCAGAGAACAGCATCACCCTGGCAGAATTAAAGCATTTACCTACATTTGATCCTACACATCCAACTTAGGATACTAGTGTTAGTGCACTCACAGGTTAGCTCAATATCAGGATAATGTCATCATCATCATGCTGTCGGTCACGAACCGACAAAGACTGCTTTCATTACTTGACTGCAGCTCTCCATTTAACTCTCTGCTGTGAGAGTGATGTCCATGAGTCGGTCTGCATTTCATGAAAGCTGCCTGCAAAAGTGTTGAAGTGCTGCTGGCTTTTGCAAGTTACCAACAGCACTCTCTTGGGGAGCAAATAGAGTTTTCACACTGGCAAGAACATGTCAAGACAGGCGCACAATTATTTGTCCCTCCAGTGGCTGGTCAGGAGATGTTGGGAGTTCCGTACATCAACCGCCCTTAATGCTGCCACAGTGACATGGTTTTCTGTTTAGGGTTTGCTCCCTTAGCCTTCGGTTCTGTCAAGAAACTGTACCACAAGGCAGTGGTTTACAACTCTGCAGGGCAGGGGCATCAAACTCCCTGAGGTATAGGCATACCTGCAATACCTGCATGCCGCTCAGGATAATGTGATTGGATGAGAATTCGGGTCAAGGTGCCTGCTGGCGGTTCTGGTCTCCCAATCGTGCAACACTACACAGTCGCCATGAGTGCGCACACACTGCCACAAGTCGATACCCATCTTGATATGATATGTACCGGACGCGGTGGCCGAATTGGTAGAGCGCAGGCTCCCCGTACGGAAGGTCGGGAGTTCGATTCCCGCTCGAGTCAAACCTCTGACTTACAATATTGATATTTGTCACTTCCCAGCCTGGTGCTCAGCATTAATAGGCTAGGGCAAGGACTGTTGAGCTCAGACCTTCAGACGAGAGGCCTGCGTTCTATCGATTCTGCCACCGGACGTTAGTGACATAATCGGGGTTTCATCTGCCTGGTTATTATAGTGCAACCAAAGCTGGGTTTCTTTCTTCAGGGATGAAAGTGGTCTCCGGGTAAAAAAGCGGAAATGCTGATATTCTCCGATAGGATTAGCATTGTCAGGGAATCCCTGAAAATTCCCGGATGTCGGGTTTCATACATATTGGTATACGCTGACAGTGCTGCACCATTTGAAGCATGTATTAGTAGTATATGTTGCTAGTGCTGCAGTGTTTCCACCACATATCGGTATACGCTGATAGTGCTGTGGCATTAGACGCACATATTAGTAGTATACGCTGACCCTGCTGCGGGGTTTGAAACCATAAGTAGTATACGCTGCTAGTGCTGCGGCGTTTGCACTACATATTAGTATACGCTGATGGTGCTGCAGCATGAAAGAAGTTATTGGTTGGTTGTTGGAGGTTTACATCCTGGAAACATCTAAGGTCATATCAGGACGGCTGCAACATATTAGTATACAATTATAGCTACAGGAAAAATCCCGGAAATCCGCGAAATCGCGGAGATCTTTCATCCGTGTTTCTTCTTTACATTTCTTCCCCATGCTCGCAGTTGATGCTATTTGTGAACAATGAGCTTTTGTGTGTGTATGTGTATATGTATGCAATTACCCTGCCATCTAATAATAATAATAAGTATGTGTTCCCCTAGTATGTATACTTGTATAATGTGTTACACATCACATATCTTTATGTATGTATATAGTATAGTATCATTGTGAAATCAATGCTTACAGTTAGTACGTTGTCATATATAACAAATTGCGGGAGCAACTCAACGAACGTCCTCCAGTCATGAGTTGTTTATGCTAATTGCTGGACCCGGATGTGCTTCCTTCCCGGTCGGATACGAGTAGCCTGAGGCTTAGTACCGAGGTACAATATAGGTATCCATGTGTATGCATTTATATGTATGTATCCATATGTATATATGTATGTATATGTAACTTATTGTAAGGAAGGTAAGACTAAGAGTGCCAGCTAGCTTCGGTTTTTACTTCGCTACTTCCTCCATCGGTGCATTGATGAAGTCCCCCCCCCCCAACCCCCACCCCCACAGCTGTCAGGGCGTTGTATACGGATGACCTTCCTCGCGACACACCGCACTGGAGGACTGTTCTTCTTCTAGGAATATATATGAAGGATATCAGCGTATACGAGTTCTGACGTGTGCGTTAATAATTTGGACTAATACGACATCACAGTGTTGATGAAGGTGTCTCCCCCCCCCCCCCCCTTCTACCACCCCCTGGTTTCCTGGGCCACTAAGTAAATTACTTCTCGATGGTATCTCACCGAGATCTGGCGCTGAATGCTGCACATGGCGGGGGCCAGCTGGCTCCCTGGGGGCGGGTAAGACTAATAGGTCGCCGGCAATTGGTATAAAATATTAAGGCATTGCGAATAATTAACTATGTGCTCAGCATGGTGCACGGCTTTAGGCGCGACTTTGTTATTTATGACGTCAAAGAGAGGAAACCGTGACCGAGGCAAAGTTCATATCTGGAAGTAATGTTTGTTTCTTGCTTTTTTTGTGAATTTTTGTTTAGAGTTTTGTTTTGTTTTGTTGTTGCATCCGTTGAATAAAGCTCACCATCATCCTTATCATAATCATAATCATCATGATTAATCATCTTCATTGTCACCATCATCATGATTAATCATCTTCATTATAACCATCATCGTCATCATCATCACCATCATCATCACCATCATCGTCGTCATCATCATCATCACCACCATCACAACCACCATTATTATTATTATTATCATCATCATCGTCATCACCATCATAATCATCATAATCATAATGATAATCATCATCATCATCATCATCATCATCATCTTCATCATCATCATCATCATCATCATCATCATCATCCCATATCCATGAGGGTTGTTGGAGAGCTACACAACTTTGCAGCCAGTGTTCTCCAGTTTTCCCTGTCCTCGGCTGCCCTTTGAGATCTGCTTAACTCCAGGGCCCCTATGCATGAAGAATTATTTATCGGCTACGGTGGTAAGGACCGAGTTCGGGGTAGCTATCACCGGTGGTGAGAAATGGGTCATGGGGTATGCGCGGAGCCAAAGCGCGGAGGTGTTAGCTACCCTAGCAGTTAATTTAGATTCGTCGATTCGACACTATTAATATCGCCGCCAATGCGGCGGTAGCGTTAATAACGGTTCGAATTTAGGGTTAAATTGATCAAATTTCACTTATTGCATATGTAATTCTGTTAAATATGATCACATTCAATAGATTTGGGTGTAAAACATTGCCGCTGGCATTATGCCAGTATGGATATCGACGTCGCGGTAGCGGCGATTTGTTTACTTTACATTCGTCGATTCGACACTATTAATATCGCCGCCAATGCGGCGGTAGCCTTAATAACGGTTCGAATTTAGGGTTAAATTGATAATATTTCACTTATTGCATATGTAATTCTGTTAAATATGATCGCATTCAATAGATTTGGCCTGAGTCGGTCCCTACCACCACCCTTATACCTGCTACGGAATGGGGTAAGCTTACCTGACTTTTAACTCCCAGGGTTTGCATAACACTGGGCCATGCATACCGACTTTTCGCCGCTAACCCGGAGATCGCCTTTACCCACAGGTTTGGAGCGCTACCACCGCCCAATGTATACGGGCCTAGGCCTGGCCATTCCCTGATATTCTGTTCCCACCTCTTTCTGTGTCTGCCTTCTTTTCTTCCTCCGTTCACTGTGCATTGTAAGATGCTTTTGTCGAAACCAGATGATGCCTTATCAATGCTGTTATTGTCTGTCTTACTGACCTCAGGTTGTTGAAGATTGGTGACTGTAACTTAGATACTGGTGTACTTATTAAACATTTGTTGCAGCATGTAAGGAGATACTAAGTGAATTTAATCAAAACCCCATTACTGCTAAAGTCTATCAATGAGAATCACCTCAAAATTTGAATGCGCATGCCACGATTAGTTTATCATGTTTACACTCAAAATATCTCCAAAGTTAGCCATTTAAACTAAAAAATACTTCAAGGAAAATAGAACAGACCGACCAATTTAATATGTTTATCTTTACAAAATTACATAAGTGCAAAACCACCGGCTGCTGAAAGTTTAAGCAGGGGAAACTTTAATTACGGACAATTTCTTTTGATAATTCCGCGGTTTCTTACCACATCACAGTAATGCACCAAGCTACAAGCATCGTAATAACAAATATCACTTTTTGTCAGTCGTTGCTTATTTTAGACCCCCGGATGGGAAGCTTTGCATCCTACTCATTCAGCCGTCCTGTCTGTTACTGTGCAGGTGTAATATAAAAACCACAATGCAACTATTACTGCCAGGACAAACATAGTGTACATGGTGTACCTTTGGATAGTAGTCGATGTTGTTGTTTGTTGTTGTGTTACGTCCTAGCAACATCTAAGGTCATATCAGGACGGGTACCGACTTGTGACAGTGCGCACTGATGGCGATGTTATAGTGCTGTCCCACTGAGAATCCAGGCCGCTGGCACCATGACCTGGTATCCCACTCAGTAAACATTACCCTGACACCGAGCCAACCAGTCCTTGCCCTATCCTATTACTGCCGAGCGTCTGGCTAGGAAGCGACAAGTATCACTTTTTAAGTCATTGCTTGGACTCAACCAGTGTTCGAACCCCACGATCTCACGATCTACCAGCACGGGAGACGGACTCTCTAACTCATTCGGCCATCCCGTCTGTTCATTAGGTAGTCGAAGACTTGTGGTGGAGCAGCATGGTGCACTCTAGGTCTGCGGTAATGATTGTTTCTTTCTTTCTTGCAGTTTTACGTCCTGGCAACAACTTCGGTCGCATCAGGATGAGTACCGACTTGCGACAGTGCACACCAATGGCGACTTTATAGTGCTGCCCCACTGGGCGGCCAGGCTGCCGACGCCATGACTTGATATCCCACTCAGTCACATTATCTTAACACTGAGATAACCAGTCCTTGTCCTATCCTATGAATGCCAAGTTCTAGGCTTTAAAAACCGACAAGTATTAAGCTTTAAGTCATTGGTTTGACTCGACCGGGAATGGAACGCACGACCTTCCGCACTGGAAGCCAGCGCTCTACCGATTCTACCAGCGCGTCCGGTATGCGGTAATGTCGGTAAAGGTGGCTTCTTGGCCTGGTTCCGGGCAGTTACAGATCCGTTGCCTTCATAATTTAGTGTTATGCTAGTTTAATGATTGATCAATCCAAATGTTTTAAAGTTGTCATGTTGTATTATTTGTACACGTGAACAATAATACTACAGGGGTCCTAAAACTCATCTACCTCTGCCTTACCCCGACTGTGAACAGATGGAAAACCCCCGGAGAGCGCCAATTCTCCACCTGGCGGGATCTCCGAAAACACACAGCACATCTCTCCAGAACACCTATTCTCCCCACGAGCATGCTGGGAACCAGGTCAGAATCAGAGAAAGAGACAGAGAGAATATATTATATATATATATATATATATTATATATATATATATAATTGGTTGGTTGTTAGAGTTTCACGTCCTGGAACCATCTAAGATCATATCAAGACAGGTAGCCACTTGTGACAGTGCACACTCAGGGCAACTTTATAGTGCTGCCCCTCTGGGAGACCCGGCCACCAGCACCATGACCTGATATCCCACTCAGTCACATTATCCTGACACTGAGCCAACCAGCCATTGCCCTATTCTAATAATGCCAAGCGCCTGGCTAGGAAGCGACAAGTATACATTTTAAAGTTATTGGTTTGACTCAACCAGGGTTCCAACCCGTGGTTTCGAATCCCACAATTTACCAAAGTGGGAGACGGATGCTCAACTCATTCAGCCATCCTGTGTGGTATGTATGTATATACAGTAAAACTTCTCTAAATCGACCGACCATGGGAGCGACTCTAACGGGTCCATTTAGGGAGGTGGTCGGTTTAGGAAGTTATTTTATTGCTACAATAGTACCCCTCTATTATATAACGACCTCTCTAACCGACCATCTCCACAGATCGACCACTCCCCTATATCGATCACTTTATTAGGGTCCCAATCGATACCATCATCATCATCATGCTGTCGGTCGCGATACGACAAAGACTGCTTTCATTACTTGACTGCCGTTCTCCATTTAGCTCTCTGCTGTGAGAGTTGCATCCATGAGTCGGTGTTAATGTCTCTCAGCTTCAGGTTTCTCTTGATGGTATCCCTGAACCGGAGACGAGGGTGCCCTCTCTTTCTGTAGCCAGAAGACAGTTGAGAATAGAGGATCTGCTTTGGTAGCCTGTCTGATGACATCCTCTTAAGGTGTCCAGTCCACCGGAGATTCTTTTTGATCAGAAGATCTTCCATAGAGGGCAGCCCCATCCGTTCGAGTATTTCCATATTCGTCACTTTGTCCTTCCAGGTTAGCCTCATGATTGAACGCAGATGTCGCATCATGAAGGCATGCAGCTTTTTCACCTGTCGTCTGTACAATCGATACCATTGATTTCATAAAGAAACTCCCTAAGCCGACCACCTCCCTAAATGGACCATTTAAGCAATGACGTAAACCGGTTTTACTCTTTATATATCTATATACAGTAAAACCAATCGACCGACCATGGGACCGAGTTTAAATGGTCGATTTAGGGAAGTGGGTCGGTTTAGGGAGTTCTTTTTTTATCGGTACAATGGTATGCTATGGGTGATCGATTGGGACCCAAGTAAAGCGATCGATATATGGGAGTGGTCGATCTGTGGGGGTGTTCGGTTAGAGAGGTTGTACTGTATATATATATATATATATATATATATATGGATAAACACATAAGGCTGGCTGTTTTTGGTTGTTATTGCCGCTGTTATCATAATACCAACAAAAGTTCTGCAGTCATTGCATAGTTTGGTCATACAATGCAGCAGCTCTCACCCAGTTCCCAGGCAGCTTAATGCAATGCATCACGCTTATTTAGCAGCAATGGCTTTTGCGTTGTATTTACAACGCACGCTTAGTTATGTAATAGGATCATGTTTTCCTGCTGGGGCAATTCCTTTTCTCTTTTCTTTTGCAATGAGGCTGTGCCGCTTAATTAATTACCTTTTTATTCAGAATGATGAGCTCTTATGTGTATATGTATATGTATATGTATATGTATATATGGGCACTCCACCACGGCGCCTGGGGATGAATAATATTAATAGTAATAAGTATATGTTTTCCTAGTATTTTTTGGTGGGGTATATTAGTTGTCTAAGCAGGGGAAATTTCAGTCGTGGATGATTAGTCTTCCTCATTCCACTGCTCCTTACCCGATTATAATCGTAATAATGCCGAGTGCCTGGCTAAGAAGCAACATTATCAATTTTTAAGTAATTGGTTTGACTCGACCAGGGTTCGAACCCATGATCCCACGATCTACCAACACGGAAGAGGGATGCTCTAACTCATTTGGCCATCCCGTCTGGTTATACTTGTATAATGTGTTATGCATGACATGTATGTATGTATGTATATATAGGTATCCATGTATATGCATATATATGTATGTATCTATATGTATATATCTATGTGTACATATATAATAATGTATATATAAGTATGTATATATGTATATGTATGTATATATATATGTATGCATATGCATATATATATGGGCATATATGTAGATACAGGTCCATATTACCTTATCTGAAATCCTAATGGCCCTGTCACACTATGACGTTTCGCCCCAACGCGCGTCGACGTGTTGCCTTTTTGGTCGAAACGTCGGGACACGTCGGGACACGTTACCGGCGTGTTAACGGCGCATCGGTACACGTCGGTACACGTTGAGTGATAGCAACGTGTGAATGGACACTTCGGCGCGCGTCGTCGCGCATCGGGTCGCGCCGATCGTTTTGTGCTTGCACAAAACTTTCAACGCGGCCCGACACATGCCGATGGGTTGGAGGGGGCGTTACGGACGCGTTACCAACACGTCGATACCCGTTGGTGGCGCGCCGGGGGAACGCTGCCAGAACGTTGATCAAAGTAGGTTAACGTTGGCTTTTTTTCCCCCAAAATGCGACCATTCCGTCGGCACGTCCGTAACGTCCGATCGACGGATAGTGGGGATGATATTGGCATTGCTCCTGTGTTTTTCGACGCGTTGGACGTGTTGCCGGCGCGTCTGGACGTGCTGGTGGCGGGTCTGGACGTGTTCCCGGCACGTCTTGACATGTTGATGGCGGGTATGTACGCGTTGACATGGTCCTAGCACGCTACCAACGCGCTGCCTACACGCCAATGACATACTACTAACACGCCAATAACACGCCACCAACACGCCAGTAACACGCTGCAACCCGTCAAACTTTCTCCCACAACGCCGACGTGTCACAATGTGTCTCGAGCCCTAGCAAATATCTTGCACGTTGGCGGCGCGCCGGGGGAAACGTCATAGTTTGACAGGGCCATTAGGGCCAGTTGTATCTCGGAATTCAGAATGTCTAGGATTTAAGAATAAATGTGTTTATCAAACATTAATAGTGCAGTTAAAACATATGGATAAATAGAGATTACAGATATTATTACAGTTTATTTCCAGAATAATATTCCGATAAATAATGGGAAAATTATAGACCAGAAATACTCTCGTATAACACTTGGTGTAATAAATAACGTCAGCATATACAGCTTCAAATAAACCATAATCATACACATTAATACTTCTCCAGAGAAATGGATGAATATTCAGACTACGTGGGATAAAGACATTTTAGTTTGATTACATACTGTACAGAAAGAAGAAAGCGATTCGGTTTTCGGACCTTTTCGCACTTTACTATTCCGATATAAGGGAATATCCCCCACCCTGACACACCCACATTTCTTTGTTTGTTGGCATTTTACATCCTGGCAACATGTACGGTCATATTATGATGTGTACCGACTTGTGATAGTGTGCATTCATAGAGACTTCAAGGTCAGCAGCTACTGTGTGGTAAGATAACACCAACACTACAACTGACCAGCATTGAAAACAAGCCTGGGTACCCGGGCTTATATACTATGGACAATATAAATATAGCCTCAATAAAAATAAAAAAAATAAAAAAAGGTGTTGCCCCACTGGGGAGACCAGGCCGCCGGCACCATGACCTGATGTCCCACCCAGTCACTGACCTAACCAGTCCTCGCCTTCAATATCAATTTGCCTTCAGACACACCTGCATGTGAGGCACACAATTAACATATGGACCTACTGTTAACAATTTTTAACACAATTAACTCATGTACTCACTGTTAACACAATCATGTACTTACTGTTAACAATTGTTACCACAATTAACTTGTGTACTTACAGTTAACACATCTATTTACCGTTAACAATTTCATCACAATTAACTCATGTATTTACTATTAACACATGCACTTACTCTTAACAATTTTCAACACAATTAACTCATGTACTTACATTTAAGACATGTAGGTACTGTTAACAATTGTTAACATAATTAACCCATGTGCTTATTGTTAACACATGTGCTTACTGTTAACAATTGTTAGCACAATTAACTCATGTATCTACTGTTAACACATGCACTTATTGTTAACACAATTAACACATTACTTACTGTTGACACACATACTTACTGTTAACAGTTGTTAATACAATTAACTCGTGTTACTGTTAGCACATGTACTTACTCTGAACACATGTACACTCTGCTAACAATTGTTAATACAATTAACTCACATACTGACTGTTAATACAAGTAATACTTGTTAAAAATTGTTAACACAATTAGCACATTACTTACTGTTGACACACCTACTTACTGTTAACAGTTGTTAACACACTTAACTTGTGTACTTACTGTTAACACATGCACCTACTGTTAACACATTTACTTACTGTTAACAATTGTTAACACAATTAACTCACATACGTACTGTTAATACATGTACTTACTATTAACACATGCATGTACTGTTAACAATTGTTAACACAATTAACTCACATACTTACTGTTAACACATGTACTTACTATTAACACATGCATGTACTGTTAACAATTGCTAACACAATTAACTCACGGACTTACTGTCTCCAGACATGGCCTACTCATGTCTGCTCCATTATCAGGCACTATGGATTGATTGATTGATTGGTGGTTTTCTTTACGCCGTGTCGGCCATCTTCACGGTGTCACTCTCAGTCAGGCACTATGGAGACTTCAGCTATGGCTTTACAGTGGGATTCATCGGTGGCTTCGTCAGTGGCTTCCCGGTGCTTTGATCCGTGGCTTCACTAGTGCATTTCCGGTGGTCATTACCGCGTCACCAGTGGTTTATCCAGACCACGGAAGGACTTGTGTTTATTGACCCCACCCGACCTTCGCATCCTTCCCCACCCACACCCACACACAACCACACCTAGACACCTAATCACTCCATGGCCATGCTCATACCCACACACACCCGCCCCAACACCACGCAGACCTACACACAGCCACACCTAGACATCTACACCCCCCATACCCAAACTTATACCCACACATACCCTCTCCAACACCACCCACACCTACACCACATCCACATCAACGACCACACCTCATCCCCCACTCCCCCACACTCGCCCCACACCTCCCCCCTACCCGCCCGCACAAACTCCCCCACTACAAGCGTAACTACACCGCTTACCGGGCGTGGTGGCCGAATCGGTAGAGCACGGGCCTCGCGTGTGGGAGATCGGGAGTTCGGGTTCCCTGTCGAGTCAAACCGATGA
This sequence comes from Branchipolynoe longqiensis, assembly GCA_030323885.1. Taxonomy (NCBI): domain Eukaryota; kingdom Metazoa; phylum Annelida; class Polychaeta; order Phyllodocida; family Polynoidae; genus Branchipolynoe; species Branchipolynoe longqiensis. The sequence continues at coordinate 136,427,289 of CM059187.1, read as the reverse complement.
CTTATAAAATTGATACTTCTCACTTGCTAGCTTGTCACTCAGCATTAATAAGATAGGGCAAGGACTGGTTAGCTCAGTGCAGGGATAATGTGACTGAGTGGGATATCAGGTCATAGTGCTGGTGGCCTGATTTCCCAGTGGGGCAGCACTATAAAGTCGCCATGAGTTTGCACTGTCACAAATTGGTACCCATCCGGATATCACCTTATATGTTGTCAGGACGTAAAATTCCAACAAGCAACAAATCACCTTCACCCCCATACCCCCACACACCGTCCCACACCCACACCCATGCCCATATCCATGTCCATGCCCACCCCTACCCCCTTATCGCAGGGGCTGATAGACCGGATGGGCTAGCTAGCTGTTGGAGGATTACGTCCTGGCAACATGTAAGGTGAGATCAGTAAGGCCCAGGTAGGATTCATGACACTGCTTGATGAGTTCGAAGACGGCAGTCTTAACCCTGGCGGACAACTGAAGCGAAACCGGAAACTAAAATCATGACTGCCTGCAAAGTGGGTGGTGGCTGGTGGTCCGTGGGAGGTGGGAGGTGGGTAGTGGTGGTGGGAGTTGGGGGTGGTGGTGGGGTGGGAGGTGAGTGGTGGGGTAGGAGGTGGGAGGTGGGTGGTGGTGGGGTGGGAGGTGCGTGGTGGTGGTGGGGTGGGTGGTGGTGGTGGGGTGGGAGTGGTGGGGTGGAGGTGAGTGGTGGTGGTGGGGTGGGAGGTGGCTGCTGGTGGTGGGGCGGGAGGTTGGTGGGTGGGGTGGGAGGGTGGGAGGTGGGTGGTGGGGGGGTGGGAGGTGGGTGGTGGCTGGTGGTGGTGGTGTGGGAGGTGTGTGGTGGCTGGTGGTGGGGTGGGATGTGGGAAGTGGGTGGTGGTGGGGGTGGGATGTGGGTGGTGGCTGGTGGTGGTAGGGTGGGAGGTATGTGGTGGCTGGTGCTGGTTGGGATGTGTGAATTGGGTGGTGGTGTGGGAGGTGGGAGGTGGGTGGTGGTGGGGTGGGAGGTGGCTGGTGGTGGTGGGGTGGGGTGGGGTGTGTGTGATGACTGGTGGTGGGGTGGGAGTTGGGTGGTGGCTGGTGGTGGTGGGAGGTGTGTGGTGGCTAGTGGTGGTGGGGTGGGTGGTGCTGCTCGGGTGGGATGTGGGAGGTAGGAGGTGGGAGGTGGGAGGTGGGACGTGGGTGCTAGTTACCGTATCCCATTAAAGTTTGAATACAATAGAAATTGTTGTCTCGATGCGTGTGTGTGGTGGAGGGGTGTATGGGTGGGGTGAGTTGGGCTGAGTGGGATTGTGGGATTTATATCAGACTTTGTCGCTCACAAGCCACTATCAGTATCAGCTCTACCCTTATCACTCACTATCGCCATTGCCATTCAAAAGGAGCCACCGGTCATGCCGCAACCATTTGCAATCCAGCCACTCACAAACCAATATTGGCAGATTTGTTTGCGTTGTTGTGGATGCGAGTATTGTGTGGGTGTTTGCTTACTAGAACTTAGAAGAGGAGGAATGGATCCTATTTTTCAAGTTGGTTTCTTTTTCATTTCTCTGAGTAGATGTATGGTATGCGTCGAGATCGTGGTACAGTATAATCCCGTTAAACCAAACTCGGTTAAACCAAACGATCGATTAATCCTAACTATTTTCGGCGACCCGGTAAAATCCCATCTTTTATCATATAAAAAAGTTGGTTAAACCAAAGTCGGTTAATCCAAATTATCGGTTAATCCAAACAATTGTCGGACCCCAGGCCACATCTGATACGGTTAAACCAAACCTTCATGTGGTTATAAGGTCATCTGAGACCCCACCAACTTTTGTATATGATACATGGTAGTATTTTGCCAGGCCGCCGAAAAACGTTTTGATTACCCGATCCTTTGGGTTAACCAAGCTTGGTTTAATGGGGTTATACTGTATTTACATAAAAAAACAATAATCAAAGTGTCCACTTACATTGTATATTACATTCATAATGCCCCTGCGATTTTACCAAAGCCAAGTCAAAATCAATGCCAAAGCTTGGTTAAACCAATAATTGGTTAATCCAAACACATTTCTAGGGTCCCCTCAAGTTTGGTTTAACGGGGTTATACTGTATGTCGACACTAGTGAGAGAGCCACTGAAATAATATATATCAATTAGTTTGGAGAGGGCTCTTGACCTATGTTATGGCTGGTATATAGAGGACCGCTGTTTATTTTGACTCGAAAGTGGGCTGAGAGTTATGCTGATTACAGTGATTTGTGCAGGTCTCCCGTGTCATTTTCTTTGTTTGTTTGTGTAACGAACCCCCCTCCCCAACAGCACAAGAAGTTAACAGGGGGTCATGTCATTTTCAAACAAATATTAGTTATTTTTCAGTTAATGTTTTTTTTGTGACAAGTTTTTGATTCTGCCCATAACGTATAAGCTCCTCTGAGGGTGCTTGTTTTCAACGCTGGACAGCTGTGATACTGAATTAGTCTGGTTCCGCACTCAGGAGTGTTTACCTGATCTTTCTTGGGCCAACCTTTGCAGTTTTGGGTGTTAGTAGTTTCTATATTAGTTTTTTTGAATTTTCAAAGTTTTATCCTAACCTGTATAAGATAACTTAGCCTACTATGTACATCTACGCAGATGACATACAGGCCTGCGGAAGAGGATCCCATCCCATTGTGCTTTGTTACAGCATCCTTTCACCCACGCCCTGTCCTTAGATAGTACACCAGTGTGGCAGAACACCTCTGGACCCTTCACGACTGCGACTAGGTGGGATGGTTGTGTTGTTTGGTTAGCCATTTTGTATTTCAGGGTGAATCGGATGCATGACCGTGGCCTGTCCGGTTCTGCTTTGGTTTGTGCCAGTACACATACCCAGACGGACTTGCATTTTTTGTGTAATTCGATTGTGGGATATGTTTTGTGCACCTGAAGGCGTACTTTGAGGGCTCTATTTTGTAGCACCTGTAGTTTGTTTAATAGTTTTGTATTTCCTCCCATGTATACTACATCGCCATAGTCAAAGTAGGGGAGGATCATGCCTTTATATATTTTAATTGCCATCTTTTCAGTCATGTAGTATCTCAGTTTAGCCAGTAGCCATATTTTATGGTTTATTTTTTTGATAGTATTTGTTATGCACTGGCACAAACCAAAGCAGAACCGGACAGTTATGTAGGATGATTTTTACTTCACGGCTCCTACCACACTGTAAAGGCTAAGCTCGAATCTGTGGCTGTGTAGGCAGGCTATAGTGATATCAATACAGACAAAGAGAAAGGAAGAGTATAATGTGTAAAGAAGACGAGAGAGTCAAGCCCTCTGGTTTATTATTTATATGGTTACATGGGTTCATTGTAGAGTATCACCCCACCCCTTTCCCCCAATGGGAAACAAGCATTCTTGGCCCTACCAATAGGGATCCAGCATTCCTGGGCCCCATGGCTACCAGTGGTCTGCCCACCACCACCATACTGTATGGCCCCATGTCCACTGCCAACCTTGACCCTTGAGTGTGGTGATCACTACCCCAGCAGAGGGGGATGGGGTAGGCCCTGAGTGCCCTCACACCCAGACCTGCCAGCACCTCTATGTCTATTTACATCCAACTCAGGCATGCCAAGCCAGCCCTTACACATATATACACTCATATGTGCCTGGTCATGTAAACCGATCATTAATAGAACATTTGCATTCCCCCTATGCCGTAAATCGGAATATTTTACAACCTGCCACCATCAGGTGCTAGCATAACAATTATTCTACTGAAGCCCCCGTCCCCACGCCCCCAACCCCAGATCTTTGTATCCGCTCCAAATTGCCCTTTGGTGTTTACAGTAACACTTTCCCCACCCACCATACTCCCCAACACATCCTCCCCTGATTGGCGCTAGGTCTGGTATTATATTATCCTCACCGACCCCTCATGTAGTGACATGTCACTACATGAGGGCTAGGTGGGGACAACTCTTCCCAAGTTCCACTCCTACTCCTAGTGCTTCTTCCAGATTGATTGGAGTTTTGCATCTGGGCAACATGTAAGGTCATATCAGGATGGGGACCGACTTGTGACAGCACACACTCATGACCACTTTATAGTTTGTTTGTTTGTTGTTGTTGTTACATCCTAGCAAAATCTAAGGTAATATCAGGACGGGTACCGACATGTGACAATGCACACTCATGGCGACCTTATAGTGCTGCCCACTGGGAAGACAGGCCGCCAGCACCATGATCTGATAGTCACATTATCCTGACACTGAGCCAACCATTCCTTGCCATGTCCTAATAATGCCGAGCGCCAGACTAGGAAGCGACAAGTATCAATTTTTAAGTCATTGGTTTGACTCGACCAGGATTCGAACCCACGAACTCATGAGTTCGGAAGTCCCGATCTCCAAAAACAGGAGACGGACGCTCTAATTCATTAGGGCTCCCCGTCTGGTCCCCTTTATAGTGCCGGCCCATTGGGAAATCAGGCTGCCAGTACAATGACCTGATATCCCACTCAGTCACATTATCCTGACACCGATCCATCTAGTCCTTGCCCTTTCCTATTAATGCTGAGCGCCAGGCTAGGAAGCAGCAAGTATCAATTTTATAAGTCATTGGGACTCGACTGGGAACTGAACTCCCGATTTCCCACCCACGAGGCCCGCGCTCTACCGATTCGGCCACCACGCCCGGTCATGCTTCTTCCATGGTCATCCCCATGCCCCTCCCCCTCACACCCTACCCATCAAGGCTGCCTCCTTTGGCGCGCCCTCTGGCGGCCGACCCGGTAGATTGGGCGCAGGATGTACGTAGGACGTGGGGCTGCGCGGTCACGTGACCTGCAGCCCCAGAAGTAATAAGAGACAGGAGGGGTACGCCTCCTGACTCCCTGCAACCCGATGCAATAAGTCTGCAGCCGGACCTCCAGCCAAACAGACCTTTCCCATCTAACTGATCTCGATTAGCCCTCCACCCAAGAGACGATCAGTGGCCTCAATTTGTAATATATATCAGTATATATATGAGGATTTCAGGCACAAAACACCATAAACACCCATCCAAAACTTGAGACAAACATTGGCGTTAAGCATTCAAAATGTTAATTTTGTATATCCATATATTTTTAGCATTTTGCTCCATAACCATTTACTAACAAGAATAGTGGATAATTAAGATTATTATCATGTATGCATCTTTTATTTTAAATCTATTTTTGGATTGGCTCTTATAGGGTTTTGCACCTGAACTCTTCAGTGTGTGTGGCGCGAGGGGGGGGGGGCACCCGTACACAGCTCCTAACACCGGGGGGGGGCACTCCCCCAATGCGCCAATGGAGGAAGTAGCAAAGTATATATGTTCCCTTAGCATTTAAACTTGTATAATGCATTATTCATCACATATATATATATATAACAGAAGTGCCCACTCTTTCTGTATGTGCTTTATAAACAAGTAGTGAATGGGTGCATCACCATAGCCTCACTATTTTTTTGAGGGTGTGATTGATCAGCGTTTGCGGAGGCGGCCCCGGGACAGGCGGCAATCAGAGATGAATACGGCGGGCAGAAGGCCGGTGAAGTCGGCGAGCGTCGATAACACTCATCGTAAACAAAACCGGCGCGTCCACAAAGGACACGCCGAGCTAACCATTGACCTTGCTGATGGACACGACCAAGCGGCAGCGCAGGGTCAGGCGAACTAGCAAGGCCAGGCAATGTGGGCAGTGTCAGGGGCTGAGAGTGTCACAGAAGTGTGTAATGTAATGTGGGACATGCAGTGCAAGGCACTGTCAGGAAAGGGGGGGGGGTGGACAGCATCAGGAAGTGTGCAGTGTAATATAGGATGGTGTCACTGTCAGTCAGATATGCAGTGTCAAGCATTGTCAGGAAAGGCGGGGGGTGGACAGTGTAATGTCGGACAGTGTCATTGTCAGTCAGACATGCAGTGATAGGCATTGTCAGGAAGGAGGGCAGACAGTGCCAGGAAGTGTGCGGTGTAATGTAGGACAGTGTCACTGCCAGTCAAACATGCAGTGCCAGGCACTGTCAGGAAGGGGAGGAGGCAGTGTCAGGAAGTGTGCGGTGTAATGTGTCACACTGTCATTGTCAGCTAGACATGCAGTGCTAGGTAATGTCAGGAACAGGGGGGGGGGGGGTGGCCTTGTTACAGAAGTGTGCAATGCAATGTAGGACAGTGTAACTCTCAGTCAGATATGCAGTGCTACGCAATGTCAGGAAAGTAAGCGGACAGTGTAATGTCATTGTTAGTCAGACATGCAGTGTTACGCATGGTCAGGAAGGGGAGAGGGCAATGTCAGGAAGTGTGTGGTGTATTGTAGGAGAGTTTCACTGACAGTCAGACATGCAGTGCCAGGCACAGTCAGGAAGGGGGCATACAGTGTAGCGGGAGTGTGCATTGTAATGTGGGGCAGTGTCACTGTCAGTCAGACATACATTGTCACGCTAGGCATGCAGTGTAAGGCAATGTGTGCAATGTCAGAAAAAGTGTCTTTGTCAGGCAGCCATATATTGTCATACTAGGCATGCTGTTTCGGGCAAGGAAGTGTGCAGTATTCGGAAAGGAAGTGTGCAATGTCAGGCAAAGTGTGCAGTGTCAGGCAAACATCCCGTGTCATGCTAGAGATTAAATTTTGGGCAAGGAAGTGTGCAGTGTCCGGCAATATGTGCAGTGTCAGGCAACACAACATTGTAATGCTATACATTCCGTACCAGGCAATGTCTACCATGTCAGACAAGGGGTGCAGTGTCAAGCAGGGAAGTCTGTAGTGTAAGCCAAGGTGTGCAGTGTTAGGCAGCCATGCATACTAATGCTCCACTTGCAGTGTCAGGCAAGAAAGTCTGCAGTGTCAGCCAACGTGTGCAGTATCAGGCAACCATTTTGTCATGCAGAGCATGCAGTGTCAGGCAATGGGTCCATTGTCAGGCAATGTTTGCAGTGTATCTAAGGCCTATAATCAGCTAACAGCCGATACAATTAATTATTTGTGTGTTATTACCTACTCAATCAATGGGTGCCGTCTTCTCGAAGAAGGTTGGCTGCAATGGACCTCCATCTCTTCCTGTCATTCATTCCTCTCACGCATTCCGCATAGCTCATTGCTGTCCCCTCAGTGATGTTGTCCATCCATGTTGTTCTCCTTCTCCCTCTTGGTCTTGTCCCTTCTATCTTCCCTTCCAGTATTCTTCTCTGTGATTCCTGGTGTTGTATCATGTGGCCAAAGTATTACATTTTTCTGTTTTTGATCGTTTGTATTATCTGTCTCTTTATTTTCATTCTTGTTAGGACCTCCACGTTGCTTATCATTGCTGTCCATGGAATTTTTAATATTCTTCTGTATTGCCACATTTCAAATGCCTCGAGCTTTGTTGTTATTGCTTTCTTAAAAGTCGATGTCTCGCAGCAATATAAAAGTGTAGACCACACATAGCATTTTAGCAGTCGGAGTCTTGTTTTTATATTTATGTCTCTAGATATTAGCACTTTCTGCATCTCTACTATCATGGATTAATTAATACAATCTCTAGATGTTAGTACTTTCTGCATCTTTACTATCATGGATTAATTAATACAATATCACGGCCAATATCACTTTGGAAACGTCAGCTCGTTTTCTAGCACCAAAGTTAAACGACGTCCTTCGTGTCACTACTTGCAGACAAAGTGACATAATTAGTAAGAGTGATGGCTACCCTGACTTATAACATTGATACTTGTCACTACCTAGCCTGGCAGCAGCATTAATAGTATAGGGTAAGGACTGGTTATAATGTGCCTTAAAGTTGTTTTCTAGACGATTGCTCCCGAGATGGCTGTCACATTTCAAATTTTGATCCGCAAACACAGAAATCATTTCTTTTCGGGTGTTGAGGGTGGAGGGGGCGGGTGAAGTTTTAAGTTAAGGAACCCCAAACTAAATGAGCGATAATAAGCACACTGGGCGATAATAAGCACACTGGGCGATAATAAGCACACCTCGCCACCTGCCCACTTCCCGGTCCACACTGGTGAGACCGAGGCAACCCGCCGCCCCCCCCCCCCACCTTGTTACTGAGCCGCGCCCTCTATCCGCAACACGTATCACTAATGGTGGCCACAGGAAATGGCAAGCAGGTTCCTAAAAGTGCATCCATTTATCGACTTGCTGGATGAGTTTGGCTGCTGTTGCCAAACGCGGATAAGAAAGAGAAAAAAGTTTGTACTTTCTGGTAAATGACCCTGAGGCGACTTTAAATGCATAAGCGGAGCCGCCGCAGTGTTAACGGGAATTACCCAGGGTGCACTCGGTTAGGACAGCAAAGAGGCTGCTAAGGCAATGAGCGGAACGCTGATTGGACACATTCGGCTGTAGGCATGCGTAGTGGGGCAGGTCGGTGTGCTCTCAATTGAATACAATTGCTGATGTGTTCCAACAGCGACTATTAGACATTGATTTCCCACAATTCCATTCCAGGGATGGCTGTTTCTTCTATAGGTTCAAGAGGGCATGCGTCTCGGTCCATTCCTCTTAACCAGGGCTTCCAAGAGTACATCGCGCCAACCAAGGAGTAAATTCGGGGTGGGGGTGGGGGTGGGCGTGGGGGTGGGAGGAACAGGCTCACATTCAAGTTGTTAAATTAATAGGTACTATGTGGTTTTGTGGCCACAGTAGATTGATCTGCGTTATTTGTATTCAGGATTTTCCGGCAGTTTTGGGATACTGATCCATTTTAAATTGAGACTGAGTGTTGTAAGTTGAAAAGTGGGCGATAATTGGGTATTGTAATGATGCAAAGCCTTCCGATTACTATCAGCTCCTTGCCCTATGGAACCACCTCTATTATTTCCATGGCAGTGCACTATCACTAACCATCATTTTCAACATGCAACCATCATGGCGTCAGTATGTCATCACCATTTGTTAATCATCATCATTATCATCATTGTTATTGTCACTGACATCATCATTGCTATCAATATTGGCATTATCATCATCATCATCATCACTGCCACTAGCATCAATACCCCAACCAGCATGATCATCACCATCATCACCACTCTCATCACCACCAGCACCACCAACATCATCACCACCACCATCATTATCACCATCACCACAATCATCATGACCTCCATCATCACCACCATCATTATTGTCATCACCACCACGATCATCCCCACCATCATCACCATTGTCATCATCATCATCATCATAATCATCACCACAATTAGCATCACCACCATTAACTCTACCATCACCGTCATGATCACAATCAACATCACAATCATCATCCACACCATCACTATCCCCACCATCATGGCTACCATAAGTGTTACGACTAGAAACCATCAATTACAATACCCTATCAAAGCACCGTCAGCCTCTGGTACCATTACCACCACTCTAGGGAACCATCTTCACCCCTCCTTAGCTGCTATTGCCATCACTGCCATCACAACCGGCTACTGCCGATAAGAATTTCTTCTTCCCCTGAAAACCCCAGCGCCATCAAGGCATCGCCACCCTGAAGCGCTGATGTGCATTCAGGGGGATTCGAAAAGAAATCAAAGGCAGCTAGGTGGGATTTGGGGAGCATTATTACTGTGCCCAAAGCAGCCCAAGTCCCGCTGAACTTTCATGTCAAGATAAGCTTAATCAGATCTCTAGTGTCATTAATACTCGAACGGACGGGGCTGCCCTCTATGGAAGATCTTCTGATCAAAAAGAATCTCTGGTGGACTGGACACCTCATGAGGATTTCATCAGACAGGCTCCCAAAGCAGATCCTCTATTCTCAACTGTCTTCTGGTTACAGAAAGAGAGGGTGCCCTCATCTCCGGTTCAAGGATACCATCAAGAGAAACCTGAAGCTGAGAGACATTAAGACCAACTCATGGATGCAACTCTCACAGCAGAGAGCTAAATGGAGAGCGGGAGTCAAGTAATGAATCAGTCTTTGTTGCATCGCGACTGACAGAATGATGAGTGTCATTAATATAGACCCTATTAGAACGACATTAGGGAGTAGCAATGGCGGCTGTTACATTCAGTGCATCACCTGACAACAACCCATTTGTACCCTCCACTGATGTCCGTATAATATAATGTGTAACTTTGAGTTACTTACTCAGCGGTCAGATTTGAAGTAGGGCGCCAATGGCGGGATTTGTGGAGCATTATTACTGGGCCTGAAGTTGGTCAAGTCCCGCAAAACTTTCATGGCAAGATAAGTTTAATCAGATCTCTAGCATCATTAATATAAACCCTATTAGAACTCCTTTAGGGAGTAGCAATGGCGGCTGTAGCAGTGAGCGCGTCATGTGACAACAACCCATTTGTACCCTCCACTGGCGCCCCATATAATATAAAGCGTAACTATGAGTTAGGTACCCGGTGGTAAGATCTGAAGTAGGGCACCAGTGGCTTGGGGAAGGCGGTGACTGATTCAGCAAGATTCAGTATCATCCTTTGGTCTTGAGTATCATCTTTCAGTGGTCTGTCTCTAGAATCACTCCTCCTTATCTCTATTTCCTTCTCTGACCCACCGCCATCTTTCAAGGCTGTGACGTCACATGTGTCAACAATCAGTCCCTCACTTAAAGCCAAGTTGAAGCGTCCAGTAATCTTCCTTTCCGGAGAGACTAGTAGACGAAATGGCCGAATGAGTTGAGGGTCCGGCTCCCGTTTTGGTAGATAAAGCTGTTATGAGGCTGTTGACCACTTGAGGGCAGTATTAATGATATTAATGCATGCAATGGTGTCTTTATTGAGTCAGCCTGCCTATTTCACAACGTATATGTGGTCCTTATCATTTCCTTTGTTTGTTGTTATTAGCTGTGATGAAGCTGTTAACCAATTGAGGGCAGCACCTGTATTACTTAATGCATACCATGTTGGCTTCATACAGTCAGTCAGTCTGCCTATTTCACAGCGTTTATATGAAGAGCCCTTTTCCAAAACGCAATAAGAGCTGATCCACAAAATGAGCTTACAATGACAACCCCAAACTCATAGCTCATTCTTTTGAAAAGAGCTCTTCGTATATATATAAAGAGCTGTTCACATGTACCTATATGAAGAGCTCTTTTCCGAAGCACGAGCTATGAGCTTAGCATTGGCATTGCAAGCTCATTCTTTGGATCGGCGCTCATCGCGTTTTGGAAAAGAGCTCCTCGTATGTTACTTATACAAGTGGCATCATCTCCGGATTTACCACCGATGTTTTCGCCTCAAAACATATCCATGCCACATTGTATTTGACCTAGAAGAGTTCATCATCATCATCATCATCATCATCATGCTGTTGGTCATGATGCAACAAAGACTGCTTTCATTACTTGACTGCCGCTCTCCATTTAGCTCTCTGCTGTGAGAGTTGTGTCCATGAGTCGGTCTTAATGTCTCTCAGCTTCAGGTTTACATTTCATGAAAGCTGCCTGCAAAAGTGTTGAAGTGCTGCTGGCTTTTGCAAGTTACCAGCGGGACTCTCTCTGGGAGCAAATAGAGGTTTCACACCGGCAAGAACATGTCAATGCAGTGGCTGGTCGGGAGATGTTGGGAGTTCCATACATCAACCGCCCTTAATGCTGCCACAGTGACATGGTATTCTGTTTAGGGTTTGCTCCCTTAGCCTTCGGTTCTGTCAAGAACCTGAATCACAAGGCAGTGGTTTACAACTCTGCAGGCCAGGGGTCTTAAACTCCCTGAGGTATTGCTATACCTGCAATACCTGCATACCATTTCACCTAGAAGAGTTAGCATATATATAAAGGAAATAAATCTATCTCCCGTGTCGAGATACATGCATTAATTAACTTGGTTAATTAGTAGTGAGTTAAATGAGCGGACAGAAAGACTAAATAAGATGGAAACAGATGATATTGTAGTACTGTGCACTGACCTCTCAGGCAAGGAGCCACATAGATAGGTAGGCATGGGTAGGGTGGTAACATCAGGGAGCCTAGGTGGTGTAACGATTAGCACACTGACATAGAATGCAAGGGATGTGGGTTCGACTCATGCTCTAGCTCAATATTTCCCATTTTCATCACCTCCATGATACAGGTTGGGTACCGACTTTTGACAGTGCACACTCATGCTAGCTTTATAGTGCTGCACCACGGGGAGACCAAGCCACAGCATCATGAGTTGATATCCCACTCAGTTACATTATCCTGACACTGAGCCAACCAGTCCTTGCCCTATCCTAATAATGCCATGTGCCTGACTAGGAAGCAACAAGTATCAATTTCTAAAGTTATTGGTTTGACTCGACCAGATCTACCAAACATGAGACGCACGCTCATCTCATTTGGTCATCCCATCTGGTTGCTCATGCTATTGATAATTAGAAAGTTGTGCTTTGTGAACTGCAATGGCCCATCACAGCTTTTAGGCATGTCAAACAATAGTAACATGGAGAGTAGCAAAACGCAGTGTTGGGGCTGTGGGGCTGATGGTGGGAAGGGGGGGGGGAGGGTTGGGGGAAGGGTTAGGGCTGGGGGGGGGGGGGTAGGGGGGGGAAGGATGGGGACAGTGTCGGGAGTTGGGGGGGGGGGGGGCTCTGGAGGCTGACATCCCGCCGCCTGACACACTTAAGGGGCCAAACCCTAATAGACACGGCAGGCCCGGGGGGGGGGGTGGGGGGGGGGTAAGCCTGGCGGCAGCGTGCGCAGCTAAGCCCGGCAGCCTGCGCACAAACCCGGCCACACACCCCTACGGCAATGACTGCCTTCTGTTACCTGTTTTTATTTAATTTTTACCATATCCGGCAAGTGGCGCATGTTTAATAAAACACATACCTTTTGGAGCATGTGATGTGTTACCCAATAAGGAATGATAATAATGATAATAATGATAATAATGATAATAATGATAATCGTAATAATAATGATAATAATGATAATGATAACAATGGTAACACTGCTAACAATTATACTAATTGTAATATGTTTTATTATAATAATTATAATGATGATAATGACGATGATGATAATGATGATAATGATAATAATGCTTACTTGTTGTCTTGGTAGGATTTTTGCAGAGAGTGGGTGGCTTAATGTTGCCGGTCCGGAGTCGGTGAATGACCAGTGTCACGGCGTGTTGCTCAGAGCTGCTCGCCGGGTCAGGTGCTGAGAGTGCCCGTTGGCGGCCGTGTAAAGAGGGCCTTCAAGGCATGGTACGCCAGGGGGGAACACAACTAATTGTCTAACACTGTCATCACCACCTACAAGTACTCACCAAATGGGCCCCGCATGTACACGAAGTAAGCTTTAATCACGAGAAGCCTATAGCATTATATGGACTTGTATAATGTTATTTAGGATATTATATATATACATATACTATTACTGAGTATTAGCATGGGATATATATATATATACATATACCATGGTAATAGTTACATAGATGCTTTAGTTGTGTGTATATTGATGGTTAACACTAGTCGGGTAAAGCTTTATAGTATATATATATTATCCTAATGGTCTTTATATAACTCGTATACAAAGCTGTATGCGTCTGTAAGGCAAGAAGACTCCGGCTGTACTTCTTTTCCATTGCTTACACTATTGTAGTTCCCGGGTTCGATACCAGGGGTGCTTGTGGCGCTGCATGCGCAGATTGCCTGTTGCCGACCAAGGTGCATTCACTCGGACTCCAGACGCACCCGACGCAATAACGTTTTTGGTTGTTTTTTTACGGTAGGGCAGTGGCCCATCCAGATATCAATTCTGATATTCATTAACTTATTTGATTATTTGTTACACTGATTAATTATCGACATTGAATCGATTTATGTTATGTAATTATTATGACCGATATGGATACTTGTGCATCTCTTCTATTCATTAACAGGTGATTAAGGATGACTGTTTATCGTCTTCATTATGCTTGTGCAAGTGGAATAAACTGATATCGCCCTTACTCTCATTACTACTGCCTTCACTTGCTTACATATATTATATATATTAGGTAAAACTAAGCATGTATGCAAATATTATTATGAAAGACTGATGGTAGTAGGTTGGAATAATAAGGTTCCTATGATGTGTTCTATGTTTCTCTCTGTTGGTTGAGCAGCCTGGTGAGGTATTGGCTGTACCAAGAGTGTGCAGTGATTGGTCCGGTCAGGTCAAGAATATATCAGTTCGCTTGCAGATTTTAACTTCTTTGTGAATAAAGAAGGTGGTGTATAGTTTGCAATCCAGAGTTGCAATCAAAATGTATATTCTGTGTTCCTTGTTATTGAATTAATAACATGTATAGTGCCCAAGTGACAGTATTCGCGGCACTGGTAGCGATGGGGGTGGTGGCGCCACCTGTCCCACCATGAAGAGGGGGTCACCCATAAAGTAGTACACAACATAAGGGTGGCCAAATAAGGAATCTTCCCTTATGCGCCTTTATACTCACATACGTTTAGACATCACATATATATATATATATATATATATATATATATGCGGCGCCAGAAGTGCCGACAAAGACATGTGCAAAGTAAGAGTAAGACATGTCTGTCAGACTATCCTCATGTTATTTTTCTTTAGGATGCCTCTGCCCTCCTTCATTAAAGTGGACTTACCTGCACCACCAAGCCGTCATTCCTTTTCTTGTTTGTTTTGTTGTTGTGATGGGTGTATTAATGCTGCCCCTAATGGTTAAGTCTAATTACTTGTTTTCGCCACTAGACAGTAATAGTCTCGTGACTTCCCTTCTTTTTATCACTTTCAGTTGCTGTGTAGCTAATTACTGCATGCATTCTTTCTCTGTTTGTAAGCATTCTCCTACATCCCCCAAACCTCTGTGAGTTTGTTCGTTCTACAATCGGATTATTGTTTGGTTACCAATAGTTAATTTCTATGAATGTCTTCATCTTGCTGTGTTAGTGCTCATCAGGTTTGGATTTTAAGTTTATTAGTTTAACTTTTGTATGTATCATACCTAGCATCTATACCCTCTAAGACTTTGCTTGAATTATCAGTGTATTTTCTATTTATTTATTCTTTTTAAATTCATTTTATTTGCTGCTGTCATTAGTCTAGCAGTGCATTTAGCTCTCTTTTGTTAATCTATTTTATATGTTTCTATTGTCCCTGTACTTCTTTCTTCTACTCCCAGTGTGTTCCATTCCCTTGCCTTCATATACTCGGGACTCCTCTCATATGATCTGTTTTTGGCTCTGTTTATTATCAGTCTGGGGGCCATCACTACCTCTTGTTGCCTTTTTTTTATACCTGCACCCTCAACGAACCTTGTAGACCATTTTACACAGATTTTAAAATTATTGAAGTGTTGATACATTGACTTAAATCTCATTGGTATTAAAGTTGCACTGTCCGATGAAAACGTCAAATTTCCAAAACCAAAGCCTTGATGTAGATTTGATTCTACATATGTAACTTAGATACCGGCGCACATATTAAACATTTCTTGATGTATAGAAGGTTGTAAGCCTATGCTGCCAGAGCATTGGTGTGTTTGCTAAGTTCCCATGTTTACACTTCAAATATCTAAAAAAGAACGCCGCCGATTCGACAATATCTGAATAGATTTGGGCATAATCGGTACCTAACACCGCCGGGCACCAGCACACTTGTGATTGCTGAGCCTGTTCCGGTGAGCACCGCTATTTCACAATATCGCCGCCGATCCAGCGGCAGTGGGGGCAGCAGCGGCGTTAATATCGGTTCGATTTTAAGGTTAATTTAATTCAATTTCACGATTTGAGTATGTAATTCTGTTAAATATGATCGCATTGAATAGATTTGGGCCTAATCGGTCCCTAACACTGCCGGGCACCAGCGAGCCTCATTATTGCTGAGCCTGTTGCCGGCGAGCACCGCTATTTCACAATATCGCCACCGGGATCGGCGGTGGCGGCGTTAATATCGGTTCGATTATTGGTTTAATTTGACCAAAATTTGGCGGCGGCATTAATATCTCTTCGATTTTAGGGTTAATTTGATGAAATTTCACTTATTGCCTATGTAATTCTGTTAAATATGATCGCATTGAATAGATTTGGGCCTAATGGGTCCCTAACACCGACGGTAAACTTGATATTTCTTGGGGTTAGTGTAGGCAACGTTAAGCTCGTGGGGTTTGCCTAACCCGGCCACATACATTGCGACTTTTTGGCACTAACTCGGAGATCCCCGCTAACCACAGTTTTGGAGAGCTAACCCTGCTTTATACATTTGGCCCCAGGTTCATTCAATCTGCATATCTAGAGCGCGACTCAAACCACCAGCTCGCCCATTCAAACCTGGACATTCTAACCATTGGGCGGGCCCCTTCCCTATCATTATCATCATCATCATACATAACCTAATTTTGCCGTTTGGAAAGCTTAGAGTTTGAATCCTAGACCAATCAAACCAATGACTTATAAAATTGATACTTGTCGCTACCTAGCCTGGCTCTCGGCATTAATAGGATAGGACAAGGACCGGTTAGAACAGTATCAGGATAATGTGACTCTGTGAGATATTGGTTCATGGTGCCAGCAGCCTGGTCTCCTAGTGGGGCAGCACTATAACGTCGCCACGAGTGCGCACCATCACAAGTCAGTATCCGTCCTGATATGACCTTAGATGTTGCTACGACGTAAAACAACAAACAAGCCTAATTTTGCCCGAAAAGTAGTTTCTTTCAATCATTTGAATCACCTGCTTATCTTGTACCTCTGTTTTATATTTAAAATAAATATTGAAAACATTTTCTTTTTGGTGAATATGCTTTTTCATCAGAGCAAATCTTTTCCTCAGCCCCGAAACATTGGTTCATAGGTATTGAGCATCACACATATTAACAGATCACTTAGTGCATTGAATTCAGTACAAAGACTTCGAATATGGGCCTGACTATTGGATCATAATGTTTTTTCACTAAGTGGTGTTCTCTGCGGCGGAGTGGTTAGAGTGTCTGACTTTTTTCTAGGTCGGATTCCTAATCTGAAGGTCGGTGGTTCGATTCCCCATGCCCCCCACCTCTGCCAATTTGGATTTCCACCGCTGTGTATAACTTACAGCATCATGAAAGGCCCATTGCTCTCATACCATGTCTATGTGGTGTGAGAGGTTAAAAATCCCTTGGGTCGGTAAAAGTGTAGGCTCGGGCTTTCTATCGACAAACTGTCTAATGGTGAAAACAAGCCTATTCAGGCTTATCCATGATAGACAGTATAAATATTCAAGAAAGAAAAAAAGAAAATACAAGCAAGCGCAAATTGAGACAGAGTTTACAAAGACTTCTTTCTAAGAGAAAAGCTTTAAACAAATCAAAGCACTATATCTACATGCATGCCAGTGATAGCAATAGTTTCCCATTAGAAATATCACTAATAGTAATACATTAAATATCTATAACTTGATTAATTTGTTCGATAATTAACAATAACTGACGAAAGACTATATGACATGGAATGTTTATTTCACATACATAAGGGCATAGTGCTTGAAGGGTCACCTAGATCATTTACTTATGCACTCTACCCTATCGAGTCAATTGTCATTTTTATGAGTGTAGCGATGGGTGGGTGGCTGAGAAAGGCTGGTGAGGTGTTCCTTTCGATCTGGCATCAGGTGGCGAAGTGCGGGAGCTCCTCCTTTTGCCGGTAGAGGGCATGGGCTGCGGCTAGGAGTCAAACCCAGGTGGCGCCACTGCATCACTTTCCTGCGCGTGAATTAACATGTTGACGAACCAACATGCAGTATGCAAAAATAGTTCCTTTAGACATATAACATACACCCGGTTATTTATTAGATCTCAAATTACGATATTATCGCTCTGAAGGGAGAAATATCATACACAGAAAAAAAGGTTTATTTTTGTTGTCTTTTTTTTTTGTATCTCTCTCCATATAATCAATCCTTTAGCATTTTGTCCATCACCCTTCAGCGTTCACCACAAATTCTATTTGCAACAATATGTATTTGGTGATTCTAGTATGTTGTTGTGGCTTCCAATGCCTGGCTCTGAGAAGAAGTAGGTCATGACTTCCGGGCTGCCTCGCATGCCTCAGCTCATCACCGTCACGGCTATTACACGGGCACAGACCATGCCCTGGGAATAAAGTTGATCATTTTCACAGCCGATACAGGCGGCCACTGGATTTCACTTGAAACAGGATTCCACCCAAGGGGATCTTCTCGCATAAGAAAGGCAAATCCCCCAGGTGATCCAAAATCCATTCATCACTCTAGACTAAGGGTTGGGGGTGTCTTACTAGAACATACAATCAGAGAATGGCACAATGTTTAATTTGTTGAAGAAACGATTGATTATATGGAGAGAGGGGGGGGGGGGGAAACAAAAGCAAATAAAACCTTTTATTCTTAGTATGATTTTTCTCCCTTCATAGCGTTAACACAGTAATCTAAATCTACTAACTAATCATATGTATGTTATATATCTAAAGGAGCTATTTTTGTAATTATCAACATTTTCCCGGTGTACAAACTGCACACCATTTCAGGATCACTGCCACTGAACAATACAAATAGAAATAATATAAAATAAAATGCGGATCTACCGCAGGTTGGGATAAGAGATACATCTACATTAATTTGTGACCAGACGGGATGGCGGAATGAGTTGAGCGTTCGTCTCCCGGTTTGGTAGATCAGGGGATTCGAATCCACATGTTCGAAACCTGGTCGCCTGAAACCAATTACTTAAAATGTTATACTTGCCGCTTCCTAGCCATGCACTCAACATTATTAAGGTAGGGCAAGAACTGGTTGGCTCAGTGTCAGGATAATGTGACTGAGTGGGATATCAGGTCATGATGCTGGTGGCCTGGTCTCCCAGTGGGGCAGTACTATAACATCACCACGAATGCGCACTGTCACAAGTCAGTACCCATCCTGATATGACCATAGATGTTGCCAGGATATAAAACTCCAACAACCAACCAACATTTTGTTGTATTTCTAAAGGTGTTTAGTGACCATTATCCCAACCCCACTCATTCCTTCCTCCCGTTCTAGCATGCAGATTCTACACTCATTATAACCCTGAGAGAAGTAAATATCCTCTAAATATATATCTTTATATAATATAGTTGTTTATATATACAAATAGGGTTAATGGAATTATAAATCCACAATAGAGCGGGAAAATACAGACGGATGGCCTTGATCATTGAATCCAATTTTGTTTAAAGCTACATGGTCAGATGAAAACATCAAATTTTTAAACCAAAACAATCATCTACATTTGTTTCCAGCTCTCTACCTTAGATACAGGTGCACTTATCAAACATGTCTTGTCACATAGAATGGAATACTGAGGCAATTTAATAGAACCTTTTACTGCAGAACCTATTGTGTCAGAGCATTTGCATGCTTGCCAAATGTTAATTGTGCATGTTAGCACTTAAAATATCTCAAAGGTTAGCCATTTCAAATAAAAGTTATTTCAAACTAACATGAGGTAGATTATAATGATCAACCTGATATATTTATCTAAGTAAATGATGGAAACTCGAAATCATCGGACTATGCAACTTTAAACACTAACAGTCAGACACTGAAATATTAGTAAAATAGGGCCAGATGATCATGTGACCGAAGCCGCCACCTGAGCATGCGCATAGGCGTCAATGGCGCTTATCATATGGACATATCCCATCCGGTCCTACATCTGTTTACATAATGCCGGCAGAAGGATGGCACTATTTATTCTTCAGTTCACAATGACCTGACAGCGCAGCGCTTCTAGAACTACAGGCTGTGGGATGTTAGCGCCTTGTATCGGATATGCATTCGCTTCTGTAGAGCCAAAGCTAAGGCCACATATTGCCCACATGGTGTTCTTATATTAAAGCTGCATAGTCCGAGGAAGCATCAAATTTTCAAAACCAAAACAATTAGCTAGATTTTGTTGGGAATATCTAACTTAGATGCTGATGCGCGAGTAAAGCATTTGTTGCCACATAGATGGGAATACTGAGTAAATTTAATAGAACCTGTTACTGAAGAAGTCTATAGTGTCAGAATGTTGGTGTGCTTGCCAAAATATTGTTAAGCATTTGTTGGCACATAGAAGGGAATGCTGAGTCAATTTAATAGAACCTGTCACTGCTGAAGCCTATGGTGTCAGAGTGTTGACGTCCTTACCAAAATTAATTTGACATAACAAATTATTTACACTTCAAATATCTTAAAAGTAAGCCATTCAAAATAAAAGTTACTCCCAATTAAAATAAGGTAGATTATAACGATCAATTCAATACTTGTATCTCTGAAAAATGACAGAAACTCAAAACGATCGGACTATGCAACTTTAACTACAGTAGACACCCTCCACAGATTTGTGGCATAACTCAGCTGAGCTGGCTTTCAATAGCTAGATTTCGTTGGGAAATTGAACAATCCTGAAGCTTCAATTTCAGGATTCCCTCTGTCAACAACTCACTAGTTACCTTTCTACATGTCTCAGCATTTACGGTATATACCACAGTTACAACCCTTCTTTTTGTGTATCTTACAGTAACATAAATTTAGCTTGCTATGCTGAAACATCT
Source organism: Branchipolynoe longqiensis (assembly GCA_030323885.1). Taxonomy (NCBI): domain Eukaryota; kingdom Metazoa; phylum Annelida; class Polychaeta; order Phyllodocida; family Polynoidae; genus Branchipolynoe; species Branchipolynoe longqiensis. The sequence continues at coordinate 136,406,782 of CM059187.1, read as the reverse complement.
CATGCTTTCTATACATTTCTTGCGCATAGGTTTGCATCTGTTATTCTAGATACCCTTTACAGTAGTACCTTAGTAGAAAGTTTCCAGGGGCTGCTAGGTGTTCATTCTGAATACAGCTAACTGGTACCAGCAGTCAGCTGGTAACGTGGGTGGTAACGGATACCAGCGGCACGCCATTCCTCACGTTACTCTCTCCAGTTATTGATGTGAGAAAGAGTGAGCTTGTTTGCTTGTTGGTACGGTGGGATGCTGGGGAGGGGGGGGGGGGGGGAGGGGAGGGGGAAGGAGGGAGTGTTTTTGCACACCATCTACACATTGTGCTGTAATGTAGGTCAGTGAACAACAGCGCATCACCAAAGAAACCCCATACACAGAACAGCCCAGGGCGGGATAACCGGAAAAATAAAAGCCAGATAACATATCCGACAACAATATAAATGAAATCAAATTCAAACAAACATAACTCAACCACCTATTACGTACAGGCCTATGGACATGTAAATAAAATAGGCTAGTATAAAATTAAGTAGAAAAAAGTGGAAAACTCTTCCCAAGAATACCCCAAAACACTAACATAGAACCCTAAGAAAACAACTAACATAGTAATAAGAATAGAACAAAAATTCAATGCCAAGAGGGCCCAACAAAACTAACATAGCCTACTAAACGTACCAACAGATCTATCTGCTACTGAAATGCAGACAATCAAATAACTTATCAGCAGCTACTGCTTGGTAAGACAACACCAACACTACAGCTGGCCAGCATTGAAAACAAGCCTGGATACCCGGGCTTACATGCTATGGACAGTATAAATACAGCCTCAATAACAAAATTTAAAAAAACCAATGCAGGTGCCAAGCTTACTTTTAAAACAAGTCACTCCACGCCGATACCTGCCCTATTCCTGTGGCTGTTTAGTGGTGCACTGAGGTCATGGACACAGGTAATATTGCACAGCATGTGTTAGCTAGGCGCCTGTTCCTGAGATGGGTGTTACCAGCACTCAACACGGTGGATGCATCGGTAGAGCACAGGGGCCATATGTATGAGCAACATTTTATCGGCTCTGGTGTTAACGGTGGGTCCCGGGTTATCTAACGCCGGTGCTCCAGATGTGTCACGGGGTATGTATGTGTCCAAAGCTCAGCGGGGTTAGTTAAATATGATCGCATTGAATAGATTTGGGCCTAATATATTGCCGCCGATGCGGCGGCGTTCTGGCAGTATGGATATCGACGTCGCTGCGGCGGCGGCGGTTTATTTAGTTTACATTCGTTGATTCAACAATATGAATTACACCGCCAATGCAGCGGCAGCGTTAATAATGGTTCGATTTTAGGGTTAATTTGATTGAATTTCACTTATTGCGTATGTAATTCTGTTAAATATGATCGCATTGAATAGATTTGGGCATAATCGGTCCCTAACATCGACGTTAACCATCCTATGGCTTGGGGTTAGTGCAGGCGACTTTAAGCTCGCAGTGTTTGTCTAACACCGACACATACATACGGAGTTATCGCCGCTATCCCGGTAAACCCGCCGAAAACCAGCTTCGCAGCGCTAACCCCGACACATACATATGGCCCCAGGCCTCCCGTGAGATCGGGAGTTCGATTCCCAGTCGAGTCAAATCAATGACTTATAAACTTGATATATGTCGCCTCCTAGCTTGGTGCTCGGCATTAATAGGATAGGGCAAGGACTGGTTAAATCAGTGGCAGGATAATGTGACTGAGTGGGATATCGGGTCGTGGTGCCATTGGCCTGGTCTACTAGTGAGGCAGCATTATAAGGTCGCCATGAGTGCAAACTCTCACAATTCGGTACCTGTCCTGATATGACCTTAGATGTTGCCATGATGTAAAACTCCAACAACCAACCAACTTCTTCATAGCGTCCTGCATGTAATGTTACGAATATAAGCTACATTCAGCAAATAAAAAACATGTGTGTGCTTGTTCGAATCCCACTTCAGTTGCTCGGATGTAAAACTCCAAGAACCAATCAACTTATTTATAGGGTCCTGCATGTAGTGTTCCAAATATTAGCTACATTCAGCAAATAAAAAAACCAGACATGTGTGTGAGTGAATGTTCGAATCCCATATCATTCATGGGGTCCCCACATACTTGTAAATAAATAAGCTTCTTCTGGTTTGAGAACATCGTCTCCACAGATTGCTCAGTAAAATGAGGCAGCGCCCGGCTGCCTGCAGCTGTGCCTGCCTCCCGCACCTCTTTCTTTCACACTCGGGGCTGGCACCTCTAAGAGGCATATCTTCTATTAGCAGCGGCGTGCCCAGTGAACCTTGTGGCATCCCATGCCTGTGTAATGCCCGTCTCCATCCCGCTAGAAACCCCGCTTCGCACAACTGCAGACCAGACGGGATGGCCGAATGAGTTAGAGCGTCCGTCTCCCGTGTTGGTAGATTGTGGGGTCGTGGGTTCGAACCCTGGTCGAGTCAAACCAATGACTTAAAAATGTATACTTGTTGCTTCCTAGCCTGGCGCTCGGCATTATTAGGATAGGGCAAGGACTGGTTGGCTCAGTGCCAGGATAATGTGACTGAGTGTGATATCAGGTCATGGTGCTGGTGGCCTGTTCTTCCAGTGGGGCAGCACTATAAAGTCGCCATGAGTGCACACTGTCACAAGTCGGTGTCCGTTCTGATATGACCTTAGATGCTGCTAGGATGTAAAACAACAAACAAATACCCAACTGCCTAGATCCACCGCGCTTTCTATGCTAAATACTCCTTAGGCCAAATAAAAAAGAAATCGGTGGTCGTCCCCGCCCATGCCTTAAATATCGCCCGCCCCTGATTTATAAACATTTAAACAAATTTAACGGTTCAAAATGTCTCGGGCTAGCATAACATTTACATATTATTCAGCAGGATATACGAATCAATCTGTATTTTCTGTGGGATAAATGGAAACACTGTGGAAAAAAGAGGGTTGCTACGGTTAATAAAATATTTTACTTCCCAAATTGAAACTTCTCGAACTGTGTGATACACTGAAAACAGAATAAAACATATGAATACAAACTGCCCGCCCGACCCGGATTTCTGTGATCAAAGGGTAATTACCAACTTTAATTTTGTTATATTTGGCCTACTTGCTTATTTCTGCACTTTGCTTGCTGTCAGGGATTCGGCCCCTTCAGGATTACGGTCCAAGGTCCTCGTGTTGCTGATCTAAATGCGTACAGCTTTCAAAGGTCAATTCTTATGTAATGCCAACAGCATTGTGATCGTTCTTTGATATAACTAAAGTTGCATAGTCCGATGGTTTTGAGTGTCTGTCATTTTTTGAGATAATGATATTAGTTTGATTGCTATAATCTACCATACTTTAGTTTGAAGTAAATTTTATTTTAAATGGCTAACTTTTGAGATATTTGAAGTGCAAACACAGAACATTAATGTTGGTGCACACGCCAAAAGTCTGATACCATAGGTTTTTGCAGTAACAGGTTCTATTAATTTGGCTCGGTATTCCATTCTATGTAGTGATAGATGTTTGATAAGTGCACCAGTATATGTAGAATCAAATCTATTGACAATTTGATCGGACTATGGAAGGAGAAACAGACGATAAACCAGATATATATATATATTGAGAGAAGGAGAGAGAGAGAATGGCAAATTGGAATTGCAAATTGGCGTTAGCTATTTTCTTTTGTAACCATAGAAATTGCACGTGAATCGTCATGCTTCATGCATATTTGATGTATAATAAATGTGGAAACTAGTTGATAATGGAGATATGTAGGCTAAATATGGCATTTTGCAAAGCGTAATAAAAGCCTGCTTTACGACACCGATACCACGCCACAGAGCTTAGATATGTAATCTGTATCTCGATTCTTTTCAACAAAGATGATTTACGTGTGGGTAATATGACATAAGGGAGATAGAGTGGTGTTCTCTGTGGCGGAGTGGTTAAAGTGTCTGACATTTTTCTAGGTCGGACTCCTAACCTGAAGGTCGGTGGTTTCGGTTCAAAACATATATTTGATGAGAATTTAAACGAAGAAAAGATTCTAAATATAGATATAATAATTATATAATGTAGCGACATAAACAACTAAAGACAACTTAGCACGCTTCATACAGTTCTCATCTGGAGTAATCGACTGTACAGTTTACTATGGCCTGACCTACTTCCTGGTAATATGAATTATAGACTGTTTGTTCCCAATGGCTGTAGGCTTCACCCTTTGAAACATAGGTAGTCTGATATCGTAGTTGTTAGCACCAAATGCTACTTTGGTGTCCCTCCTCAACGGAAAGGGGATATACCTTATGTTGGTAGTAGGATCCCCCCAGCCTTCCGACCCCGCCTCCTCACCACGCATGCTACTTTGAACATGTTCAAAACTTGTACCGGACACCACCGGACACCACCGGAGATAGAACGGACACGCCGGATGGGTACCGTATATAAACCATACATTACCGTACTTCACCGGACAGTGTCCGGTTTCTGTCCGGTTCCTCGAACCGGTGAGGTCTGACTGGGGCTTTAGGCATTACATTAAAAAACAGAAAAATTATCTAGATTTGATTCTACATATCTAACTTAAATACTGGTGCACTTGTCACATAGAAGGGAATACTAAGGCAATTTAATATAACCTGTTACTGCAGAAGCCTAGAGTGCCAGAGTTTTGACGTGCTTGCCAAAATTAATTTCACACGTTTGTACTTCAAATATCTCAAAAGTTAGCCATTTAAAATAAAAGTTACTTCAAACTAAAGAAAGGTAGATTATTATGATCAACATAATATAGTTATCTCAGAAAATGACAGAAATTCAAAACCATCGGGCTATGCAACTTTACAATTTTTACTTGTTGGAAGTAAACCAACGCTGGGTTAGGAGAGAATGGGTGAGTGAGTGATTGATTTGGGGTTCATGGCCTAACAATATTGGAGTTATATATTTAGATGATATCACCTTCTGCCATCACTGACCGGACGCGGTGACAGAAACGTAGATCGCTGTCTTCCCGTGCTGAAGTGATGGAACTCGATTCTCGATCGAGTCAAGCCAGTTACTTACTAAATTAATACTTGTCGCTTCCTAGCACGGTCCTCGGCATTAATTGGATAGGGCAAGGACTGGTTGGCTCAGTGTCAGGATAATGTAACTGAGTGAGATATCAGATCATGGTGTCGGCGGCCTGATTTCCCAGTAAGGCAGCACTATGAAGGTGCCATGAGTATGCACTGTCACAAGTCGGTACCTGTCATGATATGACCTTAGATGTTGCCACATCGTAAAACTTCAACAACCAACTGACCACCAATGAAATGTGAGTGACGCAGAAATAAAGGGGGAGCAGTAAACTCGAGTTCAGAACCTGTTTGAGTCTGAACCTTGGTCTCCGTGGGCACGAACACGTGGTTGTGCCGTTTATCAATCAATCAATAGTTCCATCCTCTAGTCGAGGGTTGGATGCAATGGTTCTCCACTTGTCCCGATGTTGTGCTGTTCTGATAGACTGTGAATAATTCAAGCCTGTCCACTGTGAAATATTTGTAAACCATGATGTTCTTGGTCTCCCTCTCCCTCTGCTGCCATTCACCTTCCCTTCCAACAATGTACGGTATATTGAACTCTGACGAATGATGTGGCCAAAATAAATAAGTTTCTTTGTCTGTATAGTGGCAAACAAGCTTTTCTTATTTTTAATTTTTCTGAGAACTTCTTTGTTGGTGATCTTCTTTGTCCATGATATTTTCATCATCCTTCGATAAGTCCACATCTCAAATGCTGCTAAACGTTTGTACATTTTCTTAGAGATTGTCCATGTCTCTGCCCCATACATTAGAGTAGACCACACATAACACTGAAGAATACGCTTCCTTGTTTGTATTAATATCTTACTTGATGTTAACACTCTATTCATTTTGGAGAATGTTGTTCGGGCTATTGTTATCCTTCTTTTAATTTCTTCCTCACATCTCCCATCATTTGTAATCTTTTGTCCGAGATATATGAATTTGGATACTTGTTCTATGTTTGTGCCATCTATGGTTATATTGACATTTGGTTTATCTGTCTTTTTACTTATAACCATTGTTTTGGTCTTCCTGGCATTCATCTTCATGTTGAATAGTATTCCAGCTTTATTGATTCTATTCACTATATCTTGTAGGTTTTTCTCACTGTCTGCTAGTATTACACTGTCATCGGCATATCTAAGATGGTTGATGTTCATGCCACCTATTGTCACTCCCTTGCAATCTGCAATGTGTCTGAAAATCATCTCTGTGTACAGGTTAAATAGACATGGTGACAATACACACCCCTGTCGAACTCCTCGTTTAATCATAACTTCATCCGATAGGCCCTGCTCCATTTTTATAAATGCACGTTGTGTCCAGTATAAGTTCACAATTAGTTTAATGTCTTTGCCATTGACACCAATATCTTGTAAACATTTGATTAACAGTTCATGATTGACTCGGTCGAAGGCCTTCTCATAGTCAATAAAGCAGGCATAAACATCCTGGTTCACTTCACAATAACGTTCACAAATCATTCTCATATTGAAAATCCCTTCACGTGTACCTCTTCCAGATATAAACCCACTTTGTACGTTACTGATTTGTTCTTCAATTTTCTGTCTGTTTCTCAGTAAAATTATTTTCAGGATCATCTTCAACATATGACTCATCAGGCTTAGTGTTCTGTACTCAGTACACAATGTTGGTTTTAGCTTCTTTGGGTGCCGTTTATGCACTGTGTCCAATAGACCATTTCATATGATGTCAGCATAGGTATTTAGGTCAGTGCATGTGCAGCTTGGCTGCAGGACGACACACTGTCACACTGCAAATTCAATGGCTAAGAGCAATCTTCATAGAGAAAAGGTGAAATATCTCTAACACCACACCACCTAGAATCAAACCGATTAGAACACATATAGAAAACATATTCAACAAACAGATTATATTAAATTGATAAGGTTAGGGTTCTGCATTTCTATTAATTTTGAATAAAACTGCCCTTTTGCACTGCGCGTACCGGCAAACTCAATGCATTGTCAATGGCCGTGAGCAATCTTCATACAGAAAAAGTTAAATATCTCTAAAACCACACCACCTAGAAACAAACCGCTTGGAACACAGATCAAAAACATGTTTAACAAACAGATTATATTAAATTTATAAGGTTAGGGTTCTGAATTTCTATTAATTTTGAATAAAGCTGAGGTTTTTCAATGCGCGTTTCGACAAACTCAATGGCAGTGTGCATTCATTCTGCTGCATATAAACATTGAAAGGGGTGTCTATTGAGGAGTTCAGGCACAAAACCCTGAAAACGCCGATCCAAAATTTGTGATTTATAACATTGGAGTTATACATTCAAAAGGTTCATTTTGTTGTATATCCATTTTTATTTTTTTTCCTCCATAACCATTTCATTACAAGAAACGCGAAATAAGTGAGAATTAATATTATTATCATGTAAAAAAAGTTGTTACTTTACTTCAATTTTTGGATTGGCGTTGTTTACAGGGTTTTGCACCTGAAAACTTCGATTGCATTCTTCGGGTCAGGTGGTGAAGGGTTAATTCACGGTTGCCATGGCAAACGCCATCTGCGGGCTGGATGCAACATCTCTTATATCATTGCGCATGCGTCACTTTGATACTGCACCGCTCTCTGCCCCCATCGATTGGTGCTGCTACCATGAGAAGGCCTTTCATTTCGTACATACCTGTCATGTGATTGGTTAAGAATAAGACATTGAATGTGATCGGACATTAAAGTTGCATAGTCCGATGAAAACATCCAATTTTCAAAACCAAAACACTTACATAGACATAATTCTATGTATTCACCTTTGATACTGGTGCACTTATTAAGCAGGTTTTGCTGCATAAAAGGCCGTAATAAGTCAATTTAATAGAACATGTTACCACTGCAGTCTAGGGTGCCAGAGTTTTAGCATGCTTGCCAAAATTAATTTAGCATGTTTTGACGTAAAATATCTCCAAAGTTAGCCATTTAAAATATAAATTACTTCAAGCTAAAGTAATATAGACTATAATGATTAGCATAATCTATTTATCTCAGAGAATGTCAGAAATTCAAAAGCATCGGAATAGGCAACTTTAATTAAAATAGTTATCTTCATTGGAAGCAACATTATTAGAGAGTGCGCACTCATGATGACTTTATAGTGCTACCCTACTGCGAGACCAAGGCGCCAGCACCATGACCTGATATCCCACTCAGTCACCTTATCTTGACACTGAGCAGATGAGTCCTTGTCCTATCCTAATAATGCTGAGCGACTGGCTAGAAAGTGACAAGTATCAATTTTTAAGTCATTGATTTGACTGGACCAGGGTTCGAACCCACGATCAAGGTCTATCAACACGGGAGACGGACGCTCTACCTCATTCGGCCATCCCGTCTGGTAAAGAATTGAAGAAGTAGACTACTACAGAAAGCAGCGCGTAAACAGACGACACAATGGGAATGGTACACACACTGCTAGAATATAGTTCTATGGTCATAGTAAACAAAATGTTTAAAAAAAGATGCCATCTAGACTTGAGGAAACAGAGCTTCGGCCACATGATTGTGGATAGATGGAACTCGCTCCCTAATGGGGCTGTCACACTACGACGCTTCTCCCGGTGACCCGTCAGCGTTGAAAATAAAATCTTGCGCGTCGAGAAACGCTAAAGATAGTGGAAATATGGTGAAATTGGACGTTGGCGCAGCGTGTGAGTACCGCGGTATTAGCGCGGCCAACGTGGTGGTACCGTATATCGGCGCATTTTCTGTCGTCTGTGTTTGTGTATGTGTCTCTGTCTGTGTCTCTGTCTGTGTCTCTGTATGTGTCTCTGTCTGTGTCTCTGTCTGTGTCTCTCTCTGTGTCTCTGTCTGTGTCTCTGTATATGTCATTGCCTGTGTCTCTGTCTGTGTCGCTCTCTGTGTCTCTGTCTGTGTCTCTGTATGTGTCTCTGTCAGTGTCTCTGTCTGTGTCTCTGTCTGTGTCTCTGTTTGTGTCTCTGTATGTGTCTGTGTCTATGTCTGTGTCTGTGTCTCTCTCTGTGTCTCTGTCTGTCTATCTGTCTGTGTCTCTGTCTGTGTCTCTCTCTGTGTCTCTGTATGTGTCTGTGTCTCTGCTGTGTCTGTGTCTGTGTCTCTCTCTGTGTCTCTGTCTGTGTCTCTGTCTGTGTCTCTGTCTGTGTCTCTGTCTGTGTCTCTGTTTGTGTCTCTGTATCTGTCTGTGTCTCTGTCTGTGTCTCTGTCTGTGTCTCTCTCTGTGTCTCTGTCTGTCTATCTGTCCGTGTCGCTGTATGTGTCTCTCTCTGTGTCTCTGTCTGTGTCTCTGTCTGTCTGTGTCTGTGTCTGTGTGTGTCTGTGTCTGTGCCTCTGTCTCTCTCTCTGAGACGCAGAGACACACACACACAGACATACACAGAGACACATAGAACCACACACAGATACACAGAGACACACACAGAGACACAAATACACACACATACACAGAGACACACACAGAGACACAGATACACACACAGACACAGAGACACAGAAACAAACACAGATACACAGACAGAGACACATACATAGACACATACAGAGACAGACACAAAGACACAGACAGAGACACATACAGAGACAGACACAGAGACACATACAGAGACACATACAGAGACAGACACAGAGACACAGACAGAGACACAGACAGAGACACATACAGAGACACAGACAGAGACACATACAGAGACACATACAGAGACAGACACAGAGACACAGACAGACACATAGACACAGACCTAGACACATACAGAGACAGACATAGAGACGCAGACAAAGACACATACAGAGACAGACATAGACAGAGACACATACAGAGACACAGACAGAGACACATACAGAGACACAGACAGAGACACAGAGACACATACAGAGACACATACAGAGACAGACACAGAGACACAGACAGAGACACAGACAGAGACACATACAGAGACACATACAGAGACAGACACAGAGACACACACAGAGACAGAGACAGACACAGAGACACACACAGAGACACCTACAGAGACAGACACAGACAGAGACACATACAGATACACATACAGATACACAGACAGAGACACAGACAGAGACACATACAGAGACACATACAGAGACACAGACAAAGACACATACAGAGACACATACAGAGACACATACAGAGACAAACACAGAGACACAGACACAGACACAGACAGACACAGAGACACAGACAGAGACACATACAGAGACAGTGCACAGACACATACACAGACAGAGACAGTGCACAGACACATACACAGACAGAGACAGACACAGACACAGACAGAGACCCAGACACATACAGAGACACAGACAGAGACACATACAGAGACACATACAGAGACAGACACAGAGACACAGACAGAGACAGAGACAGACACAGAGACACAGACAGAGACACCTACAGAGACAGACACAGACAGAGACACATACAGATACACATACAGATACACAGACAGAGACACATACAGAGACACATACAGAGACACATACAGAGACACAGAAAGAGACACATACAGAGACAGACACAGAGACACAGACAGAGACACAGAGACACAGACACAGACAGACACAGAGACACATACAGAAACAGACACAGAGACACAGACAGAGACACAGACAGAGAGACACACACAGAGAAACAGACACACACATAGAGACACAGAGACACACACAGAGACACACACAGAGAGACACACACAGCAACGTGTGAGCAACGACCCTCCCGCGCACGCGCCGTCTGCCTAGCGTTCCCATAACGTTATTCCGGCGCGTCCAACGGAACTCGACGTCAGCCTAACGTCCTTACCCATATATTTGCTTGCGCTGGCAGTCGTTGGTTTTTTTTTTACATGTTTGAAACCTTGGGCGACAGGGAACGCGCGCCGGCGTTTTGCGCCGACCATCAACGTCAAAGATAATGTACTGACGTGTACCGACGCGCGCATTAACGCGCCCCCAGCGCGTCTCGATATTTCACTAATTATCGCCCAAAATCAACACACGTCGACGGGTCGCCGGTAATGGCCCTGTCACACTACGACGTGACTACGTCAGCGTAGGCAGAACGTGAAAATAATGATGTCACGTCGAAGTTATCGGCGTAATATGCAGATTGTGGACGTGAATGCCGCGTAGTTGACGTGACCGTAACGTGACCGTAACGTGACCGTAATGTGACCGTAACGTGACCGTAACGTGACCGTAACGTCGGCGTAACAGGTGCGACGTGGACGTAAAGTGACCGTAACGCGACCGTAACGTGACCGTAACGTGACCGTAACGTGACCGTAACGTGACCGTAACGTGACCGTAACGTGACCGTAACGTGACCGTAATGTGACCGTAACGTGACCGTAACGTGACCGCAACGTGACCGTAACGTGACCGTAACGTGACCGTAACGTGACCGTAACGTGCAAAACGCTGCCCACATGTTGCTCCCACCCGGGCCGTCGGTCTGACGTGACATAACGTGACTCTAACGTCATTTACGCTGCTATAACGATCGCGGAACGTCTACCTAACGTCATTGTCACGTCATCCCGACGTAACGGCTTCACGTTGAGATACGTCAAAAGTTTTGAACAGGTTCAAAACTCGACGCGCGCCGACGTAACACGACGTAACATGACGTAGCTCGACGTTACTCTAACGTCATTATGACGTCATCATAACGTAACCCAACGTACGGCAACGTAATGACGAAAAATCATCACGTTAGGCTCACGTTGGCTCGTTACGTCGTAGTGTGACAGGGGTATTAGAAGCATCGTAGTGTGACAGCCCCATGAAGCCGTTATCTCTGCCCAAAACCATGAACTGTTCAAGTCCCGACTTGACAAGTTTTGGATCCAAGAACGATACAGATTACCATAACCATGCTTAGTAAAAAGTCATCTACTCTAGGACTGGAATAACAACAGGCAATCAGCCTACCAAATTCTGTATATTTGGCATCAAGGTATCAAGGTATCAAGGAAATTATTGAATAACGCAATCAATATGTGCGATACCGTGTCCGGGTGGTTGGAGGTGTGGGGGCAGTGTGAGGAGGGGGGGGGGGGGACAATCGGTCATAAAGCTCTCTCACACACTGAATATACCAACAATCTAGTAATTATATATAGATGCATACAGAATGAAAACAGCATGCTAACTTCAGCTTTTAATGTGAATTGCTATTTTTAATTCCATTTATTTCATATGCCCCACGCTCATGCTATAATCAGTGATAATCATCTTCATGCCTTGCTTACTTGAACTAAATCATTTTATGATAAATACTCCCCCCCCCCCGCCCCACACTAGGACTGTTGGCCCTGATGCGTGCAATAACAACATTTTACTCAATCCATTTAAGACTACTCCACTCATCTCTCAAGGTAAAGGGTATATATATATATATATATATCTATGTCTAGACACAGGCACACCGATTACAGGAAACCAGTTTACAGTTACAGAAACTACTGCCGCCACAGAAACTCTCTTTCCTGCTGATTTCTACCTGACCAGATCAATACTGCGGCCCACAAGGTTGGGTCGTGTAGCATGTGCATCGGTACATACATATTCCAGGCACCGCTTGTACCAATTAGCTTTTCTTTGCCGCGATGCCATCTCTATCCGTATCTATCGGCCTGATTAATTGATGACCGACAACAAGTCGGGAATTCATTATGAGCGCAGAACGTGCTCTATCAGCTGGTAATGCATGAATTTGTTAGAAGGCAAAACAACGCCTAAAATAAGCCCCCTGACAACAATTTCTAAAATAAAAATATATGTGGGGAATAAATTCTTCGATAATGTTGGGTGTGGAGACCATAGGTGTGTTAGTAAAACACATCACAGACTGGGTGGCGCCTCCATGCTCCACCCCCCCTCCCCTCCTCCTCCTCCCTCTACCTTCCTACCCCTACCCCCTACCCTCACCCCTATCCCTCTACCTCCGTACCTCACTACCCGCTACCTTCCCACCTCACTACCCTCTAGCCCCTACCCCACTACCTCCCTACCTTCTACCCTCTACATCCCTACCTCCCCACCTCTACCCTCTACCTCCCCACCCCCCACCCCTGTCCCTCTACCTCCCTACTTCAGTACCTCCCTACCTCACTACCCCTACCTCCCTACCCCCTACTCTTATTCATGTACCTCCCTAGCCCCTATCTCCCAACCTCACTACCCCTATCCCCCTACTCCCTACCTCACTCCCTCACTACCCCCTACCTCACTATCTCACCACCCCCTACTCCCACCATGCACACACACAATCGCCACCTCGACACTCAGCATTATTACGACACTTCTGTCAACCGGCATGGAGGTTTCCAATTACAAAGAACGCAAAAGAAGCCACCCTTCGGAGCTGGCAGTGCTTGAAGTAAAGATAAGACAGGGTCAAACTGGCAGTAAAACATAAGATTAGGTCAGGCTGGCAGTAAAAGATAAGACAAGGTCAAGCTGGCAGTAAAAGATAAGATAAGGTCAAGCTGGCAGTAAAAGATAGACAAGGTCAAGCTGACAGTAAACGATCAGATAAGCTCAAGCTGACAGTAAAAGATAAGACAAGGTCAAGCTTGCAGTAACAGATAAGACAAGGTCAAGCTGGCAGTAAAAGATAAGACCAGGTCAAGCTGACAGTAAAATATAAGACAAGGTCAAGCTGGCAGTAAAAGATAAGACAAGGTCAAACTGACAGTAAAAGATAAGACAAGGTCAAACTGACAGTAAAAGATAAGACACTGTCAAACTGACAGTAAACAGGTTTATCTCTGCGTTTGCACACCTGTGAACTAGGATTCCATATAGGCCTACGGGGTATGCGGTTGGTTGGTTGTTCGACTTTTATGTCCTGGCAACATCTAAGGTCATATCAGATTAGATACCAAGTTGTGATAGTGCGCAGTAATGACATATGTATAGTGATGCCCTACTGGGAGACCAGGCTACCAGCACCATGACCTGATATCCCACTCAGTCATATTATCCTCACACTAAACCAACCAGTCCTTGCCCTGTCCTAATAATGCCGAGTGCCTGGATAGGAAGCAACAAGTATCATTTGCTATGTCATTGGTTTGAGTTGACCAGGGTTTGAACCGCTGGGTTCGAATCCCACGATCTACCAAAAAACAGAAGACGGACGCTCAACTAATTTGGCCATCCCGTCTAGTCCATGTGGTATGCAGCATTGGAATGCATACAAAGTATGTTTGTATTGGAAATTGCACACTTGGTTCACATCCGTACCTATCGCTACATGGAGCGATCCAGTTTAGCATAGATCTCAGCAAATCGCATACGCAGACCGTCATATGGAATCAAAGCTATTGCAATTACATGTTTTCCATTTTATGTCGCATCCGCACATCGCATACCACATATATGGAATCCCAGCTTTGTTGTCCAGGCTATCAGTTGAATACACTTTTATGCACACTCGTTTCTGCTTTCTATTAAGAATACATTTACCACGCATCTATATTTAGATATGTAAGATACAGTAGTATCTGTCTTCGGAAATTCCTGTGATCGGAGAACATATGCCATATTTTTCTTTTCAATGTGCAAACTGTGTTTGTTTCATTATGTTATCCCTCCAATGACAAGGCACGACAGGATTGCTCCAGAGGCCAGGTGGACCATTGAAGACAGGTACTACTGTAAATGTATCATATTCCTCTAAGTGGGGATTAGCACCGGCAGGTAATCCTCAACATGGATTACTATTAATAGGAATCTAATATCAGATGAAATAATGTTTCTAATATTCAGTCAATGCTGATAGCTTCCACAATCATGAGTTGAATTATTGAAACAGGACTGATTTAACTTTCATAATATTGCCTTGGTTTTTACTTCAGCAATTCCAACATTTCAACTCGAATTCTGCAGTCCTTGCATTCCTGTTTTATTGTTCGTAAACCTCTTTATTTATTGGAATGGTTTTCAACGCCAAGGCACCGTTTTCTACCCATGATGCGCTAACAGATCTTTCCAGAATTGTACTGAGAAAAGTGTACATTAGATTCCAGCACTACCAGGTTTGATTAAATTTACTTAGTAGGCATATTGCCTTCTGTCTGGCAGCAGCTACAACATATCCACAGAGGAATGATAGATCGTGTTCCTGTCAACCTTGGACATGTGAGGAGTGGCCGATTGCATGCACGTACAGTAGTGTTCAGACAAGCATGACTTTTAACGGCTTCAATTTAAACTTCCCTGAATTCGCAGAAACACTCCGAGCATCGTGGTTCAACTGCAATTGGTTGTTGGAGTTTTACGTCCTGGCAACATCTAAGGTCATATCACCACGGGCACCGACGGGTGCGTACTCATAGCGAATTTATACTGCTGCCCCACTGGACAATCAGGCTGCTGGCACCATGACCTGATATCCAACTCAGTCACATATTTGTGACACTGATCTAATCAGTCCTTGCCCTATCCTATCAAACTAAATACCGAAGGAACAAGTACCAATTTTGTAAGTCATTGGTTTGACTCGATCGGGAATCGAACTCCCGACCTTCCGCAAGGGAAGACTGCGCACTATCGATTCGGCAACCACGTCTGATTTCAACTTTAATAAATAGATAACATTGTGAGGTTGCTATTTGGCAACAGTTCATAGAGTTGGGACAAGCACTTCGTCATGACCGTGCATTATTTATTAGATTTCTATTGATGCGCTAAAAGGAGGAAAACGAGGCAGGGGTGGAGAAAAGAGGCGTTTATTGTACGCCTCAGTAGGAGACAGAGGAACAAGGTAAAGTACAACAAGGTCAAAAGGAGGTAATAGGCTCATGAGGAGCAATGCAAAGATAACAGTGACATGGAAGTAATGGCTCATAAGGAGCAAGGCAAGAATAAACAATGACATGGATGTAAGGGCTCATAAGGAGCAAGGCAAAGAGAGTCAATGTGTGGGCTCAGATGGAGCAAGAGTTCATGGTGAAGATCAGGTTGTCAGTGAGGGGGAGCCGAGGAGCCCTCCACCAAAACGGTGGAGAGGGCTCGCGGCGCGCCCGAGGGAGCGAGGCGGGGCACGTAGGCGTGGACCGCCTCGGAGGTCCATGTGCCCTGTGCCATAATCTCGCGTTGGCAGGCCTGGGCGGCGCCTCGGCGGAGACTGTGAAGAGTGTAGGCCTCGGGCGTCGGCACTCCTTGGGCTTGTAGGGCCCCTCGGAGCAGCGCGGTGAGGGACCGCGGGTCGAGCGGGTGGCCGGAGGGCATTAGGAAGGCGGGGGCATCTGGGGCGGCGGGGCAGAGGGCGGCGGCACCTTGCCAGGCCGCCACGGGGCAGAGGGTGGAGCCGGGGATGGCGGGCACGAAGAGGGCGACCGCGCCCGAGGGGCTGGAGATCGTCTTGGAGCTGCGGTTCAGGAGGCGGAGCGCTCCGGGCGCGGGGCGGATGTCGTCGCGGGTGAGGGTGTGGGGGCCGCCCCACCCCTCGGGACTCGGGGCCAAGAGGTTGGACTGCCGGAGCATCCCGAAGTACCCGAGGAGGAGCGCGGCCCGAGGAACGAGGGAGGCGGGGCCCGCTTGCTCGAGGTGGCTGATGATCAGGGTGAGATGCTGCGGCGAGAGAGGGGGCGGGGCGCCTGTCGTGGCACGTGGGTGGAGGACAGCTCCCCGCCTCGGCAGACGTCCTTGGGGAGGCGGGCGTCAAAGCCCGAGGTGAGTCCCCCGGCGCCCTCGACCCACGACCGTGCCCCCGAGACGGTGTTCTTGACGGAGGTGGGCGGGCCGCGAGGAAGGGGCGCGTGAAGGCGGCAGTCGAACGCCGAGGGCGAGGGGTCGCGCCTCGGCAACCGCTAGGCGACGTAGTCCTCGCCTGGCGACGTCGGTTCCTCCAGGTTGCCGGGGCGAGGGCGGCGACTCGGAAGCGGGCAACGGCGGCAACCTCGGCGGGGGGGAAACCTAAAGCCCGGGGAAGAAAGGGAAAGCGTCATGAGAAACCTCGACTGGGAGGAGCCCGAGGCGAGCCACCTCGTTGCGCGCTGTCTCGGCCGAGGGCCCGGGAAGTTGGGCGCGGCTGAGGGCGTCGGTGAGGAGGAGGTCGGCCCCGGGCTTGTGGGCGATGTGGAGCTGGAAAGAGCCGGTGGCCGCCATGAGCCAGAGCTCCCGTGCACATGTCCCGAGGGTAGGGTCTCGGGCGCGGCCCGACTCGAGCGCGACAGCGGAGGCCATGTTATCGGTGTTGATCGTGACCGTCGCCCCCGCGACGTCGTCCGGTAGGAGGGCGCGGAGGGCGACGACGAGGTTAACCGCCTCAAGCTCATGGATGGTCGGGTACCGCGCCTTGAAATCCTCTGAGTACCCTCGGGCGTAGAAGTGCGTAGATGAGAAGGCTCCTCCACCGGTGAGGCAGGAGTCGCACTCAAACACCAGCCGGCGACCCTCGGGGGCCCTGAGGAGGCAGAGGCCATTTGTTATCCGCCCGTAGGCGGCGAACCACCTCAGGTCCCGGAGGGCGTCGTCAGCGAGGGTGAGAGTGGAGCCCCCGAGGCAGCCGCGCAGCGCCCCGAGGAGCCGAGCCATAAACTTGCGGCCCGGGAGCACGCAGCTGCTGACATGGTTAAGGCGGCCGAGCAGGCTCTGGAGCTCTTGTTTCCGGAGGGTGGGGCGGGCGATGCGGTTGTCGCAGTCGTCCATGAGGGCTTGGATCTTGTCGGGGGCTACCCGGATGGTCATCGCCTCGCTGTCGAGGGCAAAGCCGAGCCAGGTCAGGCGGACAGCGGGGGGATGGCACTTTCCGGGTGCTACGTCGAGGCCGAGGGCAGCGGTGAGGGCGAGGTAGGCGTCGAAGGCCTGGCACGCCCTCAGGTAGGAGCCCTCGCACCCGATGAAGTCGTCGACGTAGACGTGGAAGCCCTCGCGCCGAATGATCCAAGCCACCGCGGAGGTGACGCGGACGCAGGCCGCGCCCGAGGAGCGGCAGCCGAAGGGAAGGGCGAGGTCTATGTATGTTTTACCGTCTAAGCATATCCCGAAGAGGGGGCAGGAGAGGGGGTCGGCACGGAGCTGGCGGTAGGCCCGGGATATGTCCGCCGACCAGACGCAGGCCCCCGCGACGAGGCGGCGGCCAACGTCGGCGACGGAGGGGAGGGTGTAGGCATGGGGTTCCCCGAGGTACTCGCGTCGGAGGATGCCCGAGTTCACGCTGGCGCCTCGGGGTTAAGAGAGGTCGACGATGACCCGCCTCTTTTCCGAGTCGGACTTGGGGCGGGTCATCATGGGAGAGACCTGGGTCCAGGGAGAGAAGGGGGGGACAGAGAAAGGGCCGATGAGGGCGCCGAGGGCAAGCTCCGTGTCGACGAAGGCCTGGATGTGTTTTAGGAAATCGGGGGGCTCACGGTGGTTGGAGTAGGAAGGGCGGGGGAGGGTTGAGGCGGAGTAATTCGCGGGGAACCCGAACTCCAGGAGGTCTAGGACGGCGGGGTCGGGGTAGTCCTGGAGGCGCGGGCGCCAGGCAGGGATGTGAAGGCCTGAGGGGAGGGGGATGCGGGCGGCCAAAAAATTAGGGAGGCCCGCTTCCCGGAGGGCAGTGTAGGTGTGGCGGAAGGTGGGGTAGCGATCCCACGCCTCGCCGGAGATGTGGGGCCAGGAGGCGATGATGGTAGGGCGGTAGTGGGAGGGGGTGGGGCCGCAGGAGGGGGCGGCGGGGAGGGTAGCTTGTAGGTCGGGGTCGATAACGTCGATGGTGGGCTCGTCGAGGGTGGGGGGATGGGGGGTTGGTGGGGCGGGATGGGGGAGGAGGTGCGGCGGGGGCGGGTGAGGGGGGCAGCAAAATCGTGCGGGGTGGTGGGGGGGGTCAGGGGCGGGCGGGGGGTCGGGGGTGTCGGGGAGGTCGGGAGGGTGGTCGTCAGGGGGGCAGAGAAAGGCGGTGTCGCCGGGGTCGAGGTGAGCTTCTGAGTCGAGGGTGATGGTGAAGGGTTGCTGGTCGGCGATGGGAGCCTTACGGGCGGGGCGTTGAGCCCCGGAAGAGAGGGTGGTGCCGAGGCGGCGGTCGGGCCGCGCCTCGGGGGAGCCGCTGGTGCTCCGGCGAGTAGTGTCAGGGGGGCTGGTAGGGGTGCACTGGGCGGTTTGTACCGGAACCTTGGGCCGGTTGGGAGCCCTCGGGCCGGGAGTGGTGGAGGGGGCGGCTTGGTCGAGATAGATGGGCCGGTTGGGGGCCTCCGGGCCGGGCGGGAGGTGCCGGCTCACTGAAAATCCGGTGAGGCGGAAGCTGTGGGCCGGTCACGTGCGCGCTTTGTCAGGCAGTCAGCCTCGCTGTGCATAGTAAGCACTTTGCGCACATTCGCGCAGTAGGCGCACGTGTGGCGGTGTTTTGCGGCACCTTGGCCGTGGGCCTCCCCCGGGGTGGCCTGGGTGCAGGAGGAGGGGTCCCGGTTCCACGGGTAACAGGGGGCTCCGTGGGTATCTTTGTTGTAGGTCACCCGGGTGTCGGTCTGGGGGCGGGGCTGGGGCCGGGCTCTTGTGTGGTCGAGTGGGCGGGCCGTTGTGGTGGTTGATTGCTGGGGGGGCATGGCGATGCACTCGACCCTAAGGAGGTTCAGGGCCACTGGGTCGTGCCACCCGTGGGGGAGCCGTCCGTCCGCGATCCAGGTAAACACCGTCTCGGAATAGTTGCGGACGGTCGCCCACGGGTAGACGAGGTGATCCTGGAGGACGGTGAGGATGTGGTGATGTAGCCCCGGCGCAGAGTGGGCGGGGAAGTCGGGGTGGTTGATGAGGGAAAGAAGGGCGAGGTTATACTCATCCTTCGTCGCTTCCCCCCTCTTCACCGACTTCCTCTCCGCCCCTCTCTGCACGAGGTCGGAGGGAAAGACATAATCAGCAGGTATACCTTGTCGCCTCACCGAGTGGCTCGCCTCGGCGGAGGCCAGGATCTCCCGGACGGCGTCGGCCGCGGAGACCGGGGTGTGCCGTGCCGGCTCCTCCTGGTAGGCCGGCGATGTCGGTGCCGCTGCTTGGCCGCTGAGGTGATGGTAGCGCTCGTACTGGGGGTGGGCGGCTCCTGGCAGGGCTGCAGGCGGCGGTGGCGGCGGCCTGGGTCCCCCCGAGGCGCGCGCCCGATGTGCGGGGGCCGGGGCGGCCCGAGGTCTGGGCGCGGGGGAGGGCGCCTCGGGGATGGACCGCGCCCCCCCAGTCTCCAGGCCGTCGATCCTTGCGTGGAGGTCCGCAGTCGACTGGCGTTGTTCCAGTCGGAGGCGCTGCAGCTCCTCCAGTATGGCGTCGGTGCCCGAGGTGCGGCGTGAGGGGCCCGGTGATGAAGGAGACGCCGGGGCGGACGCGGGTGACTCGTCCCGCCTCGGGGTTTCAGCCGGCCTCGGGGTGCCGTGGGCGGCCGCCCGGGAGCCCTTCCGTCCTTTGCTTTTTCCTTGCGGCATAGTGTAGCGGTCCGAGCTGGAGGAGGTAGGCCAAAGAAAAAGGTGAGATCTGGAAGGCGGCAGGAGGGCGAGTGCCTGAGGGAGGCCGGAGGCGGCCTTATAAGGGGAAGGGAGGGGGGACGGCGATGGCAGGTGAGGTGTGAATGCTGCCGGCCCGGGGGAGCGGGGGGGGGAGAGGGGGTGAGCAGCGGGCGTCGGGTGAGGCGCGAATGCTGCGCGGCAGGGGGACGGGGGAGGGAGGGGCACGCGGCGGCGTCGGGCGAGGTGTCAGGCTGCGCGACAGCCCGGGGGAGGGTCTCCTCCTTCCCTCGCATCAAGCGTAATGCTTCGCATTACGACCAAAGCTGCATTGTCCGATGAAAAACAGAAGTTTTAAAGCAACACACTGATCTAGATTTCATTCTACGTACCCAAATTAGATGTTGGTGGCGTTAATAGGCAATTGTTGCTGCTTAGAAGGCTAATGCTGCAGTCACACTACGATGCTTCTCGCCGGCGTGCCGCCAACGCGCAAAATAATTTGTAGGCATCGAGACACGTCCAACTTTTCGGCGGTATAGGGAAAAAGTTTGGCATTAACGCAGCGTGTTAGTAGCGCACGGCCAAAATGTGTCAACGCGTGCGGTAAAAAAAGAAGTTTGGTGCAACGTCATCATATGACCTTATATGTAGCTAGGGCATAAAATAACAAAGCAACCATTTGGCGCAACATGTGGAGACGACCCTCATGCGCGCGCGGTGTCTGCCTACTGTTCACATAATGATCTTCCAGCGCGTCCAATGTATCTCGATGCGCGCCTAACGTCCCCGTAACGTTCGACCCACATGTTGGCACATGTCGAACAGTTTGTGCAATCACAAAACTTTTGACGTGCCCCGACGCACCCTGACGATCCTCCCCGACCGTCGACGTCCATCAAGGTGTACCGACGTGTACCGACGCGTGCCTAACGCACATGTAACGCTTCCCAACGTCTCGCCAAAAAGTGACACACGTCGACGCACGTTGGAGAGAATCGTCGTACTGTGACTGCAGCATTATATGCCAAGTCAATTTAACAGAGCCTACTAGAGCTAGACCTTGTGGTGTCAGAATCTTTATGTGCATACGGAAATCAATTGTGTAGGTTTTCACTTCAAATATCTCCGATAAGCTCAATGGTTTGTCGATTGTTGGGGTTTTACATCCCGGCAACATCTAAGGTCATATCAGGACCGAAATAAGCGAGATCATAGCAATCAAAATATAATACATCCTGGCAACATCTAAGGTCATATCAGGACCGAAATAAGTGAGATCATAGCAATCAAAATATAATACGTCCGGGCAACATCTAAGGTCATATCAGGACCGAAATAAGCGAGATCATAGCAATCAAAATATAATACGTCCTGGCAACATCTAAGGTCATATCAGGACCGAAATAAGCGAGATCATAGCAATCAAAATATAATACGTCCTGGCAACATCTAAGGTCATATCAGGACCGAAATAAGCGAGATCATAGCAATCAAAATATAATACATCCTGGCAACATCTAAGGTCATATCAGGACCGAAATAAGTGAGATCATAGCAATCAAAATATAATATTTATCTTTAAATAAAAAAACACAAACTTAACATCATCGGACTATGCAGCTTAAATATCCGGTTGTTTTATGCGTTGAAGACAACGCGCAAAGCGAAATTATTTTTCCATGAAGCGAATTGTGAAGACCATTAAAAGTTGCTTACCCCGATAAAAACATCAATTATTTTCCAGAAGCACTTGAAATATCTCCTAACTTAGTCATTTTAAAGCAAAGTTACTTCGAACTAAAGGAAAATAGGTTATGACGATTATCCCGATACATCTATCTCAGAAAATTACAGAAACTCAACAACATCGGCTTATGAAACTTTAACAATATTTTGTCACAATGTCCATGCGCTTGTCTGCGGAGAGGCTGGTTGTTTGTTCTTCAATCTGACACCTGTGGCTGTATTTTGACACATTCAGACTGGTTCAATCAGCACAGTGAGAGATTGCACTGTGTGACTCTTTACACCAACCATCCGTCACGTGGCTGGGTTCCGCGCATGCTCCAGACAACCACATTTCCTGAGCATGATCGATCGACTTCAAAGTGGTTGCAGACAGCCTCAGCCAAACACTCACGACTTCTGTACCACACATGCATCTGCTTTAACCCCCTTCAGCCCCTCTTCACCTTTCCAACCCCACTCCCTCTCCATCCTCTATCCCTGCACCAGTCTACCTCTATACTGCCTCCACCCTCCACTCCCCACCACATCAACACCTCCACCCCTCCACCCATCAACCCTCACCACTCTACCTCTATACTGCCTCCACCCTCCACTCTCCACCCATCAACACCTCCACCCCTCCACCCCTCTACCTCTATACTGCCTCCACCCTCCAGTCTCCACCCCATCAACCCATCTACCCCTCTAACTCTATACTGCCTCCACCTTCCACTCTCCACCCCATCAACCCCTCCTCCCTCCACCCCATCAACCCTCACCACTCTACCTCTATCCTGCCTCCACCCTCCATTCCCCACCCCATCAACCCGTCCACCCCTCTACCTCTATACTTCCTCGACCCTCCAATCTACACCCCATCAACCCCTCCACCCCTCCACCAGTCTACCTCTATACTGCCTCTACCCTCCACCCTCCACTCTCCACCCCATCAACCCATCCACCCCTCCACCCCTCCACCCCTCCACCCTCCACCCCATCACCCCCCCCCCACCCCCTCCACCACACCACCCTCCACATCTATGCCGCCTCCAAGATATGTCTAGCCCTAGACTTAATCTAGCAGATTCATTATTCCAGGTTTCCAGTCTATTACTGCACAAGGGTAGCAGCACTAGGAGTCAGCGATATTGAGTACTGGTGACCTACTAAACTAACATAATTGGAATTGGGGCAATGCTTACAAATCGAAGACTCCCTTTTCAGCCAAGTATATATCACACAACTGTCCGAAGAGATTTAATATTGACATACAGATTTAAAGGTGTGATAGCGATGTACACAAAGAGTTGTAACTTTATTCTAGCATGTTATTTATATTATTCCTCAGGCGATAAGATGAGAAGTGGTGACACTCCACCCGGATACATACGGGATGGCCGAATGAGATAAAGCGTCCATCTCCCGTGTTGGTAGATCGTGGGGTCGTGGGTTCGAACCCTGGTCGAGTCAAACCCATGACTTAAAAATTGATACTTGTTGCTTCCTAGCATTGCATTCGGCATTATTAGGATAGGGCAAGGACTGGTTGGCTCAGTGTCAGGATAATGTGACTGAGTGGGATATCAGGTCATGGTGCTGGTGGCCTGGTCTTCCAATGGGGCAGCACTATAACGTCGCCATGAGCGACCACTGTCACAAGTCGGTACCCGTCCTGATATGACCTTAGATGTTGCAAGGACGTAAAACAACAACAAACAAACAACAAACATACACATCTATACTTGCCTTTAGCGTCCATACCCAGGCGATTGTGCAGTGCACAGTGGGGCGCCACATGTCGAGTGATTGGTGAAGTAGTGAAGCTAATTATCCCAGCTCCCCGGGCACAGAGCTTTGGCTCGCTTGCTACCTCTCTCTACTTGCATGACATATTGCGTGGCGTCGGTTTGCTCATCCCTGCTTCCCGTTTCAACAATCGACTCCGTACGCGTGATTTCGGGGGGACATTGCTACATTATGCGCATGCGCGGCGGGTCACATTAACAGAAGTCGCTGAGCTCGCAACTCTTACTGTTATCTTCACCAGAAGGCCTTATTGCTCCTGCTGCTGCTGCTAACTATGACCACGTGATCAACAAAGGCCGGCAGCTACTACGCGATATCTGGTAGCGAATTTATATTGTGAGCATTTTAATTGTAAAATACGTACTTCAAATTAAGGTTGCATAGTCCGGTGGTTTTGAGTTTCTCTCACTTTCTGATATAAATATAATATGAATAAGCAATGCTTAGGACCGGCCCCCACTTGAAAACTGTGTCGAGAGCAAAACAAATGCCTGCAGCCATTGTCATTGAATTTGCCGATACGCGCAGTTCAAAACGTCAATTTAATTTTAAATTAATAGAAATATAGAATAATTTGGAATAAACATGGAAGTTTGGAATTACAAACATACATATATTTATTTATTATCATGCAATTCAACACAAGTATATTATTAACAAATTAACAAATTAACAAATTATATTGTGAGTGACATAGGGATTTCACGCCATACTGCAACTATGGCCATATTTATATGAACCAGACAGAATGGCCGAATGAGTTAGAGCGTCCATCTCCCATGCTGGTAGATCATGGGATTGTCGGTTCGAAACCTGGTTGAGTCAAACCAATGACTTAAAAATTTATACTTGTCGTTTCCTAGCCAGGTGCTCGGCATTATTAGGATAGGGCAAGGACTGGTTGGCTCAGTGTCAGGATAATGTGACTGAGTGGGATATCAGGTCATGGTGATGGCGGCCTGGTATCCCAGTGAGGCAGCTGATATGACCTTAGATGTTGCTAGGACGTAAAACAACGATAAACAAACAAATTGGCAATATATATTTTAATTTTATTATTATCTTTTTTTAATCTCCAACCCATCACTCAAGGAAATAATGACAGAAACTCAAAAATCAAAACTTACAACTCGAAACTAAAAGACCATCAGATCTAGGTAATTGTTTTAGGTTCGATAATTTCATTTTTCCATCGCGTTATGTAGCTTTAACATAGAACGGGCCTTGACACACACAAACATATCAAATTTAGCAATGTACAAGCGGGACGGTATGATTGCAATGTAATCTCACTGGGAAGGTTATACCGTGTATTTAGGTGAGTAACCAATAAGTCGACATCGTATGAAGTGTATTGAAATGGAAAACATGTTGACACCCTTCTACCTATAGGTTAAGGCCCTGTCACACTACGATGTATGGCATCAGCGCGTGCTCAACATTCGAAAATTTGCCAGTACATCAGCATTCATCTAACTTTTCAGTGACGGGGAATAAAAATGTGCATATACACAACATACACACAATGTACACACAACGTACGTAGCGTATGCAGAACATATCTCTGATCTATTGCTAGCGTATGAGAGCGTTCATGTGCCTCGCAAAACATTCGCAAAATGTTCGCAAAATGTTTGCATATGCTCACGGTACGCTGACCAACGTTATCTATGTTACTCCATCGCTAGAAGTATGGCATATATGTTAAGTATGCTGGAGATATGGCAGGCATACATTCGAAGTACGTTAGGAGTACATTATGCATCCGTTGGCAGTACGCGGACTGTACGCGGACTGCACATTCCCACCGGCTGAATGTATGTCTAGCATGCAGCAATGTATTCCAACATATCCCTAACATACTCCCAAAATACGCCGACGTATCCCAAATGTACACATAGCGTACATTCAACGTACCAGCCACATGTTGAGCCGGAATGTACCCAATGTACGCCCAATGTATACTACCGTATGACAACGTACACTGATGGGTTGGTCGAAAATCACGTACATCGACATACGCTAAGGCTATACGTCGTAGTGTGACATCCTATTTAGTGCTTAGCACTCATAGACTTAAATAGGTGAACCCGGAACTTTCCCGGCTTATTGGATTATGCTAATTTATGATGTTGCTAAGTTTGCTATGGTAGAGCTAATATTTCCGCGCCTCCGCCCCAGCCCTCAGCCACCCCATTCCACACGCACACACATTTGTATACCCCGCCCGTCCCCTCCGTCTCCCCTCACACACATAGTAGAGTACCTCTGGGATTGTATGAGTCATTTGGCAACACTGTCATTGCCCTAGTTGATTTTGTAATGGCCTAATGTTGTGAAACCGCGTACATAGGGAATGGGTGATAATACACACGCACACACACTCTCTCTCATTTAAATCTGTGTTTACACAGGCAATTGTGAAGCGAATTAGACAAAGGGATTTATATGAAGCGAAGTAGTGGCGTGGCGCGTTTACACACGGAGCGGTTTAAGGTGGAAATCGATATCTGTGCATGAGCAAGTCCAGACTAACCAGCGCCAGTTTCGGTTAGTCGACGTCGCCACGAGAGAGTGTGGGTTCGGCCTAGATATGTATGGACTGAATCGTATTGGTTTGGAACAGTCAAAACTTCTGCTGCGCAGTGAAAACCTAAAAATAAATGATGAAAACAATATCTGTGCACAGCTAGCAGGTTCATACAGCAAATTTACCGGAAAGTCAACAAACTGAGATCTCGACTGTGAAGTCATTAATCCGCCTCAAGTAAACCGCTACGATTTACACTATCATTTATATACCGACTTTCATAAAGCGCTTAATATAAACTACCTCGCGAGGCGGTTTACATAAGTGAATAATATGAATCGAATCAGCCCTAATCCGCCTCAGAGTCGCGTTTACACGGCGAATGTAAACCGAACTAGACAAGGCGATTTATATGACGCGGCTTAACTCGCCCGTGTAAACACGGCTTAAGGCTAACAAAACAACAACAAAAAACTCTTTCGGGTAAAATCCATGAATACAGATTTTGACAAATAAATATCGCTCGTTGCATATTAGGCAGATCTATGCCCATTAGGATAGCAGTCGTAGTGTCATGGGGTATTTACAGGGATGTGGACATTAGTGGGATGAGAAAATGGATTACCTTAACACGGCCCAGCATAGTTTCTGGTCTCGTTCGCCTCGATGTACAATATCGATGGTCATAAAGGAGGAAGTGGCAGAGGGAGCGGAGTAGGAGAGTGGGGAGATGAGGCAGAGAGTGTGTGGGAGGGGGTGTTGCAGTTTCCGCGGCACACCAGTTTGCGAGGGACACACACATCTATTCAAATGCATTTTCAATGGCCGTGAGCAAATCTTCATACAGAAGAAGTGAAATATCTCTACCACCACACCACCTAGAAACAAATCCCTTGGTACACATATAGAAAACATGTTTACCAAAAAGGTTATATTAAATTGATATGGGTAGGGTTCTGGATTTCTATTAATTTTTAATAAAACTAATGTTTTTCACTGCGCGTACCGTCAAACTCAAGGCATTATCAATGGTCGTGAGCAATCTTCATACAGAAAATACAGCAAAAGTGAAATATCTCTAAAACCGCACCACCTAGAAACAAATCGCTTAGTAGACATATAGAAAAATCTTTACCAAAAATATTATATTAAATTTATAAGGTTAGTGACGATGCTGTTCGATTTTGATGCATGCGCAGAAACGATGTGTCCCTCGCAAACTGGTGTGCCACTGAAACTGCAACAGGGGGACAGAGAGAGTGAGCAGACGGGAGGTAACAGAGAGGGGGAGGGGGAGAACAATGGGCATAGGGGAGGTGGCAGAGGGAGAGGTGGATAGGGAGAGATTAGCAGAGGGGAGGTGGCAGAGAGGGAATGGGGGAAGGGAGAGTTGGGCAGAGCCAGAGGTAAAGGAGGGAGAGGGGGAAGTGTTGAGTTGGGCGAGAGGGGTAGTAACAAATAGCGAGAGCCGGAAGGGGAGAGTAATGGGGCTGTCACATTACGACGCTTCTCTCCAACGTGCGTCGACGTGTGTCACTTTTGGGCGATACGTTGGGAGACGTCTGGAAGCGTTACTAGCGCGTTAGGCACGTGTCGGTACACGTTGGTACAGCTTGATGGACGTCGACGGTCGGCGAGGATCATCGGGGTACGTCGGGGCATGTCAAAAGTTTTGTGCTTGCACAAAACTTTTGATGACCGACAACGAGCATCAACGCGCGGGTGCCAATATTATGGCAACGTCAGAAGCATGTCAACAGTGCTGGAATAACGTTATGCGAACGCTAGGCACACGCCGCGCATGCGTGAGGGTCATTCCCACACATTGCGCCAAACTGATGTGTTGTTGTTTTACGTCCTACCAACATCTAAGGTCATATGAGGACATCACGCCTAACTTTTTTTTTTTTTACCGCACACGTCGAGACACGTTGGCCACACGCTACTAACACGCTGCGCTGATGCCAAACTTTTTCCCAACACCGCCGAAAAGTTTGACGTTTCTCGACGATTAAAAGTTATTTTGCGCTTTGGCGGTGCGCCGGCGAGAAGCATCGTAATGTGACAGTACCATAATGGAGAGGGAATGTGGTAGGAGAAGTGGGAGGGGGCAAGGAAAGGGACTTGGAAAGGGACATGGGTAAGGGATGGGAAGAGAGGGAGAGTGTCAGAATTTATTTCCACACATGCTATTAAAGTAAGGCACTTTAGACTTGTAGTTATTTTATTCGCACATTTATCGATTGTATAAACTGGTTTAATAGCTTATAAATTCCTCATTTTCTCATATGATATTTTCAAGCTATTTTCATTCCCCAACTGCAATTAAGAATAACAAAATTTAAAAAGATATGTTGTCGGGTAGACATTAATGACTGCATATACGCAGGTGGCGCATTGTTGAGGGATTCCAGTAATATATGTGATTCTGAATAGCTTAATACAAAGTACTGTGCCCTTAGCTTCTTCCAAGCATACTTAGAAAAGAACAATATATATAATTATATATTTCATGTAATATTCGCACACATAACTTCACATCCTCAGAGAATCACTCACCTTAAGACCTTTCCTATTTCTTCCACATAATATGTGTTGTATATTTGAGTATTCCAATATTATTACCAATGGAGCTGTGCTATGTGGTCTAGTTCCTTGACTCGCCACCCACACTGTACAAAAATTAGAATGGCCATTTACATATATAGTAGAGACACACAATAATAGGGTAGCAGTATTCCATATTTAATAATATGTCCATAAGAGCTTATTGAGTACATATATATATATATGTAAATATATATATCAACCAATGTACCTTGAGTATGTCTGGTGGATCTAGGAAAGCACAACTCCGTAACAATTACCATAGTAAGCTCATTTTAATGGGTCAATTAAGCTGGGATAATGCACAGGGAAAGGCAATGGGTTTCTGAGGTTTGTTAGTGCTTGTAGCTGTCACTCATTACAGTTCTGCAAGCAGAATGGATGGGGTATTTTAAATGCTTATTTTTGTTAAATTACAGGCATTAAAGCTGAATATTCCAAGACTCTTATCAGATTGTATTCTGTATATCCAACTTAGATACTGATAAAAAGGAAGAGCAAATGAATCTACTTGAACCTGCTACTGCTGAACTCTATGGTGTCAGTTTTGTATGTTTGTTGTTGTTTTACGTCCTAGCAACATCTAAGGTCATATCAGGATGGGTCATACCGACTTGTGACAGTGCGCACTCATGGCGACTTTATATTGCTGCCCCACTGGAAGACCAGGCTGCCAGCACTATGACCTGATATCCCACTCAGTCACATTATCCTGGCACTGAGCAAACCAGTCCTTGCCCTAGCCTAAAATAATGCCGAGCACCAGGCTAGGAAGCAATAAGTATCAAGTTTTAAGTCATCGGTTTGACTCGACCGGGGTTCGAACCCACGACCCCACGATCTTCCAACACGGGAGACGGACGCTCTAACTCATTCGGCCATGGTCTATGGTGTTAGAGTTTTGACAATCATGACAAAATAAATGTTGCATGTTTAGTCTTTAAATGTCACCAAAGTTTGCAATTTTAAATAAAAGTTACCTCACACTAAAGTAAGGTAGATAACAACGATCAACCTAATATATTTATAAATCTAAGAACAAATAACAGAAACTTGAAAGCATCTGACTACGGAATTTTAAGGATTAAGTAGGGGAAATTTCAGTCATGACCAATTGGTCTTCCTCATTCCTCTGCGCCTTGCCATTTCCTAGTAATTCGGACTGCCACGCTAAGTACCAACAAGTATCAATCGTTCACTCATTGGTTTGTCTTGGATGAGGTAAATAAAACACATATATGCCAAGAAAATCCAAAACGATTAACATAGATTACTAACCAGACCAACCAACTATCTATCTGCTACTGAAATGCAGGCAATCAAATACCTTATCAGCAGCTACTGGGTGATAAGATAACACCGACACTACAGCTGGCCAGCATTGAAAACAAGCCTGAATACCCAGCCGTATATGCTATGGACAGTATAAATACAGCCTCAATAAAAAATAAATAAAAGAAAGCGGGGTTCAACTCCCATTGGTTTAACCGAGCTTTGACTTTGACTTGGCTTTGGCAAAAACGGGGGTGCATTATGAATGTACAATGTATGTGGACACTATGATTATTGTTTTTTATGTATATACAGTTTAACCCCATTAACAAAATACTACCATTTATCATATACAAAAGTCTCAGATGACCTTAAAACCACATGAAAGTTTGGTTTAACTGTACCGGAAGTGGCCTGAGACCGACAATTTTGTTTGGATTAACCGATACTTTGGATTAACCGACTTTGGTTTAACCAACTTTTTTATATGATACATGTTAGTATTTTGCCAGGTCGCCGAAAAAAGTTTGGATGAACCGCTCGTTTGATTTAACCGAGCTTGGTTTAAAAGGGTTCTACTGTACATGGCAATGCTTGCTGACCAGAGTTGGAATAGTATCAGAGTCTGAGGAACTACTTATTTGTTTGTTTGTTGTTTGTTGGAATTTTACGTCCTTGCAACAACTAACGTCATATCAGGACGGGTACCGACTTGTGACAGTGCGCACTCATAGTGACTTTATAGTGCTGCCCCACTGGGAAATCACTCACCGCTATGATATGACCTTAGATGTTGCCAGGATGTGAAACTCTAACAGCTAACTAATCCAGTCGTGTTTGTTTCTATGACCCAAGGATAAACGGTGGTAGGGTGTCGGGGTTGGGGGGTTGGGGGTTGGGGGGTTATTCACAGCACCTGCTTGGGCTCTAAATCACTGACCCTCTTTAGTTATTCCATCTTTATAGAAGCAATACACCCGGCTAAGCAGGCAGCACTAACTACCCTCCCCGGAATATAGACAATAGTGGTTTGTTCTGACAAATGCTCTCTGATATTGTGTGAATAGCTAATGCCTATCTGGTAGTGCAAAGAAAATACACCTTATTAATCTTCTTTAATGTGACTCACACCTCTTTATTTTTGTTGCTGATTTAAATTTCTGAATTGTTCTGAATAGTTACTTTGTGTTTGAATACTGAGGTAATAGTGAAATATTTATCTGAGATACAAGTAGAATATGATACCTTAAATAAAATTACTAAATCTACAAAGAAGCAAGTGAAAAGCCACATGATGATATTTCTATGGTTTCTATGGCCCTCTAACAATACTTCACTTCCGAGATATGAAAGTTGGTTTGCACCCAAGTCCCTGACCATGCTAGAGTGAAGGTGAAGCATAGGCTACTGCAAAACTGCACACGGCGGTGCATAGATAAGTAAATAAATGGTATTAAACTTAGTACAATTTCGGAAATACAGCTAAAAAAACATTAAGCATTAATCTTAAATTTGGTCATCAGGAAGCATGTGTTTACGGGTACAAGGTGAATTAATTCATAGCGTTCATTTCAGTCAGTATATATTACCTTTATTCGGAGCGGAGTTCTACTTGTTCCGGTTAAAGTTGCATAGTCCGATGGTTTTGAGTTTCTGTCATTTTCTGAGTTAAATATATTAAATTGATTGTTATAGCCTCCCTTACTTTAGTTTGAAGTAACTTTTATTTTAAATGTCTAACTTTTGAGATATTTGAAGTGCAACCATCCACAAATAATGTTGGCAAGCACGCCAAAACTCTGACACCATCGGCTTCTGCAGTAACCCGTTCTATTAAATTGGTTCTGTATGCCCATCTATATGGTGACAGGTGCTTAATATGTGCACCAGTATCTAAGTTGGATATGTAGAATCAAATCTGGATAATTGTTTTGATTTTGAAAATGTTATGTTTTCCTCGGACTATGCAGCTTTAATGGTATGAGAAATATGTTCAGATGGAGTAGGTATAATCATATCCAATACCCAATGTAGCATGAATAAACAGCAGTTGTTTATATTTCTGAACCCACACATCATCATTCCAGTGCTAGCCAGCTAACCTTCCTACATGTATATATAAAAATCATAATGTGGTTCCTTGCCTGAGAGTTCAGTGCAGACTACTACAATGATATCCTATGGTGTCATCGGAGTGTAGTCAATCATGGTGAGATGTAGATAAAAGATTCACCCTGTACATCCAGTACAGGAGTGAACGACAACATAGTGTAAATACGGGCGAAAATAGCTTTAGTATGGAACAGGAAGTAGAAACTCTGGCTCCAGTATCAAATGGCTACCCATATCGGCACAGAGTTGGTGAAATAGGAGAGAATGCAAAAAGACAAGATGGTGGCCATAGAACGCCGTCGATTTCACTTTTAAATCTTATTAAACTAGATATTTTATTATATGTTTCAACTCAAAGGTAGCGGGGAAATATGAAGACATATATATTTTGCTTCTTAAATTAAGAATTTAATCGCTCAGTTAATTTCCCCAGCATGTCAAAATTCTTCGCCCGTTTTTCTAATATGTTGGTTTTCACCCCTGTAATGTAAGTATGGGGTGAATCTTTTATTTAGCTGAGATGATGCAGATGTTTCAGGAGTGATATTCGTTAAAGCTGCATAGTCTGATGAAAACATCAAACTTTCAAAATCAAAACAATTATCTAGATTTTATTTCAGATATCTAACTTAAATACTGGTGCACATCTGAAAAACATTTGTCAGCACATAGAACGGAACACCAAGCCAATTTAATAGAACCTATCACTGTGCAGAAGCCAATGGTGTCAGCGTTTTGACACGCTTTAAGTTTCTATGCTTGCAATTCAAATATCTCAAAAGCTAACCATTTAAAACATAAGTTACTTCAAATTAAAGTAAGGTAGATTATAACGACCAACCTAATACATTTATCTCAGAAATTGACAGAAACTCAAAACCATCGGTCTATGCAACTTTAAACCTGTGGCAGTTGAGATGAAGGTAATTACTGAGATCTTCACTGCTTGCCAATATATGAAGGCGCGTAGAACCTAAATACAAGTTCCCATCACAAGAAACACTATTAGTGTTACCGCAGACTGTTCTGATGACTGAAGTCTCGGCCTTTAAACCAAAAACATACCCGCCATATTTCCGTTGCCTTTGCATCCTCACTCCTTTCACAAACTATATTTTTGAACTTACCAATGCGGTTCTCCAACAACAAAACAAAATATGGCATCTGTTTTTTTAAGCTTTTGTCATTCACATGCGTTTTTTTAGTACTGAACCACAATCTGATTTTGGGAATGCAGATGTGGACGCAGACAAAGATTAAATGTGTGCAGCGTAGTTTTAGCTTTATGCAATCGGCAGGTGGAGTCCGAAAAGATAGATCTCCTAATCGCAGACGGGATGGCCGAGTAAGTTGAGCGTCCGACTCCCGATTTAGTAGATCATGGGATATCAACACATGGGTTCGAATCCTGGTCGAATCAAACTGACGACTTAAAAAATGATAATTGTTTCTTCCTAGTCAGGCGCTCGGCATTATTAGGATTGGTTGGCTCGGTGTGAGGATAATGTGACTGAGTTGGACATCAGGCCATGGGGATGGCAGCCTGGTCTCCCTGGCGGCCTGGCAGCACTATAAAGTCACTATATAGTTTTATGAGCTCATCTGAATCAGCCAATCACATTTGACCAAATTAGGTTCGATTGATGTAATATATTCCGGATTTCATCACCATCTTTTACTCGATTTTAAATTTAAGAGCCTTCATGGTAGTCAAATCCTTAAGATTTCTCCCCCCATTCATGATTTTCTCCACCCACCACCCTCTGACTATTCTTATTATGGTGAGGGGTGAGAATGCTTACCTTTTTATTTAAAGCTTTTTATTTCAAAAGCAAAAATATTATCTAGATTTTATGATACATATCTAACTTGGCCACTGATGCACTTATTAAGCATTTGTTGCCATGGAGAAGAGAATTCTGAGTCAATTTAATAACACATGCTACAGCAGAATACCCTATGGTGTCAGAGGTTTGGCATATTTGCCCAAATTAATTTGTCAGGATTACACTCCAAATATCTCAAAAGTTAAGCCCCAGTCAGACCTACCCAGGGTGGTCCGTGGCGATCCGGGGTCATCCGTGGCTCGTCCTTGGCTCGTCCGTGGTGATCCGGCGTCATCCGGCGACATCCGGGGTGATCCGTGACTAGTCCGGGGTCTGGCCCAGATGTTTTAAAATGTTTAAAACATCCGGGGAAGTCCAGGGCATCCGAGTTCGATCCGGCATGGTGTTGGTAGTAGTAGTAATAGCGAAACTGCCCCGGACTACTCCTGGTTAGCCCGGACAGGCCCCGGAGCACCCCCGGACAACCCGGACAGGCCCCGGACCACCCCCGGACAGCCCGGACAGGTCCCGGTTCACCCCTGGACTACCGGACCACCCCCGGACCACCCGTGGATCGCACCGACCGGGTAGGTGTGACTGCGAGGCAAAAAAACGACGAAAACAGCCATTGTATCCGGGGCGGTCCAGGACAGTCCGGGCGACTGGTCCAGGGGTGGTCCGGGTCAAAATCCGGGGCTCGTCCGGGTAGGTGTGACTGGTGCTCAAGAGATTTACTTCAAACTAAAGTAATGTAGATTATTACAATCAAGTTAGTGTAATTATCTCCTAAAAATGACATAAACTCAAAACCATCGGAGCAGGGAACTTTAACAGAAGCAGACTTTAATCGCTCAGATCAATAGTTCAGAGGAAGACTCATGCAGACTGATTCTAGTTCAATTTAACTGACCCTATCTGATCTCATCCCCATTAAAGATATATTTCACTTTTTTACTTTAATTCTCTTCTCTGCATGTCTGTGAATTAAGTAGTCAGGAAGTTAAAGGCTATTGTATTGAGCATGCTAATTGATAAGCTACTAGTGAAAAAAAGCAATGCCTGTGCATCATACTAGTTCTAAAGGGAGCGGGACACAGCTCAGGCGGTAGGTAGCATGTCCACCTGTGAAGGTGTCGGTCATCCGATTGATCCTGCTCAGTGAACACATTTGCAGTTTGGGCTATTTTCCATCCCAACTAGTGGTCCACAACTGGTTCATCAAAGGATGTGGTATGTGCTGTCCTATCTGTGGGAAAGTGCATATAAAAGACCCCTTGATGCTTATCGGAAAGAGTAGCCTATGTGGCAGCAGCAGGTTTCCTCCAAAGAAATATGTCAAAATGATGATATCTTTGACGTCCAATACCCGATGATAAAAATCAATGCGCTCTAGAGGTGTCGTTAAATAAAACACACTTTTATACCAGTTCTACTATACGCCTATGCTTGGGTGACAGCGCGCATGAGTTGTAGCTTCATACTGCTGCCGCCTGAGATACATGACTCCTCTTCCTCTGCCTTGGGACCTAACCAATCTGTATTAAGCGCTGTTGCTCGGGGAGGTGGGAGATAACATAGTCTGTATCCTAGTTACCTCCGGGCGCTGGTCTGGAGGAGATGCCGGTGACAGCTGCGGTCTGCACCGTCACCAACTGTCGCTGGGAAATCCCATCTTAATGTCACTCCCAACTGCAGCTTAGACTTTTCACACACAAAAAGAACTCCTCCGGATCCAGATGGTCTCGCCCGCCCGCCCGCCCGCCAGGCGCCGAATCTCGCGCAGTCATGTGACTGCCGCCAGCTACTTCCGGTATAGGTGTGATTAGCCGCAGAGGATGGGATTAGAGAAAAGGTGTATGTGTGGAAGGGGGGGGGGGAGGACTTGAAGGATAAAAATAGCAATATCAATAGCAGAATTAATTACCAAAGGAAAAGAAGTTCACCCCGTCATCACACCATATAGATTGGTTGGTTGTTGGAGTTTTACGTCCTGGCAACATCTAGGGTCATATCAGCACGGGTATCGACTTGTGACAGTGCGCAGTCATGGCGACTTAATAGTGTTGCCTCACAGGGCCACCAGCACCATGAGCTCATATTCCACTCAGTCACATTATCCTGATACTGACCCACACAGTCCTTACCCTATCCTAATAATGCAGAGCACCTGCCTAGGAAGCGACACATATAAATTGTTAAGTCATTGATTTGTCGGCCGAATAAGTTCAGTTTCCGTCTTCCGTTTTGGTAGATTCGAACCCACCGGTTCGATCCCTAGTGGAGTCAAACCAATGGCTTCAAAATGCATACTTGTCACTTCCTAGCCAGGCGTTCGGCAATATTAGGATAGGACAATGATTGGTTGGCTCAGTGTCAGGATGATGTGACTGGGTGGGATATCACGCCATGGTGCTGGTGGTCGGGTCTCCCAGTGGGGCAGCACTAAACAGTCAAAATGAGTGCGCATGGTCACAAATTGGTACCCGTCCTGATATATGACCTTAGATGTTGCTAGCACATAAAACAACAATAAAAAAACAAAGCGTAATGTATTATGTGACTATAAGCAATGAAATGACCTTTACTAAGCATTATTCAAATATTATTCACATAGTTACTTCCCATACATTCCTAGTTTCCCTACTTTACCAGGGTGGCGCCACCTGCGTGAGAACGCCATGCATTGGTTGTTTGAGCGACGGACTCACAAACCACAAGCACCGTACAACAACAGTGTCATGGGGGGGGGGGGGGGGGATGAAAATGGGAAATGTTGTGCCTAGAGCGGGAATCAAAACAAAATCTCTTGCATTCTGTGATAGTGTGCTAACCATTACACCACCTAGGCTCCCTGATGTCCATACACTACGCACACCTACTGGTCTATTCAGCTCCTTGCCTGAGAGGTCAGTGTAGACAACTACACTCATCCCCCTAGAATTGTAAGTCTTTTAAATGGCCATTTAATGCTTACAATTACATACACACATGCAATGCACTTAAATATAAACACAGGGTAGATTCAACAACCATACGCCGCGTAGCTTGTACAGGATCCTGGTGATGGACCCAGCGTCATAGCAGGATGATGAAAATGGGAAATATTGTGCCTAGTCACCCACATAGAACCCACATCGCTTGCATTCTGGGCCAGTGTGCTAACCATTACACCACCTAGGCTCCCTGCTGTCAAAACCCTACCCATGCCTACCTGGCAATACGGCCCCTTGCCTGAGAGGTCAGTGCAGATTACTACACCAGTTTGCGCAGATATTCAGGGAATAGTTGGTAGTACGTGGTTCTCACTGATGGCAGTAGAAATGTTAGGTCGCCCGGCTCTAAAAGAGATAGAAGGGTGGTTAATGGGCGTAGCTGGTGACAGACAACCGACTAGCACATTTCTCTGGCAGCGTAAACACCTCGGCAGACATGGAAACAGGGGGACTGGGGAGGGGGATGTGGGGGTGGGAGGTGGGGGAGGGGATTCCGGGTGTAGTTCCCCTTCCCAACACCGCCATTACACTATTACAAGCGGAAGTGGAATTAGTGCCACCCGTCGATTAAGCAAAGGATCAACTAGTTAGACTGCGCGTTGCATTCTGGTAAAATCCAATGCTGTATTATATGGTGCTACCGCCCTCCCGCGACTCTCCCCTTGTCCTAGATCATTAGATAAAAGATTCACCCCACACTACAGTAGCCTGACATGGGGTGATGAGTAACCATATGTATAAAGTGGAGAAAATGTGGGTAAATGAAATGAGCATTTAAATTCTTAATCTAAAAAGCAAATTATATTCTTCACATATCTTGATATATTTACCCTCAATTTTTTAACTGATTAGGAGATTAGTCCAGTAGATCAATGGACTTTAATGTTTGAATTGACAGAGTGCACGTGTCAACATGGCAGCCATTGGGAGGAAGTTGAGAGGTTTCTGGGTCATAATCCAATCTAGGTCAGGAAGCAGTCATTTTCATTGGCTGAGGTAGTCAGGTGGTACAACTAGTTCATTCAAACATGGAGGATTTACGACATGGACTACTAT
Source organism: Branchipolynoe longqiensis (assembly GCA_030323885.1). Classification (NCBI taxonomy): domain Eukaryota; kingdom Metazoa; phylum Annelida; class Polychaeta; order Phyllodocida; family Polynoidae; genus Branchipolynoe; species Branchipolynoe longqiensis. The sequence goes on along the minus strand of CM059187.1, from coordinate 136,368,335 downwards.
CACTTCAAACTGATTTTGTGTCATTTTTTGTTGTTGTTGGTACATTAGTTGATTAAGCAGGGGAAATTTCAATCGCGGACGATCGGTCTTCCTCATTCCACTGCTCCTTGCCCTATCCTCAGAATGCCTTAAAAGTATGCGATTTGAAAACTGTGGGGAGTATATGTTGAGGGAAAACATATACAATTAGATTGTAGCTATTGGATTTTAATCAACATCAGGTAGGAATGCCACGGGCAATTGTAAAGCGAATTAGACAAAGTGATTTATATGAAACGAAGTAGTGGCGCGTTTGCACGAGCGAGTTTGAAAGTCTGTTGGCGACCGGGAACCAGCAGCCTTAGTGGTGCGCCTGTAGCCGGCGAGCACTGCTATTTGTTTAGTTTACACTCGTCGATTCGATGTCGATGTAGCTGCTATGTTAATATTGCTTGGAATTTAAGGTTAATTTAATTAAATTTCATTATTTGAGTATGTAATTCTGTTAAATATGATCGCATTCAATAGATTTCGGCCTAATCGGTCCCTAACACTGCTGGGCACCAGTGATTAGTTACAGCTGAGCCTGTAGCTGGCGAGCACCGCTATTTTACACTATCGCCGCCTGGGAACCAGCTGAATCACTTCATATAAACTACCTCGCAAGGTGGTTTACATAAAGTGAATCATATGAAGCGAATCAGCCCTAATCCGCTTCAGTGGCACGTTTACGCGGTGAATGTGAGGCGAACTAGGCAAGGCAATTTATATGAAGCGACTTAACTCGCCCGTGTAAACACGGCTTAAGACCACCAACAGTGAGAGACATTTTCTCCAACTGTTACATACTAACATTGGGTTGTAATTCACCTCTGAATTAAGCATTTGTTGCTGCATAGAAGGTCGTAATACATCAATTTAATATAACCTGTTACTACTGAAGTCTATTCATGGTGTCCAACTTTCGTCAATTAATTTGGTATGTTTTGACATCAAATATCTACAATGTTAGCCATTAAAACTAACAGTGACATGTCGGGGTATGCAGGGTGAGTGTTCTTCCCAGTGTGCGTGCAGGCCTGAGGGCCGTTGCAGTGTAGGCTACATGTCAGTCATCTATCAAACAGTGAGGGAATACCCAATGGTGTGGTGGGGGTGCATGAAACAGTTTTGTCACTGCAGCATTTATATACACTAATGAAGTCAGTTGTGGCACTGCCGTCAGTTTACTTACAGGTGAAGTTACGCAGTTCTCTCAGCGTAGTTCCGTTTCCAATAGACTACATCACGGTTCCAGCGGCGCAGTGCATTGTGGGATGCATCAGAGCAAAACATGCCCCCCAAAAGCACATGGCACATGCTAATACACTGGGTGCAGCTATGAAATGTGCTAGTTTCAGATCATCTCAGCTCTTATTTGAAACATAGAATACCAACTAAAAAAATATATATAATAAATTAGGATATTAAAGTTGCATGGTCCGATGAAACGTATTTTTTTCAAAAGCAAAACACTTATCTAAATTTAGTTCTATATATCCAACTTAGATACTAGTGCATTAGCTAAGGATTGGGGACAGCCTATGCAGAATAATCAGTGAATTTATTACCTCATCCCCTTGGACACCTACTTGAGGCAGCCATTATGCAGGAACACTCATTAAGCAATTAGGTCAATCTCGTGGCCTCATTAGCCAAGCTCTCATTCCAAGTACCATATGTAACCTAGTCAGGTTCCAGGATGTCCCACTGGAAGTTTGATGGCACCATAGCCTGAACCGTTTTAAAGTTGCATTGTCTTATGAAGCATAATTTCTTTTTAATGCCAAAGCATATACTTATATTTGATCATATGTTTCTAACTCAGATGAACTGAAAATCTTATGGTACCCTGGGTATTTTGGGGTTTTCCTTTGTGTTTGTTCAGGGGGAGGGGGGGGGGTGTACATCAGTTGATTAAGGAGGGGGATTTTCAATTACAGACAATTGGTATTGCTCCTTGTCCGATCCTAATAATGCCAAACCCCTGGTTAGGTAGCAACAAGAATCAATTTTTAAGTCATTTACATCAATTTCTAAGTCAATTTTAAAGTAATTTGAGTCATCCCATGACCTACCAAAAAGGGAAGTGGGCATTCAATACATTTTGCCACCACTTCTACTTTATAGTTAGTTTGAATTCTGTTCTGCCAGCTATTTTTTATATTTACAGATGCACAAATTCATCAATAATAAATCAATATATGTACCCAATTTGATTAATTCTATCGTTGGAATTAACTATGGACTAGTTATTAATGATGTAAATTCAAGAAATACAATTAAATATGTATTATATTAAATATATATTTGTTTGTTGTTGTTTTACGTCATAGCAACATCTAAGGTCATATCAAGATGGGTACTGACTTGTGACAGTGCACTCTCATGGCAACTTTAAAATATAAAATAAAGAAAAGATCAAAGACTGCACACCAAAATGTAGTATGTCGATTGTGACATTTGGATTTGGGAATGTTATGGTTATATTAGACTGTGCAACTTTTAAAATGTTGCCAAAATCTTAATGTTCCATCATTAATGTCTAGACAGAAGACTAGACCATTTCAGTAATTACAACAAAGTAACAAGTTGAAGAATGCTTTGTTAAAGCTGCATAGTCCCACGAATCATCAACTTTTCAAAACCAAAACAATTAACTCAACTTTATTTGACATATTTGACAGCAAATTTGCAACAATTTTGTTAGAGTAACCTGAGTGTGCTACCAAAATATACTGATATGTGTTACAAATACACTGTCTTATTTAAAAATGTTTAGTTGCATTGGATTGTTCAACTTTAAACAAAATTGTCAAATCATGACGTTTTGTTTCGTCAGGTAATGTTCCAAAACCGTGCTGCAGCCTTACGGTTGGATACAGTGACTGCATGGAAGTTTGTATTAAATAATCATTACACATCTGAATAAGAGTGATGTAATAGTTATGTATATTATAATTTGGAAACAATACAGTTGATAATCAGGCAAATGACATACTAGAATAACAGTACGAAAATAACGACACACAGTTAAGGTCAAACAAAGAATTAACACAACACTTGCAAATATAAAGAAATGACACATTAAGCTAATTGAGTGCATTTCTTTTGTTTTCATAAATGCTTTGTTTAAGTTGTCTTACATGTCATATATGTTATATTATTTATTGTGGTTATATTTTTGTGTGTAGTTTTGACCGTATACATTGGCTGTTCAATATAATATCATTCAATATAATATTAACTTACAAATTTATACCATATACGGCAGTATATTCAACATTACAAATATCAGTATCATTTGGTAATATATATATATGTTTAGACCAGACGGGATGGCCGAACGAGTTAGAGGGTCCGTCTTCCGTGTTGGTAGATCATGGGGTTGTGGGTTCGAGCCCTGGTCGAGTCAAACCAATGACTTAAAAATTGATACTTGTTGCTTCCTAGCCTGGTGCTCGGCATTATTAGGATAGGGCAGGACTGGTTGGCTCAGTGTCAGGATAATGTGACTGAGTGGGATATCAGGTCATGGTGCTAGCGGCCTGGTCTATCAGTGGGGCAGCACTATAAAGTCACCATGAGTGTGCACTGTCACAAGTCGGTACCCGTCCTGATATGACCTTAGATGTTGTTAGGACGTAAAACAACACACAAATATATATATTTTTAATATAATACATATTTAATTGTGGTTCTTGAATTTACATCCCAAAGATAGAATTAAATCAAATTGGGTACACATATTGATTTATTATTGATGTATTTGTGCATCTGTAAATATAAAAAATAGTTGGAGGAACAGAATTCAAACTAACTATAAAGTAGAAGTGGTGGCCAAATGCATTAAATGCCCATTTCCCTTTTTGGTAGGTCATGGGATGACTTAAATTACTTTAAAATTGACTTAGAAATTGACTTAAATGACTTAAAAATTGATTCTTGTTGCTACCTAACCTGGGGTTTGGCATTATTAGGATAGGACAAGGAGTGGAATGAGAAATACCAATTGTCTGTAATTGAAAATCCCCCTCCTTAATCAACTGATGTACAACCCTCGGACCATGCAACTTTAATCAACTGATGTACAAAATGCATACACACACAAAAAAACTGGATGCCTTCAGATTTTCAGTCTAACATTGTCCCATCTGAGTTGGAAATATGAGATCAAATGTAAATGTTGGGGATGTTGGCCTGCTAACATCTGTAATTCGCCAACGAGACGCCAGGTGGATCCTGGGTCAAGCCGCGCCTTCCTCACTCGCCCACCGACTCCCGAGCCGGCAACAACTAATTTCACCCTCCCACCCACCCCAAGATAACTACTTGGAAAAGGGTTTGAGCGCTGTTCGGGAGCTGTTCGGGTAGTTACGTACTATCTATCTCGTTAACATGTTTATTTTCAGCCTTGGTATTGAACTACAAATTTTTGTGACTTAACTTGATCTATGATGACCCTGACTTTGATTGAACGATTTTTACTCAAGAGGCCTCTGTCGCCGCCAAGCATTGTACACGAATGATCACGAACGATATGCAGCTCATTCATCGTGAGCATTATTCTAACATGTCTGGCCCTGTGCCTCCTAGCATCCGAGATTTGTTTAACTTGAGCAGATTCATTATTAAATCTGTCCAAATAATTCATATAATTGTGTTGTCTTGGTGTCTCGTTGGTGAATTATGTGGTTTAATTTTGACCAAATAAATTATGCTTCATCAGACCATGCAGCAAATAACTGATGGTGCAATGGCGCCATCAGTGGAAACTACCAGGAGACCAGGCTACATTTGAATTAGGTCATTCAACATCACGTGGTCATCGCGAGATGTCAATATGCGTCATAGCTCGAGGACTTTTGGCAAGCTTGTCTAAAGTATTTTGGGTTCTTTCAGCTCAAATTGCTTCAAAACTATCCATTTTTCCTCAAAATTACTCAGGACTAATGATTAGTAGGTAATAACGATCAATTTGATATATTTATCTAAAAAATAATATAAAAATTCAAACGCCATCGGACCATGCAACTTTAATCTTTTATCCAGCATTGCATTTACATCAATATAATCAGCACATCTTATGCCATGTGCATTTAGATTTAGAAAGATCTAGGCACCCAGACTAGTGTTAGAGCCATAGCCAGTGTACACAATGCATTGTCAATGGCTGTGAGCAATCTCCATACAGAAAAAGTAAAATATTGATCAAACGACACCACCTAGGCATAAACCGCTTGGAACACATATAGAAAACATGTTTAACAAAACGATTATATTAAATTATTAAGGTTAGAGTTTTGGATTTCTATTAATTTTGAATAAAACTGACATATTTCAATGCGCGTACAGGCAAAGTCAATGGCCGTACGCCTTTGCTTTGCTCCCAAGGCCGGTTTCAGCGCATGCGCAGTCGGAACCGTGATCTAGTTTATAGACTACATCGCCATACCAGCCGCGCGGTGCATTGTGGGATGCGTGGAAGATAAACAAACCCCTCACAAAGCACATGGCACATGCTAAGACACTGGGTGAAGCTATGAAATGTGCTAGTTTCAGCTCATCTCAGCCCTAGTTTTAAACATAGAATACCAACTAACAAATATATATATAATAAATTAAGATGTTAATCGTTTATCTAGCATTGCAGTTACATCAACATAATCAGCACATGTTATGCCATGTGCATTTAGATTTAGTCAAATCTGGGCACCCAGACTAGTGTTAGAGCCATAGCCAGTGAGTTTCACTTATTTTATTTATGTTTTTATTTATATCCTATGGTTAATTACATTTGTAGAACTAGAAAATGAGTAGTGATAATCAGATATTGGTTATATATTTCTCTGAAACAAGTGTCTGTTGACACATTTATTATTTTAATATTTAGAACAAGAATTAATAATAGTGATATAGATAAAGTGACTGATTTTTGTGTGTGGAATGTTTCTGAGCTCAAAATGTTTAACAATGGCTGGGTTTGTGTTAGTTATATTCATCATGTGTGCATACATGTTTATGCCAAATTGTTATGTATTTGGGTCATTCTCTAAAACTGGGCACAAAATTGTGACATGGAAACCAAAAGTGAAAACCTTCCAAATAATAGCAAAAATCCTTCCAAATAATAGCCTAATCCAATGTCCTATGAAAGTTTATATGTTGTGCATATGTCAGAGTTGAACAAAATAAATTTCACTTTTTGAATTAGATCTTATACAAATTGAGCAATACATTAATATCACTCGTGTAACATGAAAATCAAAGACACATCCAGAACCTCATTTTAACATGGTCAAACAAGATTTTCTGGATTACTGTTAAGCAGACAAGGCTATGACTTACAAGAAAAAAGTTGAAAAATAAGTTGAAAAAAAGTCTGGCTACATGTATGGTGTCAATATGTAAATTTTCACATTTTCACTCTAGTGCAAAATCATACAATTATAATTTTGATATCTTTTGTGGGATAAATTCAATACATGTAGAACTGCTAACATACATAAAAGACAGAGGCTACAATAATTATTTGATTTGCTATCAATAAAACAAAGACTTAATTATCAGCATCGTAACCTGGAGACCAAATATGTGGTACCCATTTTTGGAGAATAACCCATTTCTATTAATTTTGAATAAAATGAAAGTTTTGCACTAAACGTAGTGCCAAACTCAATAGCCATATGCATTTGCTTTGCTGCCAACGCCGTTTTCAGCGCATGCGCCGTCCGGAACGGTGATCTTGTCTATTCCCCTGATGGACGATGGAGAGCTGATGGAATAGGGGTGAGTGGGGGCGTGGGGGGGGGGGCTGACCAGGGAAAGACCAAATGGAATGAGAGGTTCGGGAACCAATCATAACCGAGCTTAATTGGCTGATGGCCGGAAAACTAGTTATGTGCCGATGGCGCTGATTGGCCGAGAATTCATTGGCGGTGTAGAAACGCGCCTGCTAAAAAGGTAATTGCCGATAGGTTAACTAGTTAGATCAGGATCAAACTTCATAGGCACAATGTTGCCGAGTGAACACTGTCCAACGCCACTCATGTTGTCGGCCAGGAAAGAACCAACTCTGAAAGAAAAATATATGATATGGAAGAACCACACAATCCATTTGAAACAAATAGTTCTACGTACCATACATAGTTGACTGCTGCTTAAAATGTTAATGGTTAATACCTGGTACACACCTACTGTTTGTGCGCACACACCTCCCGTTTACGATCGAAAACTGCCCGTTTCGCGCACAAAAATCGCTAGGTGTGCGCCCCCCGTGCACACCTAGCGATTGCGATTCGCACATAAAACTCAGTTTTTAGTGCTAAAAGCGGCCGTTTACGATTGCGATTCGTGATTCGAAAAACGAATCGGCCCGTTTTCAGTTTTAAGCGGGTCGGGTCGAGTCGCGAGTTTTAGTGCGCGAATCCTATACGGGAGGTGTGTACAAGGCATAGATACCCAGCTGGAAGTGCTGAAGCTTGCCCGGAAAGGCAGCATTGTGGGTTCGAGTCTTACTCTAGGCAAGCTTTGTTTGCAATACCCCCAGAACAGTATCGTCATAATCAGTCCACATTAAGCAGGTTGTTGAACTTTCCCTCGGCATGAAAAGGTGGCCGTATTGATATTAGGTTTGTTTGTTTGTTGTTGTTTTACGTCCTAGCAACATCTAAGGTCATATCAGGACGTGTACCGACTTCTAACAGTATACACTCATGGCGATTTTATAGTGCTGCCCCACTGGGAAATCAGGCCACTGGGACCATGACCCGATATCCCACTCAATCACATTATCATGTCACTAAGCTAACCAGCCCTTGCCCTATCCTAATAATTCAAAACCAGACACCGATGAACTTTTTATGGGCTAATAAATTTATTAAACAGGCTTAATAAATTTTTACACAGCCTTGTAACCTACACCTTTGTGACCAAGTTAGTACATCAGCTTTTCTCAATAGTACAATTGAGCCTATTTGCTTTACCTACTTTTTATCTACTATCAGGCAGTACAACCTGAGAATTACTGTTTATTTTGATCTCTTTACTTATTTGCAGCTTTATATAGGTGAGGATCTCAATCATTACTATATTTTCCATTACTTATTTGCAGGACATATTCTTGATTATACTATCAATCATATGGATTCAGTTATTCATTTCTGTGAAGCGCTTGAAAATTGAAGACATGAGGCAGCAGCTAGGGCAGATCACGGTCACACAGTCAGCTTGCATCCGGCACACTCACACACACTAACACTTTTGTATCATACAGCAAACATTTATGTCATGTGTCATAGGGACCATAAGCTCTCAGCCAAAGTATGGGTGGGTGGGATGGTCAAATTTCAGTATTGAACACCAATGAACCGACTTCAGCGACGGTCAGGTAAGGACTGGATTAGCCTTTGAATCTAAAACCGGAAGTTAACTTTTTACATAGCGACGCATGCTACGAACGGTATCTATAGTATTCATAATATGCGCCCGTCGTCAGTGGTTTTGAATTATGCATGTTTCCGGCAACATGGACAATTCAAAACCAGACACCGATGAACTTTTTATGGGCTAATAAATTTATTAAACAGGCTTAATAAATTTTTACACAGCCTTGTAACCTACACCTTTGTGACCAAGTTAGTACATCAGCTTTTCTCAATAGTACAATTGAGCCTATTTGCTTTACCTACTTTTTATCTACTATCAGGCAGTACAACCTGAGAATTACTGTTTATTTTGATCTCTTTACTTATTTGCAGCTTTATATAGGTGAGGATCTCAATCATTACTATATTTTCCATTACTTATTTGCAGGACATATTCTTGATTATACTATCAATCATATGGATTCAGTTATTCATTTCTGTGAAGCGCTTGAAAATTGAAGACATGAGGCAGCAGCTAGGGCAGATCACGGTCACACAGTCAGCTTGCATCCGGCACACTCACACACACTAACACTTTTGTATCATACAGCAAACATTTATGTCATGTGTCATAGGGACCATAAGCTCTCAGCCAAATTGGGACAGGAGAGCTAATGGTCCCAACCTACAATATGTCTTTATTCACATAGTTAAACACACTGTTGGACTTCCATCTCCCAAGTGCTTTTATGCACTCAAGCGGCATTCCCACCCGTGCATACTCCTGAGCTCCCCCTCGCCGTAGACTATGACATGTCACCAATGGCCACCAGGGAAGTCCAGACGCTTTCAATGCAACTTGCATGCACTTGTTAAACAGTTGGGCAGTCAAGGGGTCCCCATTAGACATCATGAATGCTGGGGCGCTGTCCTGCACTGGGACGTGACGGACGTAATTGTTCCATGCTCGAACTGGGCAGAAGTCAGTACTTGCTACGTGCGGCAGTTCGATGCTATATACATCCTCAGGTTTGTGTGTTGTCTTCGTGCTCCTGACTGTTATCGTCAGGTGTGTGTCGTGCGCCGTGATATCACCGCGGAGCAGCTTGTGACCGCCATCCCCCGATACCTCGGAATAAAACAAGTTTGACTGTCTTAGCAAACATAGATATCCTATTAACAATGCAATAATCAACACCAGTCCATCATCTCCGATCTTTCTGAATTTTATAATTATCAGTTTAATATGTTTAATCGTCAGTGGGTAAGCCCTATTTACAGTATTATTCTTTAACTTAAACATACCACTTTTAATTAATGACATCGCATAACAGTCAAATGATGCTGTATTTCCTCTCAACAGTCTAACCCATGTTCGTGCTCCACTCATGTAATTTCTTATTGCTCCTCCGGTCTTGAATTTATCATTTAAATACAAAGCGTATGACATTACCGTTTTAAGGTTGGGTCTCTTAGGGTCGTCTTTAATGTTACTACAGAACCTTAAATACTCCCTAAATTGCACCCCTTTATTCCTCCAAGTGCCCTCTGATAATCCTGCCGAGAAGTACACGCTAATGCTTCCCACTAATGCGTGGTTACCACCTGCAAGTTGATAAAGGCAAAAACAAGAAAATTATCAACGAGCAGTGGAACATCACAACAGCAAATCGAAAACATCATACGAATGCGAAACATGTATTTTAGTCAACTGTTTGGCCTGACACAACTTATCAGCAAGTAGCCTAGATTTAGTATAAAAAAACAACCTACTTAGGGCATCCGCCAATACTAGATCCTTTCCTGGCTTGTGAATGACCTGTACCTGGCAGCTGTGAACAGCAGCAAATTGCCATATCTCCCTGGCACAGGCACACAAGACAGGATCTTTACCAGCACCAGCGGACAACACCTGTTGGGAAGCTGCATTATCTGTGTTGATGATAATATGAAAATTTTGGGGATCAGAAGGCGCCAAATTTGTTAACGCTACCACTAGATTTATAGCCTCCAATTGGGCAATATGGAAACCATGACTTAGAAATGCTTTATCATACAAACTAGAGTAGAAATTAGTAGCACTGAACGCTCCCCCACCCTGCAATGAAGAATCACACTCGATGACCCATTTTCTCTCCGGGAAATGGTGGAGCAACACCAGCCTATTATGTCCTTCTGCATAGCGTAAAAACCATAATATATCTTTAACCAATTCAATAGTAACCCGTGTTTTGCCTATAAAAGGGGTGGCTCTAAGAAATTCTAAAATCCTATTCATAAAAACCCGCGATGCCACAACACATTTCGAAATGAACTGTAAACGTCCCACCAGCCTCTGGACATTTTTCCGAGTAACCGCCCTACCCACAACCCATTTTTTACACTCTAATAAAATATCTAAAAGTTTCTCATTTGGAATTCTAATAAGCATATTTGATGTATCCAGTTCATAACCAAGCCAGACCAATTGTTTAGTCGGGGGAGAACATTTTTTAATGGATAGACTTAGTCCCAAGAAATTTGTCAAATTTAGAATAAAGTCGTATGCTTGTTGTGCCTTAACCAGGGTACTCTCTACACCAACAAAGTCGTCTAAGAAACACACAGTGAAAAACCCCTTTTTTCTCATTAAGTAAACTACAGCCTCTGTAGTCCTAGCACATGCCATACTCGAGGTCCTGCAGCCGAACGGAGGAGCTATGTCAAAATAAAACCGCTGGTTCACTTTGATTCCGAACAAAGGCACACTTAAGGGGCAGGTTCTTAATTGCCTGTACGCCCTCGCCAAGTCAATAGACCAAAGAAAGCAATTTTGTCCCAACTGAGTTACTTGTTTAGCTAATGTCATTATAGTAGGCAAATGATATTTATATTTCTTTCCTTGATAAAAACCCTTAATTATCCCAGCATTAACACTGCGCCCCTCTGGATAGCTAAGGTCTACAATGATTCTACGTTCTGCAGTATTTTTCTTGGGGCGGGTCATAATAGGACTAATTTGGGCCCACGGAGAGAAAGGAGGAGAATCAAATGGGCCCAACAATGCATTGTGAGATAGTTCAGTACTTACATACTTGTCGATCCAAAATAAATCTTCCGCACTGCAAGTATGATTACAAACCGACGCAGTAGGGACAAAATTACCAGTGAAATTGGACGGCCAGCCATATTCTAGAAAGTCAACCAAATCAGTATCGCAATAATCAGTTAACAATTCCCTCCAACGATGTATGACCAGACCAGAAGGGACCGGTACTTTAGCTTCTAAGTAGTTCGGCAAACCAGTACTCCGTACTGCCGCATAAATTTCAGCATATTTCAAGAACAAATTACAGTTGGAGGTCAAATTTGGCCAGCAATCCAGAACATAAAACTTATACTGAAATGGAGAAATTTCACAAAACTCTTTACAATCAATAGACGCCTCATTAACATCAGTAATAACATCAACGTGAGCATCACCGACTAGGTCATCAACACTGGCAATAATCTCACATTGCAACGAATCAACTTCAACGTCAAAATCAACATCAACATCATCACTTAACGGAACATCAACATCAATTAAAGGAGCTTCATTCTCAACACAATTTAGCGGTAACTCAGGTCCGATCATACCAGCATCTGGACCCATCATAAAACTAGAAAAGTTTGTTGGAACCATTGGAGGTTCCCTGGCACCGTAAGTACAGCGAGCGCCGGTGTTCGGGAACACACATGTAGGATCTCTTACGATCGGAGTATTTAATAGCGGGTAAGCCTTTTCAATCAACCCCTCAACACACAAACAACCATCAACAGGAACAGGTAAAACAGTAGCGGACATACAAGGGACGTTTGATTGAATAGGCTTACTAGAAGAAAGCCTAACTACGCTAGTGGCTGGACCAGCGGCAGACTCTGTAGGTAGCAATAAGCCTTCCCTAGTGAAAGAATCACAGCTTCCACTGCCGGTCTCAAAACCAAGCAATTGACCTTCAATGTCAATGGAATGAATAGGCAATGTGGCCTGCAAGCGCACAGATAAGTTCGGAATGTCAGCCGTGCGGCGGCCAGGAACTACCAATGGGATGGTGTTGTCATGATCAATGTTACGAAGGAAACCACCGCACTGCTCCGTCGTAGGTTGTGGTGTTCGTAGCGATCCCAGATTCAAATTTAATTTAATGCCACCACCATGGACTGTCTGAACACCCTTGATCGGTCGCGCCTTCCTTAGTACTGGATTAAACCATTTATATTGACTCCCACAACTATAAATACGGCTACGACCCAGAGACTTCGTGGGACGACATTGAAATTCATTAACTGTCAAGTCAGAGATCTCCCGAGCCACGCCAGAATCAGCACAAGAGTCATGCGACTCGTTCCTACCGCGATAACACAAATCGTTAACCGAGCCCCACGGGCTGCCCACTATAGGACGCAATGCTTGACAGACATCAACGGATGCAACAGTATTATCAGGGCGATTTACAATAACAACTGGACCGATTGTGGGGGACAGGGCAGGTGGCACAACCAAATCCAAACTCTGGGAAGGCTTAGACGAATTCATACCACCGACCTGAACGGAGCGATCGCAGATCTCGTCAGTGTCGACCTTCTCGACCGCGCTGTCATCTAACGCATCCCCGCTCGTGTCGTACGCAGTAGAGCTCGTAAAGCGCACGATCCCGTTGAACGCGCTGGTGATTCACTGACATTGCTGAGAGCCGTTATACTCTCTGCATCCGTGACGTCATGTCGACCTACTGCTACAGAGTGGTCAATCTGACCCACTTTCGCCAAAGCCGTATTTTCCAGTGAGACTAGACGATCCAATAAAGGACGTTGTGCTGCCGCCAACTTCGAGTCCAACAATCTCGCTATATCCTCCAGAGACGGACCCGAAGTAGAACACGACGGCAGCACTGAAGCTGGCGACGTTAAATCCTCCATTTGAACTCTTGATGACGATCCAGGACGATGCATATTAGAACGACTTGCATTAGCGACAACTAACTCATCCGTAATCTCCATTGAGTCCAGTAATTCCTTGGAATATTTACCAACACTAACTTTGCCAAGTCTCGTCATCTTAAAATCAGCGATATTACCGAACAATTCAAGTCCAAATTCAAATTTCAGTATTGAACACCAATGAACCGACTTCAGCGACGGTCAGGTAAGGACTGGATTAGCCTTTGAATCTAAAACCGGAAGTTAACTTTTTAGATAGCGACGCATGCTACAAACGGTATCCATAGTATTCATAATATGCGCCCGTCGTCAGTGGTTTTGAATTATGCATGTTTCCGGCAACATGGACAATGCCAAGCACCAGGCTAGGAAATGACAAGTATCAATTTTTAAGTCATTTATTTGACTCGACCAGGAACCGAACTCGCGAACTCCCGATCTTCCACACGCGAGGCCTGTGCTCTACCGATTCGGCCACCGCGCCCGATTTGCTATTAGGTTATCGATACTGCATTGGCAGCATCAGACTCACAAACCATCAATAAGCAATACAATGCTACTCTTACACTAAGGTACCACCAAACACATTCAGTAGCTTAAGCCCCAGTCAGACCTCACCGGATTGAGGAAACGGACAGAAACCGGACACTGTCCGGTGAAATACGGCGATGTATGGTTTATATATGGTACCCATCTGGCGTGTCCGTTCTATCTCCGGTGGTGTCCGGCCGTGTCCGGTACACATTTTGAACATGTACAAAACTTGTACCGGACACCGCCAGACTGACATGCACGGTTGATGTCCGTTTTACGTCCGTTTTGTCCATTTCATGTCCGGTACCCATCCGTTAAATCTGCAGGAATTCGGTCCGTAGGTTTTCGGCGCGTCCGTGATCAGTCTGGTAGGTGTCCGGTTGGTGTCTGGTTGGTGTCTGGTTGGTGTCCAGTTGGTGTCTGGTCCGTCCGTTTGACATCCGGTTGCCATCCGGTTCTCGCCTGGTTCTCGTCCAGTGGCTATTCGTTAATGTACGTTCCTTGTCCGTTTAGCGTTCATTTCATCTGGTACATTTCGGTACATTTCGGTACATTTTGACACCGGACACCAACGGACTAGACAATTCTTTGTCCGGTGGTGTCCGGTACTCAGTGCGGTTAGGTCTGACTGGGCCTTCAATCCGACTCGATCAGTCGATGGCGAAGTGGATTCGGGGCCTAATTCTCGCATGGAAGCTCCTTTACAGGGGGGAGGGGGTTGTGATTTCCTAGGAAACCCTGGGGTGTGCAATTTCCAGAGGTTTGCTATTTCCTGCTACACCGGTGCCTGACTTGTGATATGATATTAGGTGTTGCTATGAAGGAATACCTCAATGAACAAACTTAAACCAAACTACTTGACTTATGTCACTTTGCAAGTCCATATGCCTGTCATCCACAGCAGCCTTGTCACACCGCATATCTTCTGCAGTAACTTAATTAATGCCTCGGTCACAAATACGTTACGGCGTGCTTATGGCATGTTTGCGGCGACCATAAGTCACCGCATCGGCCAGACCATACGGTGGGTTACGGTCACAGTGCGTTTTTTTGCTCGCCCCACCCGTTGCGTTATTTTAAAGTTGGAGTTATCTTAACTGCGAAAAATCGCAGCGCCGCAGGGGACAATCCTGGCAATCCAGACTCCACAACACTGTACGATCACCTTTGTTGACATCAATAAAATGGGTGTAAAATGACCATCAATATGGTACAACATTCATGTTTGTATGATCAATATTAAGAAAGTTATGACTTTTTATGTATATTAAATACGTGTATGACTTGTGAAGAGATAAACCGCAGACCGTAACGCCGCGGCATTTGCATAAACCGCAAGACACACCGCATACCGCAGCACCGTACGGCGCCCGCAGCATTTGTGACCTAAGCATAAGCTATGGCTTCTCTGTTAAGTAAAACTATGTAGTTTTCATCAAAGTCTTCACTATTGGATGCACGCCATTGGCTTCTGACTCTAAGTGTATTGTTGTTGCCTTGGTAACGAAATGATCAGTCTTGAATTTCCGCCATATTTTATTTTAGATAAATACATTAGGTTGTTAATTATAATATATGTTACTGCAGATTGAAGTCACTTATTTCGAAGAGTTAACTTTTGGAGACATTTGAAATGAAAACATGCCAAATAGACTACATCACGGTTCCGACTGCGCACGCGCTGAAAACGGCCGTGGGAGCAAAGCAAAGGCGTACGGCCATTGACTTTGCCTATACGTGCATTGAAAAATGTCAGTTTTATTCAAAATTAATAGAAATCCAAAAGCCTAACCTTATAAATCTAATATAATCTTTTTGTTAAACATGTTTTCTATATGTGTTCCAAGCGGTTTGTCTGTAGGTGGTGTGGTTTTATCAATATTTTACTTTTTCTGTATGAAAATTGCTCACTGCCATTGACAATGCATTGCGTACTCTGGCTATGGCTCTAACACTAGTCTCAGTGCCTAGATCTTTCTAAATCTAAATGCACATGGCATAAGATATGCTGCTTATATTGATGTAAATACAATCCTGGATAAAAGATTAAGATCTTAATTTATTATATATATTTTTTTAGTTGGTATTCTATGTTTCAAACAAGAGCTGAGATGAGCTGAAACTAGCACATTTCATAGCTGCACCCAGTGCCATGTGCTTTTGGGGAGGTTGTTTTGCTCTGATGCATCTCACAATGCACCGTGCCGCTGGAACCGTGATGTAGTCTATTAGGTGGTGTAATGGTTAGCACACTGGCTCAGAATGCAAAGAGATGTGGGTTCGAATCCCACTCTAGGCGCAATATTTCCAATTTACATCACCGCCATGACACTGGTTGCCGTGACCATGATCCCGTACAAACTATGCGCAGCATAGTTGGTGAACCCACCGTGTGTATGTATATATGTAAGTGCATTGCCTGTATGTATGTAATTGTAAGCAGTAAAAGACTTACAATTCCAGGGGAATGAGTGTAATAGTCTGCACTGACTTATCAGGCAAGGAGCCACATAGACAGGTAGGTGTGAGTACTGTGGTGACATCAGGGATCCTAGGTGTTGTAATGGTTAGCACCCTGGCTCAAAATGCAAAGCGATATGCGTTTGAGGTCCGCTCTAGGCGTAAAATTTCCAATTTTAACCAACCCCAAGTAATAAGCGCTTGTTGCCCGATATGCAAGGTCCCTTCTCCCCATATTGTTCTATATCAAAATAACCACCGTATACCAAGTAATAAGTGCTTGTTGCCTGATATGCAAGGTACCTTCTCCCCATATTGCTCTATATCAAAATAACCACCGTATACCAAGTAATAAGCGCTTGTTGCCCGATATGCAAGGTACATTCTCCCGATATTGTTCTATATCAAAATAACCTCCGTATACCAAGTAATAAGTGCTTGTTGCCCGATATGCAAGGTACCTTCTCCCCATATTGTTCTATATCAAAATAACCACCGTATACCAAGTAATAAGCGCTTATTGCCCGATATGCAAGGTATCTTCTCCCCATATTGTTGCATATCAGAATAACCACCATATACTAAGTAATAAGCGCTTGTTGCCCAATATGCAAGGTACCTTCTCCCCATATTGTTCTATATCAAAATAACCTCCGTATACCAAGCAATAAGCGCTTGTTGCCCAATATGCAAGGTACCTTCTCCCTACATTGTTCTATATCAAAATAACTACCGTATACCAAGTAATAAGCGCTTGTTGTGCCGATATGCAAGGTAACCTACCTTCTCCCCATATTGCTCTATATCGAAATAACCACTGTTTACAAAGTAATAAACGATTGTTCCCCGATATGTTCAAAAGATATATCAAGTTATGTTAGCTTTCAAACTTTAGCAACTTTGAGTATTACAAACAGAAATGTAACTGTATTCTAACAAATGTACGTCATATCCATAAGTCCAATATCACTTTCGCTGGATTGCTGGATTGTTGATGGTTTAATGCCGTGGTTGACAACAATGGCGATATTAACGGTGAAAAGCTAGTGGAATCTATTATTATGTCGGAATACATTACCCAGACAGACCACTGGTTATTGAAATGGATGTCCCAGTAGATAATGAGCTATCAACACTATTTAGGTATTTGATCAATTGCATTCTTAAATGCCTAAATGGTGTCATTCACATATGTGACCCAACACCACAAAATGAGCCGGGTTGTGCACCAATGCATTTTTAGAAATATGCCATCAAAGTTTATGTGGATGAAATGATTGAGTTTGTTAATACATCAAACTTACCTTTACTGAGTATGTTTTAATATCCACTTGGTAAAACTATGTTTATAACACCAACAAGTACTTTTACTACGCATTTTGTAATATGCATTCAATATTGCTCACACCTATGCCTTGATTTTAAATTCATTTTTCTAAGATATGTAATGGTGATGCATAGCAGAATGTTTGACCATTTATTTGGTAATAATTTGGTAAATTTTCATCCTAGAAGATTAAATTTAATATCATGTTAAAGCTTACACTCTGCTCTTTCTGAATATGTCCTTACCTCAGTTTCATTGTTTGGGACAACATGACTCATTTAGTGGTGATGGGTAACATATCCTCTATGGTTATATTGCAATATGCATTAAGATATATAGAACGTCTTCGTCTTTTTGCTGGGCCTAGTGATATGCAAAAGAAATGCACAGACATTTCAGTTTCGGCTAATCAGAATTTCATTTTCATATTTCATGAAAGCATGCAGTATATTTCATGAAGACATACAATGTTCTAATTTAAGACACCTACATAGATTGGATCCTACATACCCAGCTTAGATACTGGTGCGCTTATTGAACATTTATTACAGTTTGTTGCTCAGGCGCGTTGGCCGAATCGTGTGTGAGATCACAGTTCCGTTCCCGATAGAGTCCAACCAGTGACTTATCAAATTGATACTTGTTGCTTCCTAGCCTGGTGTTCGGCATTAATAGGATCTGCAAGGACTGGTTAACTCAGTGACAGGATAATGGGACTGAGTGGGATATCGGGTCATGGGGCCTGCCGCCTGATTTCCCAGTGGGGAAGCACTATAAAGTTACAAGTCAATACCTGTCCAGATATGACCTGAGATGTTGCAAGGACGCTAAACTCCAACAACCATCAATTGCTAAGCTGCTACATGTAAAAATGGATGTCCAAACCAATGTCCAGCGTTTCAGTGTGTCCAGCATTTCGAAGTCCAACCAAATTCGGATTGGTGATTGATGTGTCCAGGACCATTACACTAAATAACCTGTGGATATTCTTAGTACTTGTAAGGGCAACGGAGTTAACATTTCTGGAATTTAAATATTCTGTTTAAGTTGAATAGTCTGATGGTTTCAAGTTTCTACCATTTTCTGAAATAAATATATTAAATTTATTGATATAATATACCACGCTTTAGTTTGAGGTAGCTTTTATTTTAAATACTTGTAATTTTAGAGATATTTTAAGTGCAAACATACATTTTGACATCATTCATGTTGGCCTGCTAACATGTATAATTTGGTTCACGAGGCAACGGGTTCGGATCTGTTTACATTGTTCTCCGAGGCAAGTGTTTGATCACTTTGCCAGGGCATTCAGACAGGAAATTTTGCTCAACATTAGCTGTCCGCTTTATCTAGATATTCTGTAACCTGCTCGTCTCTACTACCAAGATGTCTCCTGTTAAAAGGGAGGCGAGGTTGTCCCCCTTTGTCAGCAAAGTCAAATGTGATGAAGAGACAACAGAAACGGAGATCATGCACTTCTTCCAGTGCCCAATTGGATTTTCCTGAACTGTCAAACCAGACACCATTAGAGATCACTGCATCAATACCGCCTCCCACTCCTTCGCCTCAACGCCCTGACCAGATACAGAGCCCAGTTTCATCATTACAAGCAGGAGGTGGAAGGTTCGAGCAGAAAAGTCAGCAGGACTTGATTAATAGGCTCAATGTTCTGGAAAGGATAGCAGCTATTCCCATAAATCGACTGCCTCCACCTGTGACGTCACCATCGCCATCCATCGCCATGCACTGTCACACACCATGTCACACGTTCTCACCACTGCCAGGATACCCACTCTCACTCCCAATGATCTCACCCATAACACAATGCATCACACCGACGGTTACACATTCTTATGAAACCGGCCTTCCTTCATTCCAGCACATCATCGCAGCACGTCCTTCAGATCCTCAACAACACCCAATATACATCCATCAACAGCCGCTACAGCAACAAGTGCCAATAAAACACTTCCCAGTATCATCAGACCTTCTCTTGCAAGGGGAGGCTACTTGGGCTGAATATTTCGTGGCTGTCCGCCATATTGCTGCCCTCCCAGCATTCCCACCAGCGAATTGCATGGAATTATTTCAACATGAGGAAGACTTAGCCCAAATGGCCATTACTTGGGATTGGCCAACATGTAGGTGCTGGTCCGAAAATTTTTCATAATGGTATCAGATGGTCGACTTAAACAATGCTCGCAATTAAGGACATACAGCGGGATGTGTGCCCCTGATAATTACAAGCCAGTAGCTAATTCGCAAGCCAACTCCTCCACTGGTGTAAATCGGCCCCCTACAAACTTAAAGGAGGACTATAGTCATGAAGTGGATGGCAATGCATGTTTCTCGTGGAACTGGGGAAAAGGATGCACATACTCTGGTTCACACACGGCAATTCCCGATAGATATGCACACTTTTGTGCTTGGTGTGGATATAAGTTCAAACATTCCCTCCCTCATAAAGAGTAGGACTGCTTTAAGAAGCATAAATTCTCTGATAAAAAGGCTGCCGCAGACACCGCAAATGCCAACTCTGTAAGTGATAATGCTAAACTTGATGTGTCGACTAATTGTACTGTAAAATCATGTAATGTGAGAAATACTGAACAGGTGTTGTTAAGCCAAATGTTGTCTAACCAAGAGGCTGACCCAATTGTCACTCATGTGAATGCTGACCCAGTGCCGCCTAGTGACACTAATACGATGCACACTCTGTAATTCATCTGAAAAAACGGCCTCAGAAATATTTAATGCATTAATAGTACCCAACATAACCAATACATCAATATCACCATGTGAGTACACAAATAATGATAATGTTATTGCAGATCTGCCGCAAATCGCTTTCGACTGGTTCGATACGCCAATTGAAGTTGCACTGTATTTTACAAATGATAGCATAATCCTGTCATTTACGCCACCTCCCACTCCGTTTCAGTTCAGACACTCATCGCTATCATTTTGCCCAAAGACTGACCCCTCCTTATGGGACAAAACCATGTCGTATAAAAATATTGTTAATGCACTTAGGGTGACAGGCATCCCTAATTATCAAAAGGCAAGAGTAACAGCCCATCAGGATTATGCATCCCCGCTTGGTGAGTGTTATTAGCAGACTTCCCGGACACATCCTTTGTTGATCTACTTGAATTTGGTTGGCCCCTAGATTACACGTCAACAGCAATACCTTCTCCCACTTATAAAAACCAGTCCATAGCTGCGGAAGCAGACCTTCATATAAAGAAATTTGTAATGAAAGAGGTAAGCCATGGGGCACTGTTAGGCCTGTTCACCTCCCCTCCCTTCATCCTTTGGTGCCAAATAAGCCCGATGATGATGATACCAAAGAAAGATTTAAAAGAAAAAAGAATAATAATCGATCTGAGTTTTCCATTAGGTAAAAGTGTAAATGCAGGGATAGTAAAAGGTTTTTATTTAGGTCTAAATTTTAATTTCTCATTACCTTCAGTCTCAACACTATCGGATAGATTAATTTTGCTTGGACCCGGCCCTTGGCTGTGGGGTGCAGACTTGGCGAGAGCCTACCACCAGCTAAGAGTCTGTCCTCTCTCCACTCCCCTGTTAGGCATATAACTAAATATACAAATTTACATTGATATAGCTCCCCCTTTTGGATGCAGAACATTGGCCCTCACCTGCACTTGGATTACTGGAGCATTAGTTTGGCTCCTAAGAGAAGAAGACTACTTGAGCCTCTGCTATTGAGACGATTCTGTGGGAATACAGCAGACTGAAGAGAAAGCTGTATCAGCATACGCTAGGTTTATGCAGCTTGCACAACAGCTAGGGCAAGCACTTGCACATAATACATGCACAGCTCCCACAATGAGTATAACTTGGTTAGGCTTTATAATAGACTTGATAAAAATGTCAATAACACTACCCAAAGATAAGGTGTCTGAAATCCTGAATGAATGTAAATTGTGGAAATCTAAATCAACAGCATCACATACGCAACTACAGAGCTTAGCAGGTAAGCTCCAACACATGTCGAAATGCATCAAACCTGTGGCACTGTTTTCTAATAGGGTGTTAGCTGCATTGAGGACCTCACCTTATGTAGGCCAACACAAATTTGATAGTGATCTCCTCAAAGACCTAGAATGGTTTGAGGTATTCGCACATGCTTTCAATGGCACACAACTGCTTCCTAAATCCCCAAGATCGACTTGGCTGATAGAATGCAACTCAACCCTAACAGCAGGAGGGGCCTATCCTGTTGTTATTATTATGCAATTAAATACCAAGAGTCAGTCATGTCACACTCACTACCCATAGCACAACTAGAAGCATTGAACTTAGTCCACACAGTAACATTCTTACTTCCACAGGCACCACACAAATTTAAGATTATAGTCAACACAGATAATATCACCTCACAACAAGTCTTAGAAAACGGTAAGGGAAAAGATCAAATACTGTGTGCATGTGCAAGGCAGACCTGGCTACTCTCAGCAAAATATAACTTTGAGCTAGAAATGAAGCATAAGGCAGGAGAACAGCTAGTATCAGCGAACACTTTGAGTAGATCATTTGAGTCAGAATCAAGCCGGGAAAAAGGAGTTCAACTTTGCAAAACTCTAAATATACAAGAGATAAAATTCAGTTCTCCCTTGATATCCTAGATTTCAACATATAATAATGAACAAATGATATGGAAGCTGGTGTTGACTCTACCTCTACTTCCAGGATACACACTGAGGCATCATCAGAGACTACTAAACATGTACATGAGTGCCCTGGCTCCCAGAACATGGAAAAACACGACGACCCATATTAATGCTTACCTTTCTGTGCTGACCATAACACTTTAATACATAATCCTAATGTTTATGATCTGTTATCTTTCCTCCTGTACTTAGATGACAAATTAAAATCGCCAGGAGCTATTATGAACTATTTTAGCTCAGTTAAACTTTGGGTAAGGAGTGGGCCAGGGAACCCTTAGGCCTTAGGGACTATACAAAAACTCAACTCACATGGTTGCCAAAGCACCTTTGTTAGACCCGGAAGACTTCAAAAATATAATTGTCTTCCTCTCAAACCTCGACCCCGCCCCAAATGTCCTAATTGCAGTGCTACTAATAGGATATTCTACGCTACTAAGGCAAAATAACCTGGTCCCTGCATCAGCAGCATTATATGATAGCCCTCATGTTTTAAAATTCACCGATATAAAACCTAGCCTTGATAAGCCAATAGTCACAGTACGGTCCACTAAAACAAGATCAGCTGGTCTTTCCCCAGTGAAATACTTGTTGGCAGCTCTGAATAGTTCCTACTGCTGTCCACTCAGAGGGTGGATCAGATATGCTAGCTCCCTGAGTCCTTAAGAAGATGAGCCAGCATTTATGCTTCCCTTGGGAGAACCACTAACAGCTCCTACGCTCCTAAGAGCATTAAGAATCTCCTCTATGGCAGCACTAGGCTGTGACAACGGCTACACCCTTCATAACCTTAGAAGAGGGGCTACCCAAACGTTCCAGGCAGTAGGCCTGGATATCGAACACATTATGCAAGCTGGCACATGATCAGCTCTGGATAAGCCCAGATTTGTTAGGCTTTAAACCTATCTAAGGATCGACTTCATGAAGATGTTCCTGATCACATGACTCCCATTTGGTTTGTTCGATTATAAGTTCTACACTGTAATGACTAACTACTGACAAGTTCACGTTATACTACCTTAAGACTGGTCCACTGCTGGCTATGTGATGTAACACATGATCAACTCAAATGAGTTACTGACTTGTTTTATTCAACTTTATTTGTTATTTGTTGAAACTCATATGCTCCTGCCTTGTCTCCTGTTTGTCCAAGTGAACTGAATTATAGGCTTCTGGAGTAACAAGTTCTATTAAACTGCATCGGTGTTCCCTTCTATGTGGCGACAAATGTTCAATAAATGCATCAGTATCTAGGTTAGATATGTAGAATCAAATCTAGATAATTCTTTTGGCTTTACAAATTTGATTTCATCGGACTATACTACATATATAGCGAATATCTATGCAAACAAAAAATACAAGTTTAAAGGATCTTTAAGGAATACAATTGTAAAAGCTAAATCTCAAATCTGCGGCTATGTAGGCAGGCTATGGTGAAATCAATACAGACAAAGCGAAAGGAAGAGTATAAAGTGTAAAGAAGAAGAGAGAGTCAAGCCCACTTGTTTATTATTTATATGGTTACATGGGTTCATTGTAGAGTATCACCCCACCCCTTTCCCCCAATGGAAAACAAGCATTCTTGGCCCTACCAATAGGGATCCACCATTCCTGGTCCCCATGGCTACCAGTGGTCTGCCCAACACCACCAAGCTGTATGGCCCCATGGCCACCACCAACCTTGTCCCAACAGAGGGGGTAGGCCCTGAGTGCAATCACACCCAGACCTGCCAGCACCACTATGTCTATTTACATCCCACTCAGGCACCACCAACCCATACATATATATATATATACATGCGCCTGGCCATGTACACCGATCAGTATTAGAACATTTGCATTCTCCCCTATGCCAAATATGGGAATATTTTACACAATTCTTTCAGATCAGATTCCACTAATTCGCCATAAGTCTGATTTTCACAGTGTGTGCGTCACAATGAACTAGTCGATCCTTGTTATCAGAGTCACGTGACCATACCCGAGACGCGTCGGGCTCTCGGGCCACTGTCTGGGTACGTCAGTGGACAACTCGGTCAGACAGGGAGTGATTTGATTTTCTAGGCCAAACATGCTCATAAATATTCATATTTCCACGTGACGCAATCGGATATTTTCCCGAGGTGGAAATTGAACCACCACCCCCACACACCCACACACACCACACACCCACACACTTATGGACTCACACACCCCTACACACCCACATACCCATACACACTCAGACACCCACATACCCATATACCTACACATCCACACTCACACTTACACACCCACACCCACCCACACACATCCACACACACTCATACACCCACCCACACCCCACACTTATACACTCACACACCCCTACACACCCACACACCCACACACACCTCACAAACCCACACACTTATACACCCACGCACCCCTACACACCCACATACCCACCCACACACACTCACACACATACCCATATACCTACACATCCACACCCACACTTACACACCCACACACACGCTCCCACACAGACTCATGGACACACCCACACACCCGCACCCACACCCAACCCACCGACTTCACACACCCACACACCCAACCACCCACTCATACACCCGCACACCCACAAA
Organism: Branchipolynoe longqiensis; assembly: GCA_030323885.1. Lineage (NCBI taxonomy): Eukaryota > Metazoa > Annelida > Polychaeta > Phyllodocida > Polynoidae > Branchipolynoe > Branchipolynoe longqiensis. The sequence continues at coordinate 136,343,371 of CM059187.1, read as the reverse complement.
CCCACATATTCACAAACTCACACATACCCACACACCCATACACTCACATACCCACACCCCACACACTCCACACCCTGCACACCCTCCACACCCTCCACACCCTCCACACATTCCACACACTCCACACACTCCAAACACTCCACACACTCCACACTCCACACACTCCACACCCTCCACACCCTCCACACCCTCCACACCCTCCACACCCTCCACACACTCTACACACTCCACACACTCCACACACTCCACACACTCCACACACTCCACACACTCCACACACTCCACACACTCCACACACTCCACACACTCCACTCAACTCCACACACTCCACTCACTCCACACACTCCACAAACTCCACACACTCCACACACTCCACACACTCCACACACTCCACACACTCCACACACTCCACACACTCCACTCAACTCCACACACTCCACTCACTCCACCCATTCCACACACTCCACACACCCCCTACACCCTACACGCCCACAGTCCTAGCTCCTCTGCTTACGGAAAGCCTATATTGGGAGTCTATTCCGCATAAGTCACCGTGGTACCATCGGCTCACAAAGGGGACCGGCGACTTAGCTAGATCATCGAATAGCTTATTGTAAAATGTGGATAAACTGCACTGATTGATTCATTACATTTATTTGTAGTTGTATTCTAGTTTATGTATTTCCTTTATCATTTGACTTTAATTGGTTGTTGGAGCTTTACTTCCTGGCAACATCTAAGGTCATATCAGGACGGTTACCGACTTGTGACAATGTACACTCATGGCAGCTTTATAGTGCTGCCCCACCGGGAGACGAGGCTGCCGGCACCATGATTGATATCCCACTTAATCGCATTATCCTGAAACTGAGCCAACCAGCCTTTGCCCTATCATAATAATGTCAAGTGCTTGGTTAGGAAGCTACAAGCATACATTTTTAAGTCCTTCGTTTGACTCGACCAAGATTTGAACTCGTGGGTTCGAATCGACACGCCATATGACCCAGTAACAGTCACTGTCTGTGTGTGTGCATGTGTGTCTAGGTGTGCGTGTGTGTATGTGTATCTGTGTGTGCATGTGTGTATGTGTGTATGTATGTGTGTGTCTGTGTATATGTATGTTCGTGTATGTGTGTATGTGTATGTGTGTCTGTGTATGTGTATGTGTATGTGTATGTGTGTGCATCTTGGCGCCCCCTGGAGGAAGGAGAGGCAGCCACCAGATGTGAGTCACGCCTGTGAGGAGACGCAGCAACGCCTCTTGTCAATACACAATAACAGGGCCAGGAGGAGCCCTGGAGGAGGGCACCCCGGGTCACACCACCCCGTCTAAGTAGATTATCCCTCCGGGCACACGAGCCCCGATATGCCGCCTCCACGGTCGGGTTAGACGGCGGGGATCTGCGGGGCGCCCCCCCCCCCCCCCCCCTCGGAGACCTCTATCCCCCTGTATTTATTTTATATTATTTATATTATATATGTTATTTATTCATTCCATTATATTAACTTCATTTCCTGTTTTTAATTGTATTTCGGTTCTTTGCTTTCCTTTTTATCCCTGTCCTTATTTAGTTTGTGTTTTATTTCCTTTGTTTATTCATGTCCTTACATTGATTTATCTTACCATTCCATTGTTGTAATTTCTATTAAAAAAATCATAGCCGCAATTTCTGTGTATAGACGAAACACACCGTACCATTAATTCAATAACAGATTCATCATTTTGGAATAGAGTGTATTTGTTCTGAGGTGCATCTATATTTTAATATTCAAATGTTAGAGAGCTAGAAGTTGAGTAAAACCTGAAGCTGAGAGACATTAAGACCGACTCATGGACGCAACTCTCACAGCAGAGAGCTAAATGGAGAGCGGCAGTCAAGTAATGAAAGCAGTCTTTCCCGCATCGCGACCGACAGCATGATGATGATGATGATGAGAAGTAGAGTTCTGTGCGTCGTGGAAGCAAAAGTAATATCCCTCATCTTGGCTAAAGTAGGTGTGAAAGATACAAGACCCTCACATTCTAAAGGTGGAGTGTCAGCAGCAGGACGAACAAGTCAGAGCCCCCACCCCTGCCAACACTCCCACTATTTGGGGCAGGTTCCCTATTTCAGGAGGTCAGATGGTGCTGCCTTCAGTCAAAGACCCTATAATAGACAGCTCACTCCCTATCTCTCCCATGGTAATGTAAATTTCGCAGTGCCACCTTGTGGTGGGTTTGATCAGCCCGGCTGCTGGTTGGTGTTTCACATCTAAACACATACAATTATATTATACATGAGATAGGTAAGTATGAATACACATCAATATGAAATTGCTATGAACAAATACACATCATCATCAGCATCATCATCAGCATCACCATCATCACACATCTTTCACATTTGTATATACATTTATACATATAATATAGCAACTGTTTAACCAAGAGAACAGCCAGTGCACCAAGTGGTGAGTTTGATCATGTTGATTACACAGTACAGGCTGAGTGAGCCATCTTAGTATTATAGGGTCGTTGCTTTAGTGCTCATGTTTATGTCCCTCTTCTGTGCCTACCAATCAGGATACTTACTGAATGGCACCATGTATTATTGGTGGGTGTATATTTACACTGAGTGTAAATTTGCTATGATGACTGACATATCTTATAATTAAATTTATTTTAATTTGTATACCTATATGTATTCTTGTATTTATTCTTATCCGTATATGCATAGTTATACTCTTCTGTTGATATATTTAATCCTGTTAACATATTCAGCCTGTCTATATATGTATGAAGAGTTCAGGCGCAAAACCATGTAAACGGCAATCCAAAAAGTAGTTTAAATAAAAGATTATTACCTGAAGATAATTTAAATTCTCACTAATTCCACTTTTCATGTGAGCATATGGTTATGGAGCAATGAACAAACAAAATAGGAATATACAAAAATAATCTTTTTGTAGGTTTGATTCCAATGTTGATCTCCATTTTTGGTTAGGCGTTTACATGGTTTTGCGCCTGAACTCTTCAAATGACCTGTTATAATTATAGTGCTCATGCAGTGAGGACTGACTATACCGATACTGACTCTTACATTTATTGAGTTGTGTTTTTCGATGCATTTAGTGACGGAGCTTTGACTATTTTAGGTAGAAGTCTATTCCATGTGTTTGCTGCTTTAGAAAAAAGTTTATTTTCACTGGCTGGTTGGTTCTAGGATTTGGAATCCTAGGTTTATATCTCCTGGTCTCCTTGGGTGATACTTCCAGTTTAATGTATGGAGATTCTATGCTTATAAATCTCTACGATGTCACCTCGAGATACATATATTTGGTTAATCATTATGGCGAGCACGCCAAAGCTTAGAGAAAAGATTCACCCTGTACTAGTATACAGGTGAAGGACAACGTAGTGTAAATACAGGCGAAAATAGCATTAGTATGAACCAGGAACTAGAAACTGTGGTTCCAGGATCAAATGGCTACATATATTGGCACAGAGTTGGTGAAATGGGAGAGAATGAAAAAAGACAAGATGGCGGCCATAGAACGCTGTCGATTTCACCTTTAAATTGTAGTAAATTATGTTTTATTATATTTTTCAACTCAAAGGTAGCGGGGAAATAATAAGATATATGTAAAGAATAATTGTTTCTTAGATTGTGAAATTAGGCTCTCATTTCATTTCCCCACATTTTCTACCGTTTTTATATAGGGCTGGTATTCACCCGCGTACTGCGAGTACTGGGTGAATCCTATATCTAGCCAAAGCTCTGACATCATTGCCTTCAGTAGTAACAAGTTCTATTAAATTGACATATTTCACCCTTCTATGCAGCAACAAATGATCAATAAGTGCACCAGTATCTAAATTGGATATGTAGAATCAAATCAAGATAAGTGTCTTGGTTTTGAAAATGTGATGTTTTCATCCGACTATGCAACTTTAATAGTGAACATTATTTTAATGTTCGAACCCAATATGCGTGTAATAACTGTTGAAGGGTATTTACTCACACCCCCTTTATTCCCTTCCGACGAGATTTTGAAGATTTCTCCGAGCATCCATTGCCCCAAGTTCACAATAATCTTAACTGACAAGAAGGCGAGGAAACAGGGGTGTCAATTCCCGATCAAACACTTTCCTGCATGACCAAATTTATTGGATAGTTTACCATTTACCTGAAAGCTGCCAAGTCCGATGAAGCATCAAATCTTCAAAAACAAAACACCCACCTAGATTGTATTATACATATCTAATTTAGATATTGAAGCACTTATTAAGCAGGTATTGCCACATAGAAGGGAATACAGAGACAAGTTAATAGAATCTGCTAATGCAGAAGCCTATCATGTCAGAGTTTTTATTTGGTGTGCTTGCCAAAATAAATTTTCCATTGTTGGACTTCAAATATTTCAGAAGTGAGTAAAATAAATGTTACTTCGAACTAAAGTAAGGTAGATTAAATACGCCAATCAAATTTCTATATTCTATTATTCAAACTCAAAACCATCGGACTATGCAACTTTTAATTAAATAAGAACAACAATAAGAATAATTAAACAATTTTAAAGTAAAAGATTGAAGTCGAGATGGAAAAGTGTGAAGTATGTCAGTTCATTGGTCGCGACGACCGGAAGTTAATTCCGGTATGACTTTAAGTAGGTCAGTGTCATGTCCGCCTAATTCACCAAGTGTAGGCTGTCTGCTACTACTAGTACGATTCCCAGTCGAGTCAAACCAATAACGTACCAAATTTGTACTTGTCACTTCCTGGCTTGCCACTCGGCATTAATAGGATAGGGCAAGGACTGGTTTGTGCAGCATCAGGATAATGTGACTGAGTGGGATATCGTGTCAAGGTGCTGGTCGCCTGGTCTCCCAGTGGGCAGCACTATAATGTTGCCATGTGTGTGCACTGTCACCAGTTGGTACACATCCTGATATGACCATAGATGTTGTCAGGACGTAAAGCTCCAACAACCATCCAGTTCACACCCCGTGGCTTGCCGACTGCGAACAATGGCACGGTGCCCCTATTATCGCCATTTTCCCCAATCGATCCCAGCGCATGCCCCACTGCTCTGCGACCACCGTCTTTACATTTCCGCTGCAGATCGAATCAGAATGCGTTTGCGCAGACGTTGCGCGTTGTCAAAGAGGGATCGACGGTCGTCGAGAGTAGCCCATCCCCCCCCCCCCCCCCACACCCAAAAACCAACCCACACCCACACCCAACCCCAACCCCAACCCCAACCAGCTCCATGCTCAAAGTATTGTACCAATAGCTCTGGGCCCGTATGCATGGGCCGGAGCTAGGGACCTAACCGCGGCTATTTTGGCACCACGCGGCTAACGATCGAAAATCAGCATGCATGAGCCGGTGCCAGCGCTAGCCGCCGACCGTAGCCTAGGCTAAGTTAGCCTTCCTCCAGACCAGGGTTAACGGGGTATCCCAAGCGGTTAGTGGCGCAATCCAAGATGGAGGTGTTTTATGTTACGACGCTATCACAGAAGAGAACTGCGTAGGAACCGTATTTTCCGGGACAGGACTCATCCGTTTGAGTTATTCGATGATGTGGAACTTTTCACAAAGTTCAGATTTCGCCGGCATGACATTCTGGCGCTAACAGACAGTGTGCACGAAGCAGATAGAACATACGCCGCGGTTGGGGCACTCACACCGCTACTGCAAGTGTTGGTAGCGTTACGCTTCTACGCGACAGGGAGCTTCCAAGATGTATGTTGGTGAACTGATAGGCATCAATCAGTCTACAGTGTCTCGGACAGTACCCAGAATCACGGATGCTCTCCTACGTCAACTGCCGCAGTTTGTAAAATTGCCTACTCAGGAGAACGCTAATAGGAGCAAGGTGAAAATATTCACTAACTACGGCTTTCCGGGTGTATTTGGGTGCATAGACGGTACACAGATACGGATCGAGGCCCCCTCCAACTACGAACATGAGTTCGTTAATCGCAAGAACTACCACTCGATAAATGTGCAGGTACGTTTGTATTATAATTTGTGGCTGTTAATATATCTTATAGGCCGCGTATGTGTCTGCAGTGTATTATGTGTGTGTTCCACAGTGTGCTGTGTGTGTGTTTCTGTTTCACTGCAGATCCTGATGGCATAGCACTGTGCTCATGTAAAGAGAAATGCTCATGTAAAGAGAAATGCTTAGAAAAACACCGATATTCTGTTGTTATTGTTGCGCAATATTGTCAACATTCATATGTCTGTGTCATGCAATTAATTGATTAAAGTCTGTTTGTGACTGCGAGCTGCCAAACCTAATCCAGTCTGCGGATATATTTCCAATAACGTCAGTGTGTTTTGGGGTGGGGGGCGTGGCGGAAAGAGTGCCGCAGGCTCTGCGTTTTAGTATGTGTGTTAGCCATATTACAAATATCTTACAAATATCTTATCTATCCCAGTCTGCCAGTCTGGGAAGGGACTAATGCTTGGCATTCTTAGTACTGATCTGAATCCAATTACATTTACTGCTTACCATAGATTACAGTGCCATATGGTGTATGTGATTTGTCTTTGCAGGTGATCTGTGATGCCGACCTAGTGTTCATCGACTGCATCGTAAAATGGCCGGGGAGTGTTCATGATGCTAGGATCCTTCGCGAATCAGACCTATACGACGCATTCGAGAGCGACGAACAGATACCCGTCGACGGTGTCCTACTTGGGGACAGTGGGTATATGTTGCGGGATTGGCTCCTGACACCATTCCTGAACCCCAACTCGCCTCAGCAAAGGGCTTACAATGTCCACCACAAGTCAGCACGCGCACTAGTAGAGAGGTCCATCGGTATTTTGAAAAGGCGATGGCACTGCCTGCGAAGACTGCGTTTGGAACCAGTGAAGGCTTGCAACGTTATCACGGCATGCATCATCCTACACAACCGAGCAAGAATGCTTAACCTGGAAGTTCCGCCAGACTCGGAATCAGATGGAGATTCTGATGGGGACGATGATGAAAACGACAACGAAGAATTTGATGGGGACGTGAACCAGCGGCCAGACAACTATAATCGGTCGGAACGGGTTCGATCTGCTGTCGGCAAAGCTGCCCGCCAGAGAACAGTGGACAATTTCTTTGTAAGGGAATAGATGTATAGAATTAACACTCTAGTATATGTTGTAGGCTATAGGAGAACAGGCATGCTGGTAAAATGGATAACAACAAGAATATAAGTGGGTTTGGTCAAAGTGCGGTTTATAGCTGAATGAAACCCTTACAAAAGTATTGACCGAAAGAAACACATATGTAATTAATCAGTTTACCCAGCTCCTTTGCAGCTTTTCGATTTCAGCCTGATTCGCGTATATGCTGTGCTTCGATAGTTCGCGTGTGCCTTAGTCTCGTGCGTTTAATATTTCTGACTCTACTGGGCTGACAGAGTAACCTGGTCTTGCTTTCGTCTGATGCACTTTGAAGAAACTGTATAAACGAAGCCCGTTCCTCGCTGTCGCTGCTGATATCCTGCTGAGTCGTTACCCGACCTGCCTGGAAGGACACCTCTAGACCGTCGGATACCTGTCCAGCGTCTGCTGGTCACATCGGCGTGGAGTTCCCGTTCCCGTTCATTAGGTTCCGCTGTGACGGTGATGTTACCGTCTAGTTCCGCCACAACCACAGGTGCCATAATATAGTTAAAAAAATGTTGCATTTACATCCAATACATTTCCAATTATTACGTGTTATGTACTATCTCGTGTAACAAGTAGCAATGTTTTCTGTCAACTTACCAGTCATTCCCTGTAGGAGGCTGGATTCACTACCGAGGATATGGAGCACTCTCTCCTCGTAGGGGAGAACAGCAGAATCCGGAGGCCCTCCGCCTGTTTGCATGGCCCTTCTCTGACGCCCGATGACCTCCGACTTGAGTGTTTTCCACTTTTCCTTTACCTCTAATCTAGACCGCCTTGCAATCGCACACGAATTAACCGCAGCTGCCACCCTGTCCCAGGCGAGGTTCTTCTCTTGGGCGGTGATTTTGCTATTGAATGACCCAAAAAGTACTGCCCTCGCTAACAAAACCTCATCCAACAGCACACGGATCTCGCAATCGGCGTAGTTGGCTTTCCTCGGCCGCTTGCTGGCTGACGAAAAATCTACAGGAGATGCCATGGTAGAGTTTGATAGAATAACGTGGTCAACGACTGAGGAGCTGTGACAACAACTACAGCGAGAATGATGCTGGGCTTCGCTGGTTCCACAGTGGCGATACTGTAAAATAGCGGTGCTCGCCGATGGTCACCGGGATCAGCTGGCTCTGATCTCCTACCCCTTTTATCGCTCAATCTGATTTTGCTGGAATTTGAATATTTTGAATTCTCCATCTCAGATTGACGGAAGGTTTATTAGAATTATTGTGTAATGTATGGCTGAGGTTAGGGCCACTTATGGTCACATTTTGCTGGAATTTGAATATTTGAATCATCCATCCCCATTTGAAGGAAGTTCCATTAGAATTATCGTGTAATGTATGGCTGAGGTTAGAGCCACTTATTGTCAGATTTTGCTGGAATTTGACAATTTGAATCATCCATCCCCAATTGAGGGAAGTTCTATTAGAATTCTCGGGTAATGTATGGCTGAGTTTAGGGCCACTTATGGTCAGATTTTGCTGGAATTTGAATATTTGAATCATCCATCCCCATTTGAAGGAAGTTCCGTTAGAATTATTGTGTAATGTATGGCTGAGGTTAGGGCCACTTATTGTCAGATTCGGCTGGAATTTGACAATTTGAATCATCCATCCCCGATTGAGGGAAGTTCCATTAGAATTATCGTGTAATGTACAGCTGGGGTTAGGGTAATTTATTGTCAGATGGCTGGGTTTGAATGTAGTTTCGTTTATAGAGAAAACACAAGATTGTAAAGTACATTAATCGATTGTCTTTATATCACGTTGAGTTGAGTTTTATTTAACCACAAACTTGTACTAAGGCAACTAACTAACCTTATGGCTTCCCCAAGGGATGGTTTTCCAGCAAATATACCAATATTACATTAAATTAAATCTCACACCATAATTTAATGTACCATTGGTATGTTGGCATTATAATTATTAATTAAATAATAACTACAATAGATGCCCTATGGTTATATTCATTGCAATATCGAGCCCCCTGAACAACCTGATTACTGCGATATCAGCCCCTTACACCACAATTAGAGGATACCCTGTAATCGATAAATGCTACTTAAGCCATTGATTATGGGATTGTAGACCAACATTGCCCCAGATTTCTGCTTGCTACCTCAAGTAACAACTTGCATTACTATTCCTAGTCTATTGCTGTATTTGTTGTGTAGTTTTGATTGATCGATTGATTGGTGGTTACGTTACGCCGTGTCGGCAGCATATGCCAAATTCACGGTGATTGCTATGCAGTATTAGAACCTGCAACTATTGATTAAAGAGTCTATTCGTATTAATTTATCATGCTATGCAAACTATTTGTGTATATATAATTGTTATGTTATGTATAATATATATGTATGTATATATATATATGTATGATGCAAACCGTATTATGCAAATATAAGGGCACAGAAGGGAACTACTTCATTATTATTATTATTATATTATTGTTATGTGTGTGCATATATATAATATATATATATGTCTATATACATGTATGATGCAAACCGTATTATGCAAATAGAAAGGCACAGAAGGGAACTACTTCATTTTTATTATTATTATATTATTGTTATGTGTGTGCATATATAATATATATATATGTCTATATATATGTATGATGAAAACGTATTATGCAAATATAAAGGCACAGAAGGGAACTACTTCATTATTATTATATTATTATTGTTATTTGTATGCATATATATAATATATATATGTATGATGCAAAACATATTATGCAAATATAAAGGCACAGAAGGCAACTACTTCATTATTATTATATTATTGTTATGTGTGTGCGTATATATTATATATATATATATATATGTATATATATATGTATGATGCAAAACATATTATGCAAATATAAAGGCACAGAGGGGAACTGCTTCATGATTATTATTATAGTATTGTTTTGTGTGTGCATATATATAATATATATATATATGTATATATACATATATCATGCAAAACGTATTATGCAAATATAAAGGCGCGGAAGAGAACTACTTCATTATTATTATATTATTGTACTCTGTTACGTCGATGTCCACCTTCCTGTACTTCACCAGTGTGACCGGTGGCGCCGCCACCGGCTGTTGCTGTCCCTACTGAACGCGGAAACCTCACTCGTACCGGAGAATTGTTGTTCTTTTTCTTTAGGGCAAGGGCTCTTATCCCTAGACAGATATTATACTCATTCCACTTAACTTTCGTGTCGTGTCTGTTTTGTACTGCAGCAGATCCTGTATCTATGTGTGATATAATCTATTATATAAATATAAATTGGTGGGTGAAGGTGTTTTATAATAATGATTATTTATTATTCTACTATTTTTCATGACTGTTCTTGTGCATGCTATATATTTGCTGCGGGCCTGTATGCTGCTTTGCTGCGGCCCTCCCCCCCACCTACTATTGACCACACTTGAGCTGCCTACCTCACCCTCTACACACCTATTTTTACTTTTAAGCTTTGTATAGGTAGGGCGTTTATTGCTCGGCCAAGAGCCTAATCAAATAAATTAGGCTGTTCACCAACCTCCCGTCTCGCCTCTCTGTTCACGTAGCCTGACTTTATATAAATATATATATACACACATACATATACATACACTTATATATACATATATATATATCAAATATATTTATAAATAAATATATATATATATATATATGACTGGAAGACCCTTGCCTCCACACTGAAAAAGAATTATTCAGCTAAATGTTATTTTAATAAAAAGGCTAATGAGTAAAACAATGCGTGAGCTTGTCCAGTACCAACTGGAGAGTGTCATATATTTAGCCTCCACCAGTACTTTGCAAGAAGTGTTGTCATGAAGTGTTGTCAACACTACATTACGCATGTGAGGTATTGGGTTCGATCCCCAGCCGAATCAAACCAAAACCTTACAAAATTGGTCTTTGTCACTACCTTTCATGGCCCAGGATATTGTAAAGAACAGCAGAATGATACAGATCAATTGGGTGTAATTGGAATCTCCCTTTCTTTTGGTTAATCAACGAATGTAAAAGTAAACCTCGGTATTGGTGGTAGATATAAATGTTTGCCAGACATGTCAATGCAATTGCAATTTGATGCATTATCAATATATAAATTCATTTAGAAAGCTTTCCTCATAATGATCAAACTATCGAATACTTTCAAAGATCTTGCGTTACTGCCAACATTATTTCTATTCTGACACCCACACACAAGGCTAAATTCAGACCAACATGATACTTGGATCAAAGATAACTTATTTATATGCATCCTGATGCACAGACTGATTAATTTCCGACCAATCATGTACTTTTTAGTGCCGAGATTGGATTTCATCCTGTCAGCACCAACTAGACTGACAACGCAGGCATGGCTGGATGAAGAAAAGACATTCAAGTTACAAAGTCCGATGGATTTGAGTTTCTGTCAATTATCTGAGATAAATATATTGAATTGATTGCCATAGTCTAGGTCACACCTACCTGGATCAAGGGCTGGATGAACCGTTCCGTGGCGATCCGTGGCTCATCCGTGGCTGGTCCTTGGTGGTGCTATGTGATCCTTGGTGATCCTTGGCTGGTCCGGCCTCATCCGGGGTCGGCCCGGATGTCTTAAAATGTTTAAAACATCCAGTGCGATCCAGGGAATATTGCAATCTGGGCTAGACCCAGAATCATCCGGGTGTAATCCATGACTCATCCGGGTAGTCCGGGAGTTGTCTGGGGGTAGTCCATGCCCATCAAGGGCAGTCTGGGGCAGTCTGGGGCAGTCCAGGTGTTTTTGAAACCGGTTGAGCCACGTTTTAGCCACAGTTTAACCCAGACCAGCCCTCGGACTAGCCCAGACTAGCCCCGACAGAGCCACGGACCACTCCCGGACTGCCCGGATAAGACCCGGACAAGCTGGATGAGCACGGATTAACCATGGATCACCATTGATAGCCCGGTCTACCACGGATCAGTCCAGGATGAGCCCTGTTTTTGTATATAGCAGGCGCAAGTCCACTTCATTCATCACTTGCAGCTTGACTCTCAGAGAGTTCACATCATGGATGCATGCATGCGGCAGCGGAGGCAGCAACTACAGCTGCTGAATTGGCAATTACAGCTACATCAACCACAGAATGTTAACAACATGATTATGCTCCAAGTTCTGCAGATCGACAGAAGACTTAAGAGAAGACAGAGAAGAAGTGTGTGGGTGAGTCTATGGTTGGAGAGAAGAATTCAATTTGGCCAGTTCACAAGTGGCAAGAGTTACGTATCGAAGATGTTCGCGCCTACAGAAACTTTCTCCGCATGGATCTGGGTATGTTCGAGGAGGTTCTCCATCGCATGCTTCCCAGAATTACGAAGCAGGACACATTCTCCAGGAAGGTGTTAACACCTGGATTAAGACTGTCATTCAAACTGCGATACATAGCCTCTGGTGACAGCTATCATTCACTCATGTACTCTAGAGCACATTGCTTTTTATCATCGGCTATTGGATGTCAAACATATGGTCATTCTGACATATTTCTTTGGAGGAAATCCACTACCACCACATGAGCTACTCTTTCTAATAAGCAGCAAGGGATCTTTTATATGCACTTTCCCACAGACAGGACAACACATACCACATCCTTTGATGAACCAGTTGTGGACCACTGGTTGGAATGGAAAATAGCCCAAACTGCAAATATCCATTGGGCAGGATCCATTCCATGACCTACACCTTCCCAGGTGGACATTCTACTGCATGAGCTACATCCCGCTCCCTGAACCCTAGCTTTGAACTCTGGCTGAGTTAAACTAATGAAACACTTAAACTTGTCACTACCAGGGGCCATATGCATGAAGCAGTGTTAGCATCGTGTGGTGTTAGCTGCTAACACCGGGTAACTATCACCAGCATCATGAAGTATGTCACGCCATATGCATGGGCACCTAAACCATTTGCGTTAGCTAAACGTGCAGTTATTTATAGATTTGGGGAATCCCTCTGAGCCTGTTGCCGGCAAGCACTGCTATTTGACAATATCGCCGCCGATCCGGAGGTGGCGGTGGAGGCAGCGGCGGAGGCGGCAGCGGCGGCGTTAATATCGGTTCGATTTTGGGGTTAATTTGATCAAATATCACTGTTAGAGTACGTAATTCTGTAAAATATGATAGCATTGAATAGATTTGGGCCTAATCGCTACCTAACACCACCCGTAAACCTGCTATGCAGTGGTGTTAGAATATCTGACCTTAAACTTGCGGTGTTTCCGTAACACTGCTCCATGCATATCGACTTTTCGCCGCTAAACTAGAAATCCCGTCCAAAACCAGTTTTGGCTCTCTAACACCGCTCCATGCATATGGCCCCTGCCCCGGTAGTTGGGATTAATAGGATAAGACAAGGAGCAGTTGAATGAGGAGGAGCAATTGTCCGCCCTTGACATTTCCCATGATTAATCTATAAATGTCCCATACACACACACACAAAACCCAAAACAGAAAACACCCCAAAACCCACCCAGTAATCAATTTCCTTCCTGGTAATAGTCATACTATTGACATATTAATTACATTTGTAGCGAATGGTTAATTATTTAAAGCCATACGGTCAGTCACAAGTGATAGTGGGTTTCTTTGGTTTTTTTAATAGAAGGCATTGCTTTGTACTCATCGAAACCAACACATTTAGAAAATAAAAAGACTTACAGCCTGTCTATCCCCTATTTACCGTCCTGACATATTGCCAGGACATAAAACTCCAACAAACAGCTACTGCATTAATGATGTCATATAACTGTAACCATCGGAAATATTTTGAAAAAATTATAAAAACAATTCCCGAAAGTGGAAGACCCATGTACGAATAATCAATTAGCAGGTCATTTTTGAAAATGATAATTCAACGAACCATTTCCCATGGCTAGTCACACATATAGGACCTCAGCTGTTACTAGGACATCAAACTACCTCGATCACCAACTCGATTCTGGCGGATGCTCAATCCGCTACTCTCATCACATATTCTTATCGAAGACAGCTATCACGACGGCAACAATACAATTATGAGAGGTTGATTAAATTGGGTTAAATCAAATCAGCGGAAGGAGGTCCGAGTGGTTCGAGGAAAGGATGGCGGGTCTGGACAAAAGGGAGGTATGGGAACTGGGATGGGGATGGAGGTGTGGGTGGGGTGGGAGTGAGGGTTGGGGTTGGTGGGGGTGGGGGTGGAGGTGGGTTGATGTGGGGTTTGGGGGGTGGGAGTGAGGGTTGGGGTGGGTTGTGGTGGGGTGGGTGTGGGTTGATGTGGGGTTTGGGGGGTGGGAGTGAGGGTTGGGGTGGGTTTGGGTGAGGTGGGGTGGGGTGGAGGTGGGGTGGGGGTGGGGTGGGCGTAGGGGACGGGCATTGTGGACCGACTGGTCAAATGCTAAACCAGGGTCGTGCATCGCATGCGCTATTTAAGCAGCCTGTGTTTGGGGGGTAGTGGGTGGGGGTGGGGAGTGTGTGTGTGTTAAAGGGTTAGTTACATCACCAACACAACATTACTTATTCACAATTACCGTGATCGAATATGACTATTCATGAATTGTATATCTTGAACTTACCCAATTAAAGTCATGGTGTCACTGTGAACCACTACTACTAGTACTAGTGTCATTTGCATGCATATATATATATATATTGTACTATATATAGGAACCGGCTTCAGAGCAACTGGACTGTATTGTGCGACGCGCAGGGGGTTGGACAGGTGCATGCAGACCCCCCACCCCAGGAAACGGGGGGGGGGGTCGGGGGGGGGGAGTAAAACACTAGAGAGTTTATTACATGCGATAAAGGGTTTATCACTATCCATATATGGGTGCATATATATCAAGATATTGTCGAGGCTAAAAACAACTCTAATAATGCCTAGATTCATCACACTTTGCTTATTTTGTTGGTTTATGGGTGCGTTTAAGTGATTACTTGTCATTTTCTAACAAGCAGCTTTCGCGAAATACGTCGGTGGATTGTTCGTAAGACTTGCAAGCATCACGTGACCCTGAGGCAGAGTGCGGGAATCAATGCAAACGATGTAGTCTTTGATTCCAAAGACCTTCCAGGTATACATTATTAACACCTGGCAATGGGACGACAGAAGTGTGTGCGTGTGTGTGTGTGTGGCGGGTGTGGGGGTGGGTGTATGGTGTGGGTATGTGGGTGTGGGTGGGAGTGGGTGGGGTGAGTGGAAGTGTGGGGTAGGTGTGGGTCTGGGGTAGGTGTGGGTGTGGGTATGGGTGTGTGGTGTGGGTATGTGGGGGTAGGTGGGAGTGTGTGGGGTGGGTGGAAGTGTGGGATAGGTGTGGGTGTGGGGTAGGTGTGGGTGTGGGTGTTGGTGTGGTTGGGTGGTGTGGGTATGTGGATGTGGGTGGGAGTGTGTGGTGTGGGTGGACGTGCGGGATAGGTGTAGGTGTGGGGTAGGTGTGGGTGTGGGGTAGGTGTAGGTATGGGTATAGGTGTGTGGTGTGGGTATGTGGGTATGTGGGTGTGGGTGTGTGAAGCGGGCGTGCGGGGTGGTTATGGTCTGGGTGTGCTTGTGGGTGTGAGTGTGGTTTTTTGGGTGTGGGTGTGAATGTGGTTGTGTGGGTGTGCGTGTGATTGTGTGGGTGTGGGTGTAGGTGTGAGTGTTGTTGTGGGTGTGGGTGTGGGTGTGTGGTATGGGTTTGTGGGTGTGGGTTGGAATGTGGGTGTGTGGGGAGAGTGTGTGCGGTGGTTGTGGTGTGGGTGTGGTTGTGTGGGTGTGGGTTTGTATGTGTGGCAGGTTTGTGGCTGTGTGTTGTGTGTGTGTGGGGGGGGGGCGTGTGGGCTTTGGTGTGTGAGTATGTATGGTGTGGGTGTGGGTGTGTGGGTGGGTGTGGGTGTGGGTGTGGGTGGGGGCGCATCAGCGCTGTTGCTGTTGCTGTTGATGCTGCTGAAGCCTCTTGTATAGTTCCACTCATCTCCACTAGGCGACGCTGTAGAGAAAAGGAGCCGTTTAGGAGATACCCCTCCTAGTATTACGAGACACTAAAGCTTCACCCAGCAGGCCACTAATCAGGCTACCGGCCAGGCCTTGGTGGGGATGAAGAATGCTGCATCGATCCAAAAGAGTGATGCAGGGTACCTGCAAGACACGGGGACATGCGCAGTGGTCAGTGGTAGTAGCACAATCAATGAATACTTCCGTCCTCTAGTCGAGGGTTGGATGCAATGGTTCTCCACTTGTCCCGATGGTGTGCTGTTCTGATAGACTGTGAATCATTCAAGCCTGTCCACTGTGAAATATTTGTAAACCATGATGTTCTTGGTCTCCCTCTCCCTCTGCTGCCATTCACCTTCCCTTCCAACAATGTAAGGTATATTGAACTCTGATGAATGATGTGGTCAAAATAAATAAGTTTCTTTGTCTGTATAGTGGCAAACAAGCATTTCTTATTTTTAATTTTTCTGAGAACTTCTTTGTTGGTGATCTTCTTTGTCCATGATATTTTCATCATCCTTCGATAAGTGTAGTAGCATACACAGGGCGTAATCGATTAACATGACCCGAGTGATTCGGGTCACCAGAGTTGCTAGAATTTCAAATCGAACACCGCGAGTGGAGTTGACAAATACACATGCCATGTGCAAAACGACCCCACCCCAGTAACCCACCTCTTGGCTGGGGTTTGCTAGGAACGAGGACGTCACATTTGTGCTGGTAACGTCCTGCAGGATAATAGTACCAGTCCTACATGTTTTTATTTTATAATAACACAGATTAATTAAATGGAAATATACCTAATCTATTTAATCATAAAATACTTTAAGTCATATTTTTCTGTAGTTATATCGGTTATTAAAAAAAAAGTTTTGGATTAAGCCACCATTTTTTCTACTCCGAGCGTGGAGAAGCGTATTCGATTATTCGACACCAGTCTGTAGGATCAATGTGTGCACATGTGGACCACTGGTGGAGTAGAGCTGGGATGTGCTGTTATGTCTGCACGGAGGGGGGTTGAGGGGATTACTATGGTTAGTAATTGGTTGGTTGTTGGAGTCTTACATTCTTCACAATGCTTCGATTAAGTATAATGTATCTTACTTTAGTTTGAAGTAACTTTCATTTTAAATGGCTGGTTCTCTGTGGTGGAGTGGTTAGAGTGTCTGACTTTTTTCTAGGTCGGACTCCTAATCTTAAGGTCAGTGGTTCGATTCCCTGTGTCCCCACCTCTGCCAATTTGGATTTCCACCACCGTGTATAACTTACAGCATCATCAAAGGCCCGTTGCTCTCATACCATGTCTATGTGGTGTGGGAGGTTAAAAATCCCTTGGATCGTTAAAAGTACAGGCTCGGGCTTTCCATCGACAAACTGTCTAATGGTGAAAACAAGTCTATTCAGACTTATCCATGATAGGGACTATAAATCTTCAATGAAGGAAATGGCTAACTTTTGAGATATTTGACGTACATACACTATGGGGGCGGGGGGGGGGGGGGGTTAACCTCGGGTGATTGGACTGTTCCCCTGGGATGTAAAAGGAGATGCCTTCCAATGGTCGGGGAGTCAGATAGCCAATGGGATCAATCCACACGCCCCTCTCTCTCTCTCTCCTGCTCCTGACAAGACGGGATAGCCCAATCAGCAAAGTGCTCGGTTCTTATGCGGAAAGTTGGATACCTGTAACACTTACGGTCGGAAGACCAATGCTACGTACGGCACTGACAAAAGATACACATGAATCAAATTAATTTACCCTCCCCTAAAAAGTCGTGGGTTGGAGTCCCGTTTCAAATTAATTAATTAATTAATTAATTAATTATAGGTTGGCTCTCGGCATTACTACATGTACTGGGTCAGTGTTCCTACTGGTTGGCTTAGTTTCAGGATAATGTTACTGAGTGGGATATCGGGACCATGGTGACAGCAGCACGATGTCTTCCTCCAGCCTGGTGGGGCAGCACTATGAAGTCATCAAGAGTGCGCACTGTCACTTAGAGCTGCATCGTCTTATGATTTTGAAATTCTGTCATTTTTCTGAGATAAAAATATTAAATTGATTATTAAAATCTACTGAGTAACTTACCTGAAGTAACTTTTATTTTAAATGGCTAACTTTTGAAATATTTGAAGTGCACACATGTAAAATTAGTTTTGGCAAGCACACCAAAACTTGGCACACCGTAGCCATAGGTTTCTACAGTAACAGGTTCTATTAAATTGCCTCAGCATCCCCCTTCTATGTAGCAACAAATGCTTAATAAGTGCATCAATATCTAAGTTAGATATGTAGAATCAATGCTAGATGATTGTTTTGGTTTTGAAAGGTCGATGCTTCATTGGCCATGCAGCTTTAAATCATACCCGTCCTGATATGACCTTAGATGTTGCTAGGACGGTGTGTCGCTAGGAACAATCAAACAAGCCCCCTTCTGTTGCATATACTTTCTATGGCCGCCTAGCTAATGAAGCAACACTCTGGGTTGGAGATCTTAGCTTAGGCGCGCTTATCATATATCTGCTTCGTTGGAGACGATTTGCAATAGACCTATTTCATATGACATCAGCATAGGTATCTAGGTCAGTGCGGGTGCCTTTTGGCTGCAGGACGACACACTGTCACACTGCAAACTAAAATGGCTATGAGGAATCTTCATAGAGAACAAGTGAAATATCTCTAGAACCACACCACCTAGACACAAACCGCCTGGTACACATATAGAAAACATATTCAACGGACAGAAAAAGTGAAATATCTCTTAAACCACACCACCTAAGCACAAACCGCTTGGAACACATATAGAGAACATATCCACGGAATAGATTATATTAATTTTATACGGTTACGGTTCTGCATTTTTATTAATTCTGCATAAAATAGACGTTTTGCACTGTGCGTACCAGCACACTCAATGTATTGTCAATGGCCGTGAGCAATCTTCATCAAGAAAAGGTGAAATATCTCTAAAACCACACCACCCAGACACAAACCGTTTGGAACACATATAGAAACCATATTCAACGAAAATATTATATTAAATGTATATACTTAGGGTTCTGTATTTCTATTAATTTTGAATAAAATAAACGATTTGCACTGCGCGTACCGGCAAAATCAATGGCAGTGTGCCTTTGTTCTGCAGCCAAGCTGCGCGCGCATACACAATGTTTATAAACATTGAAAAGGGGTCTATAAAGATTAGATGGGGCGGATCAGTGTCATGTGAGGCAAACACTAATATGGGACAGCGTGATATCTCAGTAACATAATACACCTACTGCTGCCACCTGCCGGGATTCAATGGAGATCTTCCTGTATCACAGTCGCATGGATTCTCTCTCTCTATCTCGCTCTCTCTTTTTCTCTCTCTCTCTCTCTCTCTCTCTCTCTCTCTCTCTCTGGCACCGGACGCGGTGGCTGAATCGGTAGAGTGCAGGCTTCCTATGCGGAATGGCGGGAGTTCGAATCCCAGCCGAGTTAAGGCAATGACTTATAACATTACTATTTGTCACTAACTAGTCTAGCGCTTGGCATTAATAGGATAGAACAAGGACTGGTTAGCATAGTGTATGGATAATATGACAGTGTGGGATATCGGGTCATGGTGGCAGCACCCTGGGGCCGTATGCATCGGTTGGAGCTACGCGTAGCCGGTGCTACACGCTAGCTCTGGGATAGCTATCCATGGCTAGGAGAGCCTTGGTTAATTAGGTCAAGCCGTATGCACCAATGTCGTAGCCGGGGCGGGTAGCTAACCGTGAAGTTATTTATAGATTTGGGAAATCCCTCAAGTCGACAATATGAATAATGCTGCCAATGCGGCGGGAGCATTAATAACGGTTCGATTTTAGGGTTAATTTGATTAAATTTCACTTATTGCGTATGTAAATCTGTCAAATATGATCGCATTGAATAGGTTTGGGCATAATATATTGCCGCCGATTCGGCAGCGGTGGCGACGGCGGCGGCGATGTGTTTTGTTGTTGTGCGACAGTATGGATATCGACGTCGAAGCGGCAGTGCCGATTTGTTTACTTTACATTCGTCGATTCGACAGTATTAATCTCTCCGCCGATGCGGCGCCAGCGTTAATATCAGTTCGAATTGAGGGTTAATTTTCACTTCTTGTGTATGTAATTCTGTTAAATATGATAGCATTGAATAGATTGAGACCCACACACACACACTATCCAGCGCGGCTAGCATTTAAACCTGACTTGAAATCAGGGTAGCTTAGCCTAGGTTATGGTCGGGGGCTAGCGCTGGCACCAGCTCAAGCATGCAGATTTTCCAACTTTAGCTGGGTGGAGCTACCCTAGCTGCGGTTAGAGCCCTAACACCATCCCATGCATACGGGCTCTGGTCTCCCAGTGGGGCAGTGCTATGATATAAAGTCACCATGAGTGCACCTTATCATGCTCTCGATACCCATTCTGATATGACTTTAGATGTTGCCAGGATGTAACACTCCAACAACTAACCAACCGACCAACATCACGCTCTCGGTACCCATTCTGATATGACCTTAAATGTAGCCAGGACGTAAAGCTCCAGCAACCAACCAACAAAAGTCACGCTCTCGGTACCCATTCTGATATGACCTTTGATGTTGCCAGGACGTAAAACTCCAGCAACCAACCAACCGACCAAAGTCACGCTTTCTGTACCCATTCTGATATGACCTTTGATGTTGCCAGGATGTAAAACCCCAACAAGGAACCAAGCGTTGTAATAGTGGTATCCTGTGAGGAAGATGGGACGATCTGTTTTGGATATGAACGCGCTGAGGACTTTATCTAATTAAATGGCGGCGTCGGGCCACTAAGCTCTGGCAGTGCTCTTAGCATTCTGTGCGCGCCTCAAGATTAAGCCGCCCATTTAATTACAGGGCGTTGCTAATCCTATTAAATCGGCCAAACGAAACCAGCCCATATCTACTGCCCGCCGTACGGGAATCACGGCTGCTGCGGTTAAAGCTGCCCAGTTCGATGAAGCATCACATTTTCAAAACCAAAGCAATTATCTAGATTGGATTTCACTAATCTAACTTAGATGTTGGTGCTCTTATTAAACATTTGTCATTAGATAGAAGGGCCATATCCCGTGTTGGTAGATC
The DNA here is from genome assembly GCA_030323885.1 of Branchipolynoe longqiensis. Lineage (NCBI taxonomy): Eukaryota > Metazoa > Annelida > Polychaeta > Phyllodocida > Polynoidae > Branchipolynoe > Branchipolynoe longqiensis. Next base: position 136,322,109 of record CM059187.1, on the reverse strand, counting down.
TTGGGTTCGTGGGTTTGAACCCGGGTCGAGTCAAACCAATGACTTAAAAATTGCTTCCGAGCCTGGCGCTCGGCATTATTAGGATAGGGCAAAGACTGGTTGGCTCAGTGTCAGGATAATGTGACTGAGTGGGATATCAGGTCATGGTGTGGGCGGACTGGTCTTCTAGTGGGGCAGCACTAAAAAGTACTCATGAATACGCACTTTCACAAGTCGGTACCTGATATGACCACAGATGTTGCTAGGACGTAAAACAACATCAAACAAACAAAACAGACAGAAGGGAATACCAAAGCAATTTAATGGAACATGTTACTGCAGAAACGTATGGTGTCAGAGTTTTGACAAGCTTGCCAATATTCATTTTACATGTTCGCACTTCAAATATCTCAAAAGGTAGCAATTTAAAACAAAAGTTATTTCAAACTAAAGTAAGGTACATGATAACGATATCAACCTAATATATTTATCTAAAAAAAATGACAGAAACTCAAAACTATAGGACGATGCAACTTTTAGTGGCATTCGGCAGTAAAAGGCTCTTTCGTTGTTTCCCTGTCTGTGGCTGTGTTGCTTGTGTATTATTCGTTACAACAATGGCGCCAGTTGTGAATCATTTGTTATTGCTGAGTCATTGTCTTGTTTGTGTGTGTGTGGTTTGTTTGTTTGCTGGTGGTTTTGGGTTTCTTTTTTCCCCACTATCGATGTTTTCTTTCCTCTTCAACGCCTGCCTTGAATGAACAGCCACCAGCTGCTGACGGAGTCAGTAAGTGATTTAAGGGGTCCGTCCTAGACATAATAAATACTACATCGTGGGATTCGAACCCTGGTGGAGTCAAACCGATGACTTTTAAATTGAAACTTGTCGCTTCCTAGCCAGGCGCTCAACATTATTAGGATAGGTCTCAGTGTCAGGATAATGTGACTGAGTGGGATATCAGGTCATGGTGCTGGCGGCCTGGTCGCCCAGCGGGGCATCACTATAAAGTATCCATGAGTATGCACTGCTACAATTATGTACCCAACCTGATATGACTTTAGATGTTACAAGGATTTTTTTTTTTTGAGGCTGTATTTATACTGTCCATAGCATATAAGCCCGGGTACCGAGGCTTGTTTTCACTGCTGGCCAGTTGTAGCTGCTGATAAGGTATTTGATTGCCTGCATTTCAGTAGCAGATAGATAATTGGTTGGTATTGTTAGTAGCCTTTGTTAGTTTTGGGGGATTTTCTTGGCATATATGTATTTTATTTTGTTCTACTCTTAATACTAGACTAGCCTACTCCAAGTTACATATCATAGGCTTGTACATAGCTGTGTGGTGTGTTATCTGGCTACTCTTGGCATAGTTACCTTCCATTGGGCGTCCCGCTGGTGGGCCATGACATATCACATCCCCCTTTGCAGTGCAGCTTTGTGGGGGTTTCCTAGCCTAGTTTGCACAGATATTGTTTGTAAGTTTTTAGGTCAGGATGGATGTAAAAGTCCAACAACCAACCAACCTATTCACATATATGATCACATCATGAGGAGTACCGAATCTTGACAGCGCATGAACTCCTAGCTATCGTTCTCACACTGCTGCCGCACTGACATGCCTGTAATCATGGGACTCCCCGATATCCTACTGAGTCAGTTTACCCATGATACTGTACCAACCGGTGCCTTGTTGAAATAAGGCAAGCACCCTGGTTTTATCAGTATATGCAGATATTTCCAGCGTGCCTGTCTGGAGGGGTCTTGTTGTTAGATGCCCAGCTCCACGAGTAGTGCAGTGAGATGGGCGTGAAATGCCACATTCACAGGTAAACTACGGTACGTTTGGTTGGTTGGTTGTTGGAGTTTTACGTCCTGGCAACACTTAAGGTCATATCAGGACGGGAACCGACTTCTGACAGTGCACAATCATGGTACCTTAATGGTGCTGTCCCACTGGGAAACCATGACCCAATATCCCAAGGCAATCTAAATAGATCAACATTTCTTTTCTCTGTAATCCTTTGTCGATTATGATAACTTCCATGGACACACAATTTAGAAAACATACTGTCCTTTAGTTGAAATTACCCCTGGAAGCTATTGCTGAAATGGACATGGCATTGACCGGTTTGTAATGTATTGATCTCGGGTCAAGGGTCAGACCGGATCACGACGGATGACGTCACCAGCTATTGTTCTAATAAAGAGTTACAGTACAGAATTCATTGTGTTCAGACGTCCTTTACATGGTGTCAGATCTGACGGGTAACTCTTCAAAATGGCTCTTTACGGATTAAAACCCCCGGGGCCTTTGAATTTAGACGAAAACATGGCAGTAAACTGGAGATCTTGGATTCAATCGTACGACATTTACGCGACAGCTGCAGGAGTTGCTTCCAAGACAGAAAAAGTCCAGTGCTGTGTCTTCTTACATGTCGCTGGTGGTGACGCCCAGAAGATCCATAGGACGTTCGAGTTTGAAAACGTGGATAAAGACAAGTTGGCCCCGCTAATTGCTGCGTTCACCAAATATTGTGAGGGTAAGACCAACATAACGGTGGTCCGTTATGAATTTAATACATTTAATCAGACGTCTGAAAACATGGACACATACATACGGGAGCTTAAACACAAAATACAGTTCTGTTGCTATGAGACTTTAGAATCGTCATTGTTGTGTGACCGCATTGTGTGCGGTGTCAAAGATATGGATCTACGAACAAGTTATTGCAGTCTCCTAAATTACCACTGGAAGAATGTATCCAGTTATGCAGATTAAGTGAGAATAAAGCAGCACAAGTCAGTGGTAATGGATATGTTCATGTCGATGCGATGAATACAAAGTATGTCAAGCGTGGGGGACCAGGAGACAGAACGTCTCCATGGGGATGACCATCAACAAGTCGCTTTCAGCAAACTTCCCAGGTTACACGTTGTGGTCAATGTGGATACGGCCACCCAAAAGGTAACTGCCCAGCCCGAGGTAAAGAGTGTTCGGGGTGTCACAAATTGGGGCACTTCATCAAGGTTTGCCGTCAACAGAGACCTCCACAACAACAACACAACAGTCAGCAACGCAACGTTCCAGTGTACCAAATTGACATAGCTCAGGATCGCGAGATCGAAGGCGCTGACCGAGGCGTGCAAGATCAAGGGATAGATGATTGCGACCTGTTCGTCGGAGCGGTTTACCAGGACGGAGTTGCTGGTGATGACCTGTGGTATGCTACATTTGTTGTCGACAACCAAGAGATATCTTTCAAGCTAGATACTGGCTCTGAAGCCAGTACAGAATTCATTGTGTTCAGACGTCCTTTACAGGTTTACCTTTAAATTAAAACACAAACCCTTAATATCAATCTAAATATATGCAATTGAAAGGTTCCATAATAATATTTGTATACATGCTTTATACCACACATTCTTTTCTGCGATCCTTTGCCAATTCAGATAACTTCCATATATATACAGTAAAATCTCTCTAACCGATCACCTCCACAGATCGGACACTCCCCTATATCGATGGTTTTATTTGGGTAACAAATTATCCCACTCAGTCACTGAGTTAACCAGTCCTTGCCCTATCCTATTTGTAAAAAGATACGGTCTTTCGGTCATAATAGCCGAGCTTGGAATCAAATCAATATCTCGGGGACCATTGGTATGTAATAGTGATGCAATGTGTGCCCACTCACTGTGTGACATATAAATAACTATGTGTAAATGCTATGATGCATGGTGACCAGGATGGCGGTATGATGTCCGGATATTAAGATACGGTTAATAATTACAGAAATTTTCCCTCCATGCACCAGGAAGAGTGCAAATGGAGAGGGGCATTTATTATTGTTTACTGTAACTGTATGATGACATACATTAGGGACACCACCTGCCCTGGGGTTGAGTGACAGGTGCCCCCTCTTGAGTGCCATCCCTCCCAGGCTGCAGAGGTGTCTGATTGGCTGGCTGTGTGAGCCCAGTCACCCTTGTACTCCTTGCACTTGCTGGACAGACCACACACTCACTCTAGAGATACCAAAGGAAGCAGTTCACCACTGAGTTGTGTGTAACACCAATAGGCACTGATTTTGACTGAACAAGCAGTAGCTATGTGGGTCTGTGTGGAAGGTTGTAAGTGAGTCAGGGTGGCAGGTCACTAGTAGGTGAACAAGAGTTGTAGCAATAAAGATCAACCTTATCACTGTCAATCTTGAGTGATTTGTCTCCCTTTCTTTCTTATGAGTTGTGTTTTGGTATTTAGTGGAGGGAGACTGGCAGGCAGTTGCCAGGATCCTCATGATAGTAGTGAGTATAAGAGGAGTAACTGCGATGGCCAGCCGTAAATTCTTCATATTAATGCTGAGCGCCAGGCTAGGAAACGACAAGTATCAATTTTATAAGTCATTGCTTTCTTTCACTTGACAGGGAACCGAACTCCCTATTTCCCACACGCGAGGTCGCCGATTTGTCGACCGTACACAGTAGCCCAGTAAGGCGCGGCTGGCTCAATATTGAGGGGTGGGTTGGAGGGGGCGGTTCCAGTAGGGTGACCTGCGTTTATCCTGTTCGGGTACTTCCGGTGCGCCTGCGCCTGCGCCGTGTGGCCGGATATGGCAGGCGTTGTGGGGGGAGGGGGTGCTTGTGGCAAAGTTGGACTTGCCGCAATCTGTGCTGGCAATGTGGGGTTAGGGGGATGTGAGGGTTGTTGGTTGTTGGGTGGCTGAGGAGATGGAAGGCGGGGTGGGTGAGGGAGGGTGTGGTTGGTGGTTGGCGGGTGGGTGAGGGGAAGTTGGGGGGGGGGGGTTCCCTGAGGTCGACTTAGGAGCATGGCCAGCCAGATGGCCCACCCGAGCTGCTCGCGACCCGGCGGCCCGCCGGGGATCAAATCGAGGCTCGTCATCACGCGGAGCGTCTCCCCCCCCCCCCCCCCCCCCCCCCCACCCCCGAGCCACCCTGCACTCCTCAACAACCACCCACAATCCCCGAAGCCCACACACCTATCCTTATCCCACTGTGTAAGTCATTCTGCCCCTGCCCCTTCCCCACCCTTTCAACCTCCTACTCCCACCCCCCTCCCCAAAACCCCACCCACCCCACGCCATTGTGTCGACAAGCTCAGCCTACTCCCCATAGTCATAGCCAGTCATTCCTATTCCGGGACTTCACTGTCCGCCGCCCCCCCCCCCCGCCACAACCCCGTTCCACCCCATCCATCCGCCTGCCACAACCCCCCCCTCAACCACCCCCCCCCCCTCCTCAACCCCCGCCTCAATTCAGTCCCCCCGGCCGTCTGCCCGCCACATCTCCGCCGCGCCGCCGACGCCTGGGTAACTCCTCACCCGGGGTCGATCACGCCATTACGATGCAGACTACGATACAATCTTAGTGATGATATTCATTGAGTTGTGTATGTAAAGGGGGGAGGGGGGGGGGGAGGCGACGCATGGTCTAGTTTGTAAAACCCTCCGTTCCCATGAGGTATGTCCATGGATATACAGGGTGATTCTCGGCCAAGGCAAAGTAAAGATCGCAAGAAAGTTGGCATTTGTTGGTAGATTTTGGTTGGTTGGTGTGTTTCATCCTGGCAACATCTAAGGTCATAGCATGACGGGTTTGTTGGTAGATCATCTGACAGTTGGCCAGGTGATAATTGTTTTGAATGATATTGGATTTGGCAAATACTGACGTGCTCAATTTCATTGTAATTTGACTGAGATGTGGGGGTGGGAGGAGGGAGTAAGGGAGGGAGTTAATCCCCCCTCCCCCCGCCCCCTTCCTCCAACAAAAGAGAACCAGTATGTCATCTTCCTGAAATAGCTGGAAATTGCATATCAGGGCCGCGTTCAGGGTCCGTCTCGGAGGCGCCTCGGAGATGGCCATGACGTCATGCTAGTCTGAACAGCAAAAGCAGTTTGTTGTCTCGAAAATGGCCACCCCCATAGGCGGTGGCCATTTGCAATGGAAAAGCTGTGCTGTGATTAGCTGAAACCACTGAATGCGGCGGCATTTTTTAGGCGCTTTTCATCTCCAGTCTGAAAAGGGAGGCGTCTCCGAGACATCACCGAGACACGCCCTGAAAGCAAATAGGACAAAAAGCATTGTGGAGACGTGTCCGCGGCGCCTCCGAGACGGACCCTGAATGCGGCCCTGATCCTCTAGATTTGAAATGTTTCTGCCTCTTTCTACCCTAACAAAAATACCTAGATATGGCTGTGACAACATACTGACGGTGTGAGCCATTATATCACTACATAGGCGAACGTGGCAAAGTAGATGGTTACCGCACACAATTAGTTCTTCTTCCACCAGAAATGTAAAAAAAAAGATGTAGCAATAAATCTAATAAATGTGCGTAATTATGAGCACACAAAGAAAACTCCTAATGGTTGGGGTGGGAATAGCAACCGGGTAATTATCTTGTATCCCTGAGGTCTCTTTGGGAAAACAGTTAAGGGAGGGGGTGGGTGTTGGGGTGCTGGGGTTACCCCAGTCACACTAGTAATCGTCTTATATAAGGATTGCCATGGGCGCAGTGGCATAATCGGTAGAGCGCGGGCCTCTCGTGCGGAAGTCGAGAGTTCGGTTCTAGGTCGAGTCGAACCCATGACTTTACAATTGATACTTGCCACTTCCTAGCCTGGCGCTCGGCATTAAGAGGATAGGGCAAGGACTGGTTAGCTCAGTGTCAGGATAATGTGACTGCACGGGATATAGGGTCATGCTGGCCGCAGCCGGATTTCCCAGTGGGGCACCACTATAAAGTCGCCATGAGTACACAAGTGCATGAGTAGCGCCATGAGTGTCATAAGTAGGTACCCGTCCTGATATGACCTTAGATGTTGCAGGACGTAAAGCTCCAACTACCAACCTGTATGAGGATTGGGTGCACCTGGGATTGCAATAGATATTATTATGTTATTCCCAGTAATATAAAGACCAAGGCTCAATGAGGCAAGGTGGATATTAATGATACCACAGACACTGTAGTTCTCTGTGATATGCACATCGATAATGCAGTGTGGCATCCGGGATTCTATTTCCCCTGCAGTCTTCTGTAATTGGCTAATTGGAAGACAGGCTTGCCCCACACTCTGACCCCACCCACACCTCCGCAACTCCTCCCCCTGCACGCTCTGCGCCCACAACCCTTTGGTGTAATTGACTGCGCAATCGCTGGGGCTGTCTCATGTAGTTTCAATTGGAAATCCTCACTTGATTGAAACCGCCTCCATTGCAATAACAACAAACTATGATGAGATTAAAGTTTCATTATCTGGTGGTTTTAAATTTCTGGCTTTTTCTTTTTTAGATGTAGGATATTTTAAATTATGTAATAAAGATTTAGATAAATCTAAATATAATTGGTGAATTGTTATATTCTACTTTTAAAGTTATTATTTTTGTTGTTAATATTATTACGCTGACCAATCTTTGGTCGCAAGGAGGGTTTTGGTGCAGGAGCTGCAACCTTCTTGTGACCAAAAGGGCCAAAAATGGTGTGCGACTGCTCAGCGACCAGTCGCAAAGTGGTCGCAAGGTGGCCATAAGATGGTCACAGATGGTCGCAAAGTTGGCAAAAGCCTTAAGTGCCTGTCACACCTTACTGGATTGAGCAACGGACATAAACCAGACAAGGAATTTTCTAGTCCGGTGGTGTTCGGTATTAAAATGTATCGAAATGTGTCAAAATGTTGTGCTATCAGGTCAATGGACGCTGGATGAACAGACATGAAACGGACATGAAACAGACATGAATGGATAGCCACCGGACGATAACCGGACGACAACCGAATGTCAAACGGACGGACCGAACATCAACCGGACACTTACCGGACTGTCATGGATGCACCGGAAACATATACTGACCGAATTCCTGCAACACCATCAATGGACTCTGCAGGAAGCAAACCGGAGACATAACGGATGGGTAAAGGACATGAATCAGACAAAATGGACTAAATTGACTTAAAATGGACTCCAACCTTACATGTCAGTCCGATGGTGTCCAGTACATGTTTTGTGCATTTTCAAAACTTGCCACCGTACACACTGGACACCACCGGACAGATAACGGATACGCCAGATGCGTACCATATATAAAACGGACATTGAGGGGTGGCTATGTGGGGGGAGGGGTGGGGAAGGAGGTGGGGTTGAAGGCCTAGTTTAGGGGCAGCTTTAAAAATGTAACAGGCGGGGCAGGGTACCGGAGGGCCTCCTCCAGTCTCATGGGTGGACAGCCTTGAAGTGGTCTTCTCTTTTATTGCTCTCTTGTATTACTGCGAGAAGTTTCAGAAGTAAAGCTGTGTAATTTGTCTCCAGAGAAACACAACCAGCTCTCGCTTCTTGTTTTCTTATACATACATTTGGGGGGGGGGGGTATTATATATTTTCGATATTAGGGTTAATGGTGACCTGAGTGCGTGTCTGTATATTGCTATGTGTGCTTGTGGTGTGGGACCAAAGTAGTCCTGATTAACCGGGGTTGCCCCCAATAAAAACAACTGCCAACCAGTCGGTTACCTGGAGCCTGGAAAGCACATACCCCATGACCGACCAAAAGGGCGGGTCCAAATGACGTCTCGTGTGAAGGTTCCTTTCATTGTATGTAGAGGCCGCCAAAGCCAAAGCCGGGCTGGACGGGTCAGCGTCAGGGACACCTGAGGTGGTACTGATAATGCCTGTAGCCGTATCTCTAGCCTACCGGGCCCCAGAGGGCGCTGTGAGCCACCTACACAAATATACACTGCAGAACACACTCTAACTTACTTACATATCACACATGCACACTATTACGCACTCTGCACACAACACAACGCACAACACTGCACATACAGTACAATGCACATGCAGTACAATGTACACAGTACACACGCCATATGCATAGACACACCCACAATGTACACTGTTCTAACTTATGTATATATAGCATAGCACAATGTACAACATTGCACATACAGCACAATGTACACAGCACACACGCAATGTACATAGACACACCTACAAGGCACACTGTTCTAACTTACGTATATATATAGCCTAGCACAATGCACAACATTGTATATACAACACAATGTACACAGCACACGTGCAATACACATAGACACACCCACAATGCACACTGTTCTAACTTATATATATATAGCATAGCACAATGCACAACATTGCACATACAACACAATGTACACAGCACACACACAATACACATAGACACACCCACAATGTACACTGTTCTAACTTACGTATATATAGCATAGCACAATGTACAACATTGCACATACAACACAATATACACAGCACACACACAATACACATAGACACACCCACAATGTACACTGTTCTAACTTACGTATATATAGCATAGCACAATGTACAACATTGCACATACAGCACAATGTACACAGTACACATGCAATACACATAGACACACCCACAATGTACACTGTTCTAACTTACGTATATATAGCCTAGCACAATGCACAACATTGCACATACAACACAATGTACACAGTACACATGCAATTCTCCAGTACACATAGACACACCCACAATGTACACTGTTCTAACTTACGTATATATAGCATAGCACAATGTACAACATTGCACATACAACACAATGTACACAGCACACACACAATACACATAGACACACCCACAATGTACACTGTTCTAACTTACGTATATATAGCCTAGCACAATGCACAACATTGTACATACAACACAATGTACACAGTACACATGCAATACACAAGTACACATAGACACACCCACAATGTACACTGTTCTAACTTACATATATATAGCATAGCACAATGTACAACATTGCACATACAACACAATGTACACAGCACACACGCAATGCACATCGACACACCCACATTGTACACTGTTCTAACTTACGTATATATAGTCTAGCACAATGCACAACATTGCACATACAACACAATGTACACAGCACACGTGCAATACACATAGACACACCCACAATGCACACTTTCTAACTTACGTATATAGCATAGCAAAATGCACAACATTGCACATACACTGCAATGTTCACAGCACACAGGCCATACATATAGACACATCCAAGTTGCCCGTCCATGTCCCGTTTTGGTAGATGGTGGGATTCGAACCGACCGATTCGAAACCTGGTTGAATCAAACCAATGACCTAAAAGTTTATACTTGTTGCTTCCTAGCCAGGCACTCAGCATTATTAGGATTGGCTCAGTGTCAAGATAATGTGACTCAGTGGGATATCAGGTCATGCTGCTGGTGACCTGGTCTCCCAGTGGGGCAGCACTATAACGTTGCCATGACTGCACACTGTCACAGTCGGTGCCCGTCATGATATGACCTCAGATGTTGCCAAGACATAAAACTCCAACAAACAACCAATCTTCCGGGACGCTGACCTAATTGCGCTACTGCTGTGTCGAGTTGGGGCGTAATGGCGTCAGCTTTTCAGTTGCTCTCCGATAGACTACATCACCATTCCAGCGGCACGGTGCATTGTGGGATGCGTGGAAGAAAAACACACCCACGAGAAGCACATGGCACAATCTAATAATCTGGGTGCAGCTATGAAATGTTCTAGTTTCAGCTCATCTCAGCTCTTGTTTGATACATAGAATACCAACTAAAAAATATATATAATAAATTAAGATGTTAATCTTTTATCCCGCATTGCATGTACATAAATATAATCAGCACATATTATGCCATATGCATTTATACTTAGACAAATCTGGGCACTCAGACTAGTGTTAGAGCCATAGCCAGAGTCAGTTTTACTTATTTTATTCATGTTTTTATTTATATCCTATGGTTAATGACATATGTAGAATTAGAAAATTAGTAGGGTTAATCATATATTGGTTATAAATTTCTCTGAAACAAGTGTCTGTTGACACATTTGGCATTTTAATATTTAGAACAAGAATTAATAATAGTGATGTGCATATCAACCTTAAAGTGACTGATTGCTTTCTGTGATATTGTATGTTTCTAAGCTCAAAATGTTTAACTATGGCTAGTTTTGTCTTAGTTATATTCATCAGATCATTATATTACATGTGTGCATACATGCTTTTGCCAAATTGTTATGTATTTCTATTCATTTTGAATAAAATAGAAGTTTTGCCATATGCCTATTGGCAAACTGACTGGCCATACACATTTGCTTTGCTGCCAACGCCGTTTTCATCGCATGCTCAGTCGGAACGGTGATCTCGTCTATTAGGAAACTACCCAACTATTCTGAAGGCAGTGAATTGGCTACAGCACTAAACCATTGCAGGAAGTACTTTACACTACTTTACGGCACCACTGCTGTCTGTGGCAGGTTGTTTGGAGGGTGGACGTTTGGAAGGAGGGGAATTGGGAGTAGGGTGGGAGGTGGGGGGTGTTGAACTCCTCCTCTCCACACTGTTGACCCCCATCACGTGGTCCCTGCCCGGCCATAGAGTAGGCGCGCCAGAGGTCACGAGCGGGTCAACGGGTCACGTGACCGAGGGCAGCCAGTAATAATGGCTCTGACCCTGCTGACCCACCTCTCACTCCTCCGCTAATTAAACTAAAACAAAACAAAACACACAACAATATATATATACATATATATATGTATGTATATATGTGTGTGGATATATATATATATATTGCTGGCTTTTGTTGTTTTGGTATATATATATGTTTTTTTTGTTTAGTTATATATTCATAAGAAAAAAAAAATTAGAAAAAGCGATAACTATATACATATGTATATAGTCGAAGCGGAATGAGAGGAAAAGACTAGACTATGTTTGGGTTGAGCTTATTGATACTTGTCACTTCCTAGCCAGGCACTCAGCATTATCAGGATAGGGCAAGGACTGGTTGCCTCAGTGTTAGGATAATGTGACTGAGTGGGATATTAGGCCATGGTGCCAGTGGACTGGTCTTCCACTGGGGCAGCACTATAATAGTATCAAGCCACCATGAGTGTACCCTGTCACAAGTTGGAACTCGTCTCGATACTTTTGACCTTATATGTTGCCAGGATGCAAAACTCCACCCAACCACCCACCCACATTAGGGTACACCTACAACACACAACGCCATCAGGCGTCGATATCAATACTCATATCCCTTCACTCTCAGCCCCCTGGCTGCGCAGACGAGTACTAGTATCCAGCCACCCGCATGCGCATCGACGCGAGTCTACATGGCCGCCCGGCGAGTCGTTGCTGCGGTGGGGCGCTGATGGTCAGGCGGGACGGGCGGGGGGGGGGGGGGCGGGAGGTGCAGGCGGGAGGTGCGGGTAGAAGGGCTGGGAGAGGCCGGCGGGACGGGTGGGAGGGGCGGAGCCGGACGGGAGGTGCGGGAAGGGCAGGCGGGCGGCGGGACGGGAGGTGAGGGCTGGGCGAGCGGGGCGGGAGGGGCGGGCAGGGCGCGCGCCGGGTTGCCCCACAGAGCACAATAGACTACATCACCATTCCACCGGCGCGGTGCATTGTGGGATGCGTAGAAGAAAAACACACCCGCGAGAAGGACATGGCCTCCTCCCCCCTCCCTCCTCCCCCCTCTCCCCTCCTCCCCCCTCTCCCCTCCTCCCTCCATTTCCCCCCTCACTTCCCGCTTCCCCTCCCCCATCGCCTTCCCCCTTCACACTGGGTGCAGCTATCAAATGTGCTAGTTTCAGCTCATCTCAGCTCTTGTTTGAAACACAGAATACCAACTAAAAGCATTGCATTTACATCAATATAATCAGCACATCTTATGCCATGTGCATTTAGATTTAGACAAATCTAGGCACTCAGACTAGTGTTAGAGCCATAGCCAGAGTCAGTTTTACTTATTTTATTAAAGTTTTTATTTATATCCTATGGTTAATTACATATGCATAACTAGAAAATGAGTAGGGTTAATCGGATATTGGTTATATATTTCTCTGAAACAAGTGTATGTTGACACATTTGGCATTTTAATATTTAGAACAAGAATTAATAATGGAGATGTGGATATCAGCCTTAAAGTGACTGATTGTTTTGTGTGGAATTGTATGTTTCTCAGCTCAAAATGTTTAACTGTGGCTAGTTTTATCTTAGCTATATTCATCAGATCATTATATTGCATATGTCCATACATGTTAAATGCCAAATTGTTATGTATTTCTATTCATTTTGAATAAAATCGAAGTTTTGCCCTACACATATCAGCAATCCCCATCTATCCTACAGACTGCTCTCATTGCCAGGAAGATTGGTTGGTTGTTGGAGTTTTACATCCTGGCAACATCTACGGTCATCATATCAGGACGGAGTTGGCATGAAGAAGGTTCCAGAGTTAAACACGGACGGCAGGTCGGTGGCTACCTCCACTGGTGCCCGCGTGGACTGACTCAACGTTTCAACCTTTTTTTTTTTTTACTTCCGGTTCCACGCAGCTGCTCCCTGCTCCTCTCTCCTCTGGTCCCCGTCCTGATATAACCGTATATGTGGCTAGGAGGGTAACACTCCAACAACCAACCGCCCACCTCGTCTGGTCCTGGTTCCTAGTTTCGAGACGTGTGTATTATTGATGTATGGTGGTTAGCGCTGTGCTGGCGTTAACAGCTGCAGGTCGCGGTCACTGCGCATGCTTGATGACCCTAGTGCACTTCGACATGCCAGTCTGACATAGCAGGACAGCTTATATTACATTAGGTCTCCCGGTGGGGTATCACTATGAAGTCACCATTATACATATATATACACCCTTAATTAATGAGATTGCGATTTGTTGTGCAAACAGCTACAACAAAATTCCTCAACACTCCCCTCCCCCTCCATCGCCCCGCCTCTCCCCTCCCCCCTCCCCCCCCTCCCGCTCCCCCTCCACCTCCACCTCCCCCTCCCCCTTCCCCATCCCCCACCAGCTACCACTGCCCCTCCCTTTCCCCCCCTCCCCTCCCCCTACCACTGCCCCTGCCTTCCCCCCTCCCCCCCCCCTTTCCCTCCCATCCCCTCCCCCTTCCCCCCCTCACATTTCCCCTCCCACTCCCCCTCCCACCCACCATCTCCTCCTACTCCCTCCCCCTCCCACTCCCATTGTATCCCTTTCCCTCCCCCTTCCCTCCCAACCCATTTCTTCTACTCTTCCTGTCCACCCCCTTCCCTTCCTTTAGAGCTGCTCCCATCCCCTCGCCCACAAATTACCCTCCACACACCATTCTCTTCACCCTCCGCCCTCTGCCCCCCCCCCCCACCCGTCATCCCCTCCCCTTCCCCCGCTCCCACATTAACCCCCCCCCCCCCACACACATACCCTTCATCTCCCGTTCATGACCCACCGTGACTGACTCTACCATGCGCCCCTCTTCCCCCCTCCCCTTCCATACCCATATCAAAGACCCTATACTACTAAGACGGCTCACTCCCTATCTCTCCCATGGTAATTTAAATTTTGCAGTGCCACCTTGTTGTTGGTTTGATCAGCCCGGCTGCTGGTTGGTGTTTCACATGTAAACACATACAATTATATTATACATGATATAGGTAAGTATGAATACACATCAATATGAAATTGCTATGAACAAATACACATCATTATCAGCATCATCATCAGCATCGCCATCATCACACATCTTTCACATTCATATATACATTTATACATATAATATAGCACCTGTTTAACCAAGAGAACAACCAGCGCACCAAGTGGTGGGTTTGATCATTTTGATTACACAGTACAGGCTGAGTGAGCCATCTTAGTATTATGGGGTCTTTGCCCATATGTACCCCCAAATGACAGAGGCCAAGTGGCCTCCATGTCCTGTTGCGCCTTATTTATAGTCCCTCTCCTCTTTCTAGGGAAATCAGCCATGCTTTGTTGGTGTTTTTTTCAATTCTCTCAAAGGTCAATTCTCTCAAAGGTCTATTTTATTGTTATTCTATTCATGGTCATCACCGTTAAGCGTATTTGGGGGGGGGGGGGGACACAATGTATTTATTAACCAGGCATTACTATCGTTTTATCATTAACAAGAAAACACAGTTCTTATTGATAAATATGTTGATGCACCTCTCCCCCTCCCCCATCCCCCTCCCCCTCCCCCCTCCGTCTCCCCCTCCCCCCTCCCCCCTCTCCCTCTTCCCTCCATTTCCCCCCTCACTTCCCGCTTCCCCTCTCCCATCGCCTTCCCCCTCCACCTAGCACTACAGCTGGTCAACGTTGAAAACAAGCCTGGGTACCCGGGCTTACATGCAATGGACAGTATAAATACAGCCTCAATACAAAAAAAACATTAAAAATAACACCCGACCCCGCCCCCCCTCGCCGTACCCCTTCCGCTCCTCCCTCTTCCCTCCATTTCCGTCCTCACTCCCGCTTCCCCTACCCCATCCCCTGCCGCCTCCACCTCCACTCCCATCTCCCCCTCCCACCCTCCTCTGCCCCTATCCCCTCCCCCCATCCCCCTCCCCCTCCCTCCGCCTCCCGCCCTCTGCGCGAGTCGTCCCGGTGTGATCGGACCTGACAGGTATAGGGCCGGTTGCCCACTTTATGCTCAGCGCACATACCGCCATCATCCCGGAGATCACATCTATAAATCACGACACCAGGCTGCACGGGGGACGCTCGGCCGTAAACACTGCCACTCTCCCGTGTTTGGTGACAACCTGATGACTTTATTGGCACAGAATTTTCGGAATGTGTGTAGTAATAATATAGGAGTAGTATACATTGTATTATATGTGTGTATGTGTGTACATGTGTACGTGTGTACGTGTGTACGTATGTACGTGTGTACGTATGTACGTGTGTACGTGTATATGTATGAATGTATATGTATATGTATATGTAGGTGTGTTTGTTGGAGTTTTACGTCCTGACAACATATAAGGTCATATCAGGATTGCTACCGACTTGTGACAGTGGTCCGGTGAACAGAGGGATCGCTGAAGAAGGATCGATCTATATATGCATTTTACATCACACATATGAGAGAGTGACACTCAGATAATCACTGGGGGGGGGGGGGTAGTGTAGTAGTCTGTACATGAGCTCCACTACCACGCGGTGGCGGCAGACACTACACATACACATACACTACACTACACTACACATACACCTACCCCTCCCCCTCCACCTGATATAACCGTAGATGTGGCTAGGAGGGTAACACTCCAACAACCAACTGACCAACTCCTCTGGTCCTGGTTCCTAGTTCCGAGACATGTGTATTATTGAGGTATGGTGGTTAGCGCTGTGCTGGGGTTAACGGCTGCGGGACGCGGTCACTGCGCATGCTTGATGACCTTAGTGGATGACATAGGTCACTTCGAAATGGCAGTCTGACATAGCGGGACAGCTTATATTACATTAGGTCTCCTAGTGGGGCATCGCAGAGCCCCGACTGGGCTGCCCTCTACTGGGTGTGGCTAGGACACCCCCCACCCACCTATAGAGGTGACGTGAGACCTGGCGAGTTAGGGGACGGGTCAGTTGACTGTTGACGCCATGGAGAGCAGATAGGTTTTGGAATAAATCAGTTTGAAGCATACTATTTCTAAATCTTCGCGTTCTTCCGTGAGTGCGTGGCAGTGGGGAACACCGTGGGCCATCACATTGGCCCACCGGATCAACCTTCGGACACCGGTATATATTTGGTCATCACCATATATATATATATATATATATATATATATATATATATATATATATATGATGACCATAAATATTTGAAGTTGGTTCCATGGTCCGTTGAGTTAGAAAGGTTTTGCTGTATATATTTATATATATATATATCATTCTGTCAATATATATGTATATATATATATATATATGCATACACAGTGGTAACACAAAGCTAGGGCCACCTTCTGTCACGTGACCCTCAGTCGGACCACGGTGGCGTACCTCATGAAACCTGATAGATCAGATCAACTCATAGGCTATCAGATTTACATGTCGGCTCAGTCTGACTCTGAGTGAGGTTGCTCTTTGTTACCTAACGCCGGGATCTGTTGGGGGGGGGGGGGGGGCGGGCGGGAGGGTGAGGTGTAGTGCTACTGTGGCACGTGTAGATTTCACAAATACACATAAGTGTGTGTACTGAAATGCGTATTAAAAAGAACATCATTTTAAAATATAAGAAATAGTCATGCAATAGTGCGGAGTCCTGCCGTCAGATGGCGCGGTTGGTGGCGGGAATGGACTATACCAGCTGCAGCCATAATTAACCTGAAAATGATGTTATGTTTAAGCTGCGTCTCTACAGCCCCAATGAGACATCTAGTGGAATGTATGGCTGCCTCTATAAAGGAAAACACGAGGTGGAGACGATGGTGTCGGCGCAGAGTTGATATATGGATGACACCTGCTTTATGCGCCGCCATTTTCAACGGCAAGGAGCCTGTTATACAAAGCTAGTAATTCACCCTTAAATACTTTGCAGACACTAACACCTCACGAGGCCTGTAGTGAAATTTGAACACACATGCACAGCTGCGACACTGCGCTCCGTTAAAGTTGCATAGTCCGATGGTTTTGAATTTCTGTATTTTTTCTGAGATAAATATATTCGATCAATCACTAGTATCTAATTTACATTAGTTCAAAGTTACTTTTATTTTAAATGGTAAACTTTTGAGATATTGTGGGTGCAAACGTGGAAAATTAGTTTTGGCAAGCTTGCCAAAACTCTGACACCATAGACTTCTACAGTAACAGGTTCTGGTAAATTGACTCAGTATTGCCTTCTACACAGAAACAAATGCTTAATAAGTGCATCAGTATCAAAGTTAGATATGTAAAATCAAATCTAGATAATTGGTTTGATTTTAAAAATTTGATATTTCATCGGACTATGCAGTTGTGTTGAGTTTCTGTTCTTTTTCTGAGATTAATATGATAATCTGATTGTAATAATATACCGTACTTCAGTTTGAAGTATCTTCTATTTTAAGTGGTTAACCTTTGAGATATTTTAAGTGTAAACATGTCAAATTACTTTGGGCAAGCACGCCAAAACTCTTGACACCATAGGCTTCTGCAGTAACAGGTTCTATTAAATTAATTCAGTGTTCCCTGCTGTGTGGCAACAAATGCATAATAAGCGCATCAGTATCGAAGGTAGATATGTAGAATCAAATCTAGATAATTATTTTCATTATGAAAATGTTGTTGTTTTTTTAATTAAATTTTTTTTTTATTATTGAGGCTGTATTTATACTGTCCATATCATATAAGCCCGGGTACCCAGGCTTGTTTTCAATGCTGGCCAGTTGTAGTGTTGGTGTTATCTTACCACACAGTGGCTGCTGATAAGGTATTTGATTGCCTGCATTTCAATAGCAGATAGATAATTGGTTGGTATGGTTAATAGCCTATGTTCATTTTTTTTGAATTTCTTGGTATATATGTATTTATTTTTTCTACTCTTATTACTAGACTAGCCTACTCCTATTTACATACCATAGGCTTGTACGTAGCTGTGTGGTGTGTTATCTGGCTACTTTTGGCATGGTTACCTTCCATTGGGCATCTGACATGCTTCATGTTATGCTTCATCAGACTATGCAGCTTTAACTTAAGACTGGTTCCATGTGATGGATGAAGTAATTTCCAAAAAGAACATTTCCAGTAAAGTGTACAAGGACATGATTGTTATATACGTGTAGTAAGTTGTGTGGAGTAATAGTCCATATAAACAGGTAGGCATGGATACGGTGATTCCATCAGGGAGCCTATCTAGATAACCTAGCCTCGGAATGGTGAGAAGAGTGGGTTCGAAACCTGGTCTAGTCACAATATTTCCCATTTACATCACTGCCCACAACACTGGTTCCATGACCATGATCCTACACAAACTATGCACTGTATGGTTGGTGAACCTACCCTGTGTATGTACATAATGTCAGTGCACTGCCTGTATGTGTGAAATTGTAAGCATTAATTACATGTGGACATAAACCATTTAAAAGATGTGTGATTCCAAAGGGAGGAGGAGTGTGGTAGTCTTGTCAACACTGGACTCGCAGGCAATGAGCCACATCATAGGCATGGATTGCGTGATTACATCAGGAAGCCTCGACAGTCTGGGATGGATGCTAGCCCCGGGATGGCAAGAAGTGTAGGCTACAATTCTACTCTATGTACAATATTTCCTATTTGTCGCATGACATGTATGGGTGCGTGAGCACAGTAATTCCAAAAGGGTTC
Source organism: Branchipolynoe longqiensis (assembly GCA_030323885.1). Taxonomy (NCBI): domain Eukaryota; kingdom Metazoa; phylum Annelida; class Polychaeta; order Phyllodocida; family Polynoidae; genus Branchipolynoe; species Branchipolynoe longqiensis. Next base: position 136,302,951 of record CM059187.1, on the reverse strand, counting down.
GAAGTCAAATAGCATCGAAGTCAAAGGCTGCTGAGACCGCTCTGTGAAACCACTCTGGCCACCTGTCCTGGTTATACTCATAGTGAAGGCTTCTGCATTCATTGAATTTTCGCTTTCACTAGTATAGTATTATGAGTCACTACATGCGCATATTATAATTACAACATGCGACATGTGGGCAGAGTGCATTCATATGCATCGAAGCTGAAAGGCTTGAAAGCACCCACTTGAAAAGCACCAAACCCATATATTATATGAGGAGTATTTCATAAGTCTGCAATATGGCTATTCCAAGTTCTGCTGGTCTGTCAGGAATGACCAAAAGGTGGGACATCAAGTCAGGTTATAGAGATGTTGGTCATGTTACATCCCATTTAAAGTAAGATGTGTAGAATAAAGGGAAGTGCGTGTTGGTTGTGAACTGCAGTTCCGCCCATCACCACAGTCAGCATCCGGTCAGGCGAGAACCTCACACACCACCGCCCCTTTCCTCCCTCGTGTGCACCACAGAAACAGAGTAAAAACATTAAGCTTGTTTTATTTAACTACACCTCTAGAGCACATTGATTTTTATCATCGCCTATTGGACGTCAAATTATATAGTCATTCTGACATATTTTGGGAGGGAAAACTCCTTGCGCCATATAGGTTACTCTTTCCTATAAGCAGTAAGGGGTCTTTTATATGCACTTTCCTACACACAGGACATCACATACCACAGCCTTTGATAAACTAGTTCTGGTCCACTGGCTGGAATGGAAAATAGCCCAAATTGCAAATGGGTCCACTGAGCAGGATCCATATGATGACCGACACCTTCACAGGTGGATGGATACTGTACCACCTGAGCTACGTGCCACTCCCCTCACAGAAACAGAGCAACGCCAGAACCTAAATAGGGCTCCACCAGGAGCGCCTATCACTATTGATTGCAGGTTATACTTATAAGGCTACATGAGGTTTCCATGACACCTTATATTCCCAGAGTGTCCCCCATCTAAGTACTGACGAAGCTCAATGTTGCTGCACTTCAGTAGTGTATGCAATATGATATTAATTAACCACATCCATTGTCCTTTCACTCAAACATTATGTTTTCATCACTTGTTGAGCCAGTTACAATCTAAACTAATTTATTCGACCACTAATAGTGATACCGCCCCACCCACCCGATACACATACAAGTATAGCTTGTCCCACCCGACAAGCATTGCTCCTGTACAGTGCATGCGCAACGATCCTACTTCCGGTTCGACAGCCATCTGAACCTAGCATAACCACATACCTTGTCCTTTCATAACTTCATAACTTGTTTACTAAGTTACCATCTGATCTAATTTATTAGGCCACTAATAGTAATACCGCCCCACCCAAGACAACCCACACAAATACACATATAACTCAGCCACCGGACTAGCATTGCTTCTGTGCAGTGCGCGCGCGCGCAGCGAGTAAACCTAGTTCCAGTTTGACGGCCATTTGAGACTAGCATGGTCCCGGACCTTGTCCTTTCACTCGAACATCATGTTTTCATCACTTGTTGCCCAGTTACAATATAACCTCATTTATTCAACCACTAATAGTTGGTTGATTGTTGGAGTTTCAAGTCCTGGCAACATTAATGGTCATATCAGCAGGTTGGAGAGCTTACCTCATTCGGGCTATGGTGGTAAATGTACCTAATTCGAGTACCGGTTCAATTTCCAAGGTCGAATTTCATATAAGATTAAGGTGCAGGTTCACAAATATGGTTGTGGAACACTGAGTTTTGGGAAGTTTTCATATTGGAATACATCACTAGAAAGCAAAAAATTATATCGAATTTCCTGAATATTCGTAGGACATTTAGTTGGGACCGGATTAAGTAAATTAATAGTGAATATTAGGAAATAATTCAGTAGTTGCAACACATGTCTACAGGACAGAACTGCCCATGACAGTACTGTGTTGGTATAGCCATCAATCTCAAACAATAGAGGAACCTCCAGCCAACCATGAGGGTATATGCTGGTCTGTGGCCCACTCATATACTTCCACATGCCACTGGGGGAGGTCCTGTGGGGACTGTTGTGCATCATGTAGATATATTTTTTGCATCCCAATATATATATGCATAAGAAATAATTGACTGTGATTATGCATCTGATGCATGATCACCACATGTCTTGCTGGTACAACATTAAGAAAAACCTACCTTAAATATTATTGTATTTGATTAATTTTATTGTTTTGACAGCATATATACATATATACACATATACATATACACACATATACATATATTAATAAACACGTTATCGCATTTAAAACGGTATGTATAGCCTCCCAGCTTCCCGGTTCCGAGCCTCCTCCACCACATCCCAAATATTTGAATAGAAGTAAAAAGTATTAAACAAAAGTAAAATAAATCAAATAAAAATGCCAACCACTCACCAAATATATGTTTATATATGGATACAGTACAACCCTGTTAAACCAAGCTCGGTTAACCCAAGCGATCGGTTAATCCAAACTTTTTTTGGCAGCCCGCAAAATACTACCATTTATCATATAAAAGAGTTGGTTAAACCAATGTTGTTTAATCCAAATTATCAGTTAATCCAAACAGAATTTCATGCCCAGGCCACTTCCGGTACAGTTAAACCAAACTTTCATGTGGTTATAAGGTCACATGAGCTTCCACTGACTTTTTTGTATGATAAATGGTAGTATTTTGAAGGGACCCTACAAATTTGTTATTATTATCATCGTTATTATCATTATTATTATCATTGTTATTATCATTATTATTGTCATTATTATTACCATATTATTTTAATTATTATTGGCACTTTAAGACTCAGATTTTAACCAAAAACTGCCAAGGAAAGCTTTCACACCTCAGGTTGCCAATGGTTCTCTGGGCTGCACCTCCACTGACAGCTGAGCTCACTGAGTGTGAATGTGTCAGAGCTTATGCCCTTTGAATAGGTGTGAGAGTGGATTGGATTTGGTTTATAAGGGTCTGTGCCACAGTGCACTGCACACACATATTTCTGAAGGCACACACCACACAACAGTCAACTTGCAAATGGATTACCATTGTGAAGGATCTGGCACAGTCATCCTTACATTTAGGAACACTGGTAAGTTATTCATCACCTGATATTGCAATATTATTTATATATTATATATAATACATACATATGTATGTGTATATATGTATATATACATATAACTTTAAAAGTATGTGTATGTGTACATGTACATGTATAATCAAAAATAAATTAAATATAAATGGAATATTATTTAGGGTAATGGCAGTGTTTGGTTAAAATCTGAGAGTGAAAGTGTCAAGAGCTTAGGCCCCTTGCATTGTTGCAATAAGTCTGATAGTGACACAGACTACATATGGATTAGCTTAGCAGTGATGAATGGAGGACCACTCTAAGATATGTGATGCAGCCATCTCTAAATACAATATGTATTTATATGCATCCGATTTATATCCGGTTTGACAGCCATCTGAATCTAGCATGACCACAGACCTTGTGCTTTCACTCGAACATCATGTCTTCATCACTTGTTGACCCAGTTACAATATAACCCCATTTATTCAACCACTAATAGTTGGGTGATTGTTGGAGTTTCACGTCCTGGCAACATTAATGGTCATATCAGGACTGCCTCTAATAGTAACACCGCCCCACCAAACCCACCCCATACACATACACATATAACTCATCCCACTTGACTAGCATTACTCCTGTGCAGTGCGCACGGGCTCAGCGAGTGAACCTACTTCCGGTTTGACAGCAACCTGAGCCTAGCATGGCAGCGCCACCGGAAGTCATTTATCCAACTCACGGCGACGGGGGCATGATGCGGCGGTGGGTGAAGGGAGCCGAGACGCCGGGCTATGTAAGCCGCTGATTCATGACGTCACATTAGGACGCCACGTCGTCGGCCTGGAAACGGGATAATGGCGGGCAGGAGGCGGAAGGTCCTTGACCCCTCCATGACCTCCCCTACACTCCCCCAACTCACTGAACCCTCGGGGGCCGCCAATTCCCATCTATTAGTGTTTGTGTCTATCATATGGGGGGGGGGGGGGGGCGGGGGGGGGGGGGGCGTTAGTGACTGAGAGAAAGGAGGTAACTATGAATGTGGGGGTGGGGGTGTGGTAGAGGGGTGTTGCACTAACTGGTCAATTGGTATTAGAAAGCTATAAATATACATATATTATATATATGGTGTATAAGTATTATATGAGTATAATAGGCCGCGGGAGCTTCCATCTGCTCCGAAGCATCCGCCCCTTGGTAGTATATAAGTAAATCTACCTATACCATATTTAATGAGGCACTAAACCAACATTATGTTCTGGTACTAGTAATAATAATAATAGGGAGAAATATGTATATGAGACTGTCTCAAAAGGTGCTAAGCAATATGGGACAACACTTTGTCCATGGTAACGATCAACATACTATCTACTTGTGCATTTGCTCAGGATAAACTGATTTGTTTTTTACATGGTGTTTCATAGTCCCAATAGAATACATATTGATTTTAAGCAAATGTCCTTGTGTTTTCAGTGTATCCGTTTCTGTGCTGTTTTGTGTCAATCGTTACAATGGACAAAAAGAAGAAGAGTTATCACCTTTTGAGACAGGCTCATATATGAAGAGCACAGGCGCAAAACCATGTAAACACCAATCCAAAAATGGAGCTAATCATTGGAAATAAACCTATAACAAATTATTTTGTTATATTTCAACTTGTTTGTTCATTGCTCCATAACCATATGATCATAGGAAAAGTGGAATTTGTGAGAAGTAAAATCCAGTAACAATCTGTTATTTTAACTACATTTTTGGATTAGCGTTTATATGGTTTTGCGCCCCAACTCTTCATATATGATATATATGCATTATATATTAGAAACTCCATCGGCGTTATCTTATTCAAATGATGTGCTAAACCACAGACGAAAATGCTTTTCTGGTACTACTTATATTTATATCGGAATATATAAATATGTATATATGTCTATATATATATATATATATCAGTAATGCTAGAGCCGATACCTTATTCAAATTATTTGCTAAGCCACATATCAACATCATTTTCTGTTACTACGTATAGGGATATATATATATATATTTATATATATATATCGTCCATAGCCGATACCTTACTCAAATATTGTGCAGAGCCAGATACCAATATATTTACCAGACTTTTATGTGTATTAAGAAACATATGGATGTCACAAAACCCATCGCATGCCACAAACAAGCGACAACTATAATACACGCCTATTCATCTTGCAGTAAAGAGTCCCCGTTCTAGCACTAGTCGGTGGCTTTGGGGGTAAAAGAGAGCCGTTGTAATTGGTAGGAGCCCTTTACTGGACTCTGGAGGGAGATCTTACGATCCAATCCAATGAGACCAGCCACTATATATAGGTGCCGATATAAACTCCTATAAAGTGCAGGCCGAAATGTCCTTAGGTATCCCCTATAAAGGATCCAGCGGTGCAGTGGCGCCACCTGTCGAGCGTTTGCTAATGGTTTTTATTGCAGGTCGGTTCCTCTGCTACTCATATATATATATATATATATATATATATACGTTTGAAAATGACCGTTAGCTGACGGCGTGGAGGAAGCGGGAAGGAGAGAATGCCCGCTCCGCAGTGAATATCATGGAGGTTAAGATGGACAGAGAGAAAGATTAAGGGGTCCGCCATTACATATATCCACATTATAAATTAGTACCTACATATACATGTGTATATATATATTTCCCATTTTCATCACACCCACGATATATATATATATATATATATATATATATATATCAGCCTCCCCTACGAATTGACGAGAGACAGCAGATTGGGTTGGTTCGTTTATTCGACTCCGGGCTGAGCGATAAATGCCCTACCTAATACAAAAGCAAAAAACTGGAGGCAAGTGACGATTCAAACCAGATCGGGCCGCGTCGAGGGCCGCAGCACCGCAGTAGGGGACAGCGGACGACGGCGATTGGCCAATATTCAGTCGAGTAGAATCGACACTAATAAATACTAATTAATTCTCCGAGCGTTTATATGTATATAATAGATTATATATAATATAAGCCTCCCCTACGAATTGAAGAGAGACAGCAGATTGGGTTGGTTCGTTTATTCGACTCCGGGCTGAGCGATAAATGCCAAAGGGAGCCGCATGACTCCCACCCAAACCAATCAAGCCGTTTCGGAGCACAAGGTGGCTGCCACCCTCATGTCGTCCATAATCCGGACAGATAAGGGGGTTTTAAGATATGCGTAAACTGTGTCAGATGCCCAGTCCCCCCGTACCTTAATTTCCTCTACCGTACCCCCACATAAGGCAAAAAAGGTGCAGCCACCTCGGCGAAGTGAATGTGATGATAAGTCGTCGACATCAATACCTGCCCTTGCTGCAAAGGTCTTTAGAGTCTGCTGGTAAATAGCATATGTCATTGGCGTAGAGCCGCCCGACCCATCAGGAAGCCTGAATGCTTCCTCTCCGGGTCCCGCGGGAAGCTGGGTGAAGTGCAGTTCAACCCAGTGGACTGCGCACATCCCTGGGTCGGCACATCGAGCAACGGGGACTTCCAATAGTCTCTCAGCAAACTGAATGGTCTTACTTTTCCTAATCGTTATGACCATGCCCCAGTCAAAAATTTTGAAATCCCCCCTCTGAAGCGTTGAGTCCGAGAGGGTGACCTGCGCCTTCCGCAGAAGGGCTCTAAAGGAAACTAGTATAGCCGCTCTCCACGATGTATGGCCCGGGGACGAGCGCAGCATAGCAAATATCTTCCTCATCATAGAAGGAAGCAGGGGCCTGGCCTGACGTGGGGCATCACCCTTGACCCGCTTAATACCCCTCAGTGTAGAAGAGATAATGAAACTGTTGTAGTCGATTGGCTGAGCACCAGTCTGTTTTAGAAAGTAGTTTAAACCGCTCAGGTAGTTAGTGATTGAGCTATACTTCATAGAGCAGGCAAGCCAAGTTGCATATAGGGCGACTTGCTCATCCGAACATGGAACAGGAGCACGAGTAGAACTAAAAGTCTCCACAAAGGCCAAGTATCTCTTGACTTGGACAGCCCTTGTTGTTATCGAATTTGGCGCGTAGAACTGCTCAGCTGAGACCTTTCTGTAAGAGAATAGAGTATGAAAAAGTTTAGCCCTACAGCAGATTAAACCCTCTGGGTCAGCTTCTAAAATCCTGGTGTTGCTAGCACTGTCGTTGAGGCGGCTCAGGGAGTCACAGATCACATTATCCTTACTACGAATGTAAACAGACTTGAACTCAAAATTCCTGCTCACCGCCATCCAAAACAATCTCCTGAGATAATACATGATCCCGCCAGATCTTGATCTGCCTGTGCTCAGGGCAGCCTGAACGACAGCACTATCAGTAACCATCACAACAGTTGCATCAGCCCACTTCTGTGACCACCTCTCGCAGGCGGCATAGACTGCAGCCATCTCCCTAATATTTATATGGGAAGAAGCTACATGGCCCTCGGGACTAACATGATGGTGACCCACGTAGCCCATGAGCAATCTATCGTCGGCCTCAACAAAAGAGCCGACCAGCCAGTCGTTACCGTGAAGAGCACCCAGACCCCATCCAGATGCATCACTGTAGGAGGCAATGAGGGGGGCAAACCGACCCAGAATTTTGGCCTTGCCATTAAAGTGGGCGGAAAATGTGATCCACCATTCGAGATCTTCGCGTACCCCCTTAGTTAGCCTAACCCTATGGTGGCCCTCCTTGAGTGCTGCTGACATATCAAATATCCTCCTAGTAAAGGTTTGCCCGCCCCTGATCACCTTTGCACATTGGGCTAGGATTCCCCCGACCTGTTCGAGCTCCCTCTTTGAAGCTTTCTTCCGATCCCTCATTGTTACAAGTGTCCGTCTCATTTTATCCAACTTATCTATAGGAAGGGTGAGTTCCAACTTGTCCGAATCAATGATGATTCCAAGGAACCGAACTCTCCGTCCAGCCTTGCTCACCTTCTTATAGCTGACATAAAACCCCAACCTGCGGATAATGCCTAGAACTAACCTCTGGGCCCGCATGGCCTCAAACTCACTCTGACCTAAGACACAGAAATCATCGAGGTAATTAATGACTCGAGTCACGCCCTCCCTTACAGCACATCTTACAATAAAGTCTGAGATTTTAGAAAATATGTATGGGCTAGAGGAAAGGCCCATGCTAAGTCTATTGTCTAGGTAATAGGCTCCGTCATCACCAAGCGCCCTAGCGATAGCAAGCCCCTGACGAGGCCTGTCGCAAGGATGAATGGAGACAGCTCTATAAGCATCCTTAATGTCTATGGTAGATAGAAAATCATCTCTCTCCATGCAGTCAGTAACGTTATCAATGCTTTTATAGCTGAAGGTAGTGGCTATGCCATGTGTGTAGTGGTTGACAGAATTCCCTTTTGGCCTGCTACAATCGACGACGGTTCTACCACCGCCATCGTCTTTCGGTACGACAAACACCGAATGTGTGCACTGAGGCTTGTCAAGGACCCTGGATATATTCCCCTCGGCTAGCTCTGCGTGAAACTTCTAAAAAATTATCTCGCGCTCCCAGTTGTTCCTAGCCTTCCTCTCCCTGGTGTTATAGGAGGTAACACACTCATCATTTATTACCCTGAAACCGATTACCACTCCTAGCAATATAAATATAGCGTCGGGATCGTTATCCCCCCTGAAGAATAGTTTTCTAACAACAAATCTACAAGGCTTCAGCTGGGAGCGGTTTGCTTCAATAAAGTGGGTACAGTCACAATTGCCCTCAAAACATGATCGATATACTTCAAATTGGAATTTGTTACCGTCTATCCGCTCGGAAAGTGAGACCAATATATGATTGCCCACATCCCGAATGTGTAAACGACCCTCGGCATCCTTTATATTAACAGTGCCCCAGAATGTAAGTTTCTCATCAGTAATGGTATTGATGGGCCCGATTTGGTCGCCGTGACCATCGGCTCGAGTGTCAATCACCCCTCCGTCTGCAATGTCACTATTGACAACCATGTCCTCATTAAGGTCCACCCATCTCTCTCCGTCATGAACGGTGCTGCCGCTCTCCGCAGCGATGTCGGTCGATGTATATGTGACGATGTATATGTGACAGCTGGAGGCAAGTGACGATTCAAACCAGATCGGGCCATGTCGAGGGCCGCAGCACCGCAGCAGGGGACAGCGGACGACGGCGATTGGCCAATATTCAGTCGAGTAGAATCGACACTAATAAATACTAATTAATTCTCCGAGCGTTTATATGTATATAATAGATTATATATAGATATATATATATATATATATTGGTAGCTAATAAAGAAAACAAATTTAAGAAAAAAGAAGAAGGGGATATGGTAAGGAGCGGTGGAATGAGGAATACCAATTGTCCGCGATTGAAATTTCCCTTGCTTAATCAAATAATGTACCAATAATAACAAATGTTCCATTTCAGCAACAAGCAGAAAACGCAACAACAAAAATAAAGAAAACAAATTTAAGAAAAACGAAGAAGGAGATAGGGTAAGGAGCGGTGGAATGAGGAATACCAATTGTCCGCGATTGAAATTTCCCTTGGTTAATCAACGATATATATATATATATATATATATCATGCGCGTGATGAAAATAGGAAATTTGGTGCATAGAGTAGGATTCGAACTCTTGCATTCCGGTCTAGTTTAGGCCTACTAACCATTACACCACATAGGTTCCCTAAGGCTATCAGCCTATCTACACTTACCTGTCTGTGTGGCTCCTTGAATGAGAGGTCAGTACATATCACTGCACACACATATATAAAGTAATATATACAATGAATGTATTACTACATATATATATATGTAAGTCGAAATATATATTACTTTGTATATATGTAGTAATGTACATACAGATGGAGAATAACAGTCATCTTAGAAAGTGCCCATTAAAGACAGCGTTAGGGTGCAAATCCTGGACTGCTGAAGAGCTAAATACAAGTCTCCAGCTGCCTATGCCGACATCTAGTTCAAGGCGCCAGATTCCACATGGATATATATATCCTCCGGTGCGACTGACACTGAGCTACATCCGGTGGAGGCAAGGAGGAGAAGGTGGAGCCACCGGTACATAGTTGGTCTTGTGGAGTATAGCAATAATAATAATTAACCCTTACGTAACTTTATACTCACATAATTTGCTATGCATCACATATATATTCATAAAAAATCCTCCAGTGCGACTGACACTGATCAATATCTGGGGGCGATATGGCACAACTGGTAAAGTGTTGCATCTTACTGAGGATAACAACAACAATAATAATAAGTAATATTCCCTTACGTATCCCTATACTCGCATAATAAATTATACATCATGTATATATTAAGCAGGATTCTGCTCCGCAATAACCAGATGCGATGGACAAATGAGCTGAGCATCCGCCTCCTGTTCTGGTAAATCGTGGGTTCCAACCGAACACCCTGGGTTCAACCCTGGTCGAATCAAACCAATGACTTAAAAATTGGTACTTGTCACTACTGAGCTTGGCACTTGGCATTACTGGGATAGAGCAAGGAGCAAAGGAATGACGAAGACCAATAATATTGTCTGCGATTGAAATTTCCCCTGCTTAAAGCTGCATAGTCCGATGAAAACATCCAATTTTCAAAACCAAAACAATTATCTAGATTTGATTCAACATATCTACCTTAGATACTGATGCACTTATTAAACATTTACCAGCACATAGAAGGGACTACTGAGTCAATTAATAGAACATGTTACTGCAGAAGCCTATGGTGATAGAGTGTTGGCAAGCTTGCCAAAATTAATTTAGCATGCTTCCATTTCAAATATCTCAAAAGTTTGAGATTTAAAATAAAAGTTATTTCAAACCAAAGTAAGATAGATTATAATGAACAACCTAATATGTTTATCTCAGAAAATGAGAGAAACTCAAAACCATCGGACTATGCAACTTTAATCAACTAATGTACCAACAATAACATGTGCTATTTTCCCAAGAAGCAGAAAACCAAAGAAAACATTTAAAATTTAAAGAATAAAAAAGAAGAACCGAACGAGCTATGGAAACAAACGCGGCTCCTCGTGGAAATCTCTGGATAGGACTCTTTGCGGGAACAGCCATAAATACAGGGAAGGCAATTGTTCGCCTAAGATGAAGACAAATAACCGCCTGGTGGTGTATGTATGTTTGTGTGTGTGGGGGGGGTGGTGATGCATACCCTGGAGGAATAAGCTACATCCATCTATCATGCAGTACAGGCAATGCAGTACAGAGGGCGCTCCTGTCGTTACTTGCTGTCGCGCCATTTTCCACCTCAAGGGTTCTGAATGCATGCACACACAAATGCCGGGAACCAGCTGCAGAACGCATGGATGTACCCGGTGAGTCTCCACCATCGGTGCCCTCATAGCGTCTGTCTGAAATCTGGTTCATGATTTAAGACTGTATAGTCTGTAAAGGGGGAGATGAAGACAAATAACCGCCTGGTGGTGTATGTATGTTTGTGTGTGTGTGGGGGGTGGTGATGCATACCCTGGAGGAATAAGCTACATCCATCTATCATGCAGTACAGGCAATGCAGTACAGAGGGCGCTCCTGTCGTTACTTGCTGTCGCGCCATTTTCCACCTCAAGGGTTCTGAATGCATGCACACACAAATGCCGGGAACCAGCTGCAGAACGCATGGATGTACCCGGTGAGTCTCCACCATCGGTGCCCTCATAGCGACTGTCTGAAATCTGGGTCATGATTTAAGGCTGTATAGTCTGATGAAAGTGGGAGGATTTTCACAATCGAAACACTTTGCGCCCCATTGATCAATGCTTTCAGAGTTTTCCTTCATAAAGCTGCATAGTCCGATGAAAGTGGGAGGATTTTCACAATCGAAACACTTTGCACCCCATTGATCAATGCTTTCAGAGTTTTCCTTCATAAAGCTGCATAGTGCGATGAAAGTGGGAGGATTTTCATAATCAAAACACTTTGCACCCCATTGATCAATGCTTTCAGAGTTTTCCTTCATATAGCTGCACAGTCCGATGAAAGTGGGATGATTTCCACAATCGAAACACTTTGCGCCCCATTGATCAATGCTTTCAGAGTTTTCCTTCATAAAGCTGCACAGTCCGATGAAAGTGGGAGGATTTCCACAATCGAAGCACTTTGCACCCAATTGATCAATGCTTTCAGAGTTTTCCTTCATAAAGCTGCAAAGTCCGTTGAAAGTGGGAGGATTTTCACAATCAAAACACTTTGCGCCCCATTGATCAATGCTTTCAGAGTTTTCCTTCATAAAGCTGCATAGTCCGATGAAAGTGGGAGGATTTTCACAATCGAAACACTTTGTGCCCCATTGATCAATGCTTTCAGAGTTTTCCTTCATAAAGCTGCATAGTCCGATGAAAGTGTACAATTTTCAAAGCCAAAGCAATTACCTATATTTGATCCTATTTATCCAATTTTGATACTGATGCATTTATTAAGCATTTGTCGCTGCATAGAAGGGGATACTAAACCTATTTAATCAGACCTGTTACTGCTGAAGCCTATGGTGTCAGAATTTTGACATACTTCCAAAATTAATTTGGCATGTTTTCACTTCAAATATCTCCAATATTAGCAATTTAAAATAAAAGTGACTTCAAACTAATGTAAGTTCGATTATAATGGTCAATCTCTTGTATTAATCTGAGAAAATCGCTGAAAACTCAAAACTATCTATGCAACTCTAATGTTGAAACTTGCTAGCTATTTTTGTTGTTGTTTTTATTGATTAAGCAGGCGAAATTTCAATCGCGAACAATTAGTCTTTGCTATAACATGTATAAGCACTAATCATTGCTCTACCCTAGTAACGCTGAGTGCCAGACTATGTTGCGACAAGTATCAATCTTTGAATCATTGGTTTGACTCCGCTGGATGTTTCTAACACTGTGACAATGCTACATGGGAGACAAGCATTCAACTCATTCGGCCATCAGGGCTGGCTTTGTTTGATCGGTGGTTATATGTGCCTTATTCCAAGTACACACCTACCGTTTACGATTCGCGCACTAAAACTCGCGACTCGACCCGACCCGCTTATAACTGAAAACGGGCCGATTCATTTTTCGAATCACGAATCGCAATCATAATCGGCCCGTTTTAGCCCTAAAACTGAGTTTTTAGTCGGGAATCGCAATCGCTAGGTGTGCGCGGGGAGCGCACACCTAGCGATTTTTGTGTGCGAAACGGGCAGTTTTAGATCATATACGGTAGGTGGGTGCGCACAAACGGTAGGTGTGTACCTGGCATTAGGTAATTAATGACGAGACCGGTAGTGGTATAAGATGCTTTTATTCACAATGACATAAGGAGCTCAATTACACAAGACGAAGAGGGCGCTCGGCATCTCAACCCTACTCATCGACGGTATGTTCTGTAGCTGAGGGGTGGGCCGCGGCAAAGTTCAGTGATCGGCTCAACCTTCCGGTTTTGTGTCCAATTGGCAACTGACTATCGGAGCAGCGAACGATGTCAGTGTCTACATGACAGCAAAATAAACGGTGGAATACAGCCAATAGGTGGTGACAATGAAGATGGCTGGAAGGGTTCAGAAACCCGCTAAGTGGTGACTGTGGTAAATAAGTTAATATGAATAAGTAATGCTTAGGACTGATCGCCCAACATTGGTGATTAATATATGTATATCTTCTGCGGAATATATATAAACTGGTCCCAGTGCCTTCTCCCATGTTTCAGCCCAGAACCAGTTTTAGTAGTACTTATACCTCGCTGGTATTTTATTCAAACATGGGAGAAGGCACTGGGATCAGTTTATATCAATTCCGCAGAAACACCTGTTTCCGGTTTCTGGATTTTCATGAATTTGTGCACTCTATGACTATGGGTATTGGTTATGTATATATATATATATACATATATATATATATAACGAGCTGTTATGTATATCCATATATTAATCAATTCCACGTGCCTGGCAATCTGGGGTGATCGGTGGCTCATCCGTGGCTCATCTGTGGCTGGTCCTTGGTGATCGGTGGCTGGTGAAATACGTCAAAGTCCGGTTTATATACGGTCAGCATCCAGCATTTCCGTTCTCTGTCCAGTAGTGTCTGGCATGTACGGTGGCAAGTTTTGAACATGCACAAAACTTGGAATGGATGCCAATGGACTGACGTGTATGGTTGTTGTCCGGTTTAAGTTTGTTTAGTCCGTTTTGTCCGGTTCATGTCCGGTACCCACCCGTAATGTCTCTGGTTAGCTTCCTGAAAAGTTGGTTGATGGGAATTCGGTCTGTCACCTTTTTATATATATTCGGCGTGTCCGTCGCGTGAGGTAAACAGTCCGGTACATGTCCAGTTCATGTTCGGTCCATCCATTCGGTTTTCGCCCATTGGTTCTCCGTTCCATGTCCATTTAGCTTTCATTTCGTCCGGCGGCCTTTGACCCGATATCGCAACATTTTGACACATTTTGATACATTTTGACCACCACCATCTTACACCACCGGACTAGAAAATTCTTTGTCCGGTTGTGTCCGTTGCTCAATACGGTAAGGTGTGACAGGCACGTAAGTGGTCGATTTAGGGAGGTGGTGGGTTTAGGGAGTTACAATGGTATTTTGCAACCCAAATAAAGCGATCGATATAGGGAAGTGGTCGATCTGTGGAGGTGGTCGGTTAGGGAGGTATACATATATATATATATATATATACCGGGCATGGTGGCCGAATCGGTAGAGCGCGGGCCTCGCGTGCGGGAGATCGGGAGTTCGGTGCCTGGTCGAGTCAAACCAATGACTTATAAAATTGATACTTGTCGCTTCCTAGCCTGGCCCTCGGCATTAATAGGATACGACAAGGACTGGTTAGCTCAGTGCCAGGATAATATGGCTGAGTGATATATATATATATTTATATATATATACAAAACTGAACTGGTAGGGCTACCATGGTGGTTCACTTCACTAGCTGCTCCAAACCACTCCTTTCAGTGGTTGAGGGGGAAAACCCTAAATTTGATCAAATGAGGTACCAAGATTCACATTCGTCCGCAACTGACTTGTCTTGATTCTCATCTTTATTATGAACTGTATCTCTCTGTATAATATATGTGTATAGACATGTATTTGCTAAATGCATATATACCATTTTGGTTAGTTCTACAGGCAGTGAATTGCCATTCCTTTCCTTCCCATATAAATACGCTTTGACTTCTGCTATCTCAAACATTACATGCAGGGTTGCCAACATTAGAAAATGAAAAACCAGAAGATCTTAAGGTATATTATGTTGGGAGGCATGGGGGTACTCCCCTAAAATATTTATTGATTTCAGATGCTCTGTGGTGCATTTTGGGCACAATAATCTAGAAGATTTATATAATTTTGGAAAATGAAAACCTGGAAGATCAGCGTAAGGTGATGACGGAGACCTAACATATTGTACACCTTACCGCGAAGCTGCAAGGGTTGGAAACCCTGTAAATCGGTGTTAAAACAGATTATTTCACTTCAAAGAAGGGTTATTTTTTCACTTAAATTGCATTAAACAGGACTGGATATTTACATCTTTTATTGAGGATTTATTATAGAAATTTAAGATTTTCTAAGTTATTAGGAGGTAAGTGTTTACATGAGTTGGGTTACTGATGGTTTGAATTCTTATATATTTCAAGCTTTAAATGGGTATTTCACTTGAAAGAAGAAGTAATACTTGCTCACATTGACGCTGTATTAAACAGGAATTGACATTTTCATTTTTCTTTTAATTTGGGGATTTATTAAATAAATGTAAGATTTTCTAAATACTGGGAAGAATGTGTACACATGAGGTGGGCTGCTTATTCCCACAGTGGGCAGGTTCCCAGTAGATCTCGGCCGGGAACCACAAGTTAAATAATTGATGCTCCCCTCCTGTGGCTGGCGATGCGTTGCTTGGCGACGGAAGGAAGTTCTGATCGCTAAGCTCCCCATCCTCATCCCCCAGGGACATTATGAATGTTCACATGAGACTGCTTTTGACTGTCAGTTCAGCATTAGTATTATTTGTAAAGTACCATTGGAATAAACACATATTAAGCACATATAGCAACAGCAAAAATGTAACCAATGAAATAATACTGAATTAAAATAGCATAATCCGATGTTCTTTTTATTTCTGACATACATTTTTTTTTTTCTTGAAGATTTATACTGCCTATTATGGATAAGTCTGGTGGTTGCTTTACGCCGTGTCGGCAGCATAGGCCATATTTACGGCCATATATTATGTTGATCGTTATAATCTACCTTACTTTAATTTGAGGTAATCTTTTAATTAAATGGCTATCCTTTGAGATATTTGAAGTTCAAACATGTAAAATTAATGTTGTTAAACATGGCAAAACGATAAGCTTCTGCAGTAACATATTTAATTAAATTGTCTCAGTAATTCCTTCCTATATGATGACACATGTTTAATAAGTGCACCAGTATCTAAGTTCGATATCTAGAATCACATCTAGATAATTGTTTCAGTTTTGAACATTTGATGTTTTCATGAGACTATGCAGCTTCGGTCTTAATGTTTGCAGTGAGTTTGTTTGATTCGCGGCGGAGGAGGAGTACGCCCCCCCCCCCCCCGTCTCCTCTTTCCTGCCGCGACTGTTGACCGTTGGCTTACGTAACGCCCCCCCCCCCCCGGGTCCCGGCCTTATAAAGTGTAAAGTCGACGGGTGGCAGCTGTGGTTGTGTAGGCAGGCTAATACCCCTGTCACACTACGACGTAATGAGCGAACGTGACCCTAACGTGGTGATATTTCGTCATTACGTTGATGTACGTTGGATTACGTTATGATGACGTCATAATGACGTTAGACTGACGTCGAGCTACGTCATGTTACGTCGTGTTACGTCGGCGCGCGTCGAGGTTTTGAACCTGTTCAAAACTTTCAACGTATCTCAACGTGAAGCCGTTACGTTGGGATGACGTGACAATGACGTTAGGTTGACGTTCCGCGATCGTTATAGCAGCGTAAATGACGTTAGAGTCACGTTATGTCACATCAGACCGACGGCCCGGGTGGGAGCAACGTGTGGGCAGCGTTTTGCACGTTACGGTCACGTTACGGTCACGTTACGGTCACGTTACGGTCACGTTACGGTCACGGTTACGGTCACGTTACGGTCACGTTACGGTCACGTTACGGTCACGTTACGGTCAAGTTACGGTCACGTTACGGTCACGTTACGTTCACGTCACACCCGTTACGGCGACGTTATGCTCACGTTACACTAACGCCCGGTCACGTCGCCAATTACCCCTCCCCTCTAACGTTGTCACGTTACAGCTAACGTCACGACGTACACCCACGTTACTTTCACGTTACGCTCACGTCAACTACGTTGCATTCACGTCCACAATTTGCATATTACGCCGATAACTTCGACGTGATATCATTATTTTCACGTTGTGGTTACGCTGACGTAGTCACGTCGTAGTGTGACAGGGCCATAGGAAATCACTACAGGCACGTATAGAGAAGGAAGGCAATATATCATATAGAGTGTGCAGAAGGAACCAGAAGGAGCTTGCTTAGTTTATTATATATATAGGTTTTAGAATCCAAGATGGCTGTACACACCTGATTAATCCATCCAATCACCAACATACATTCTTATTCAACCAATGAACATTCAATATCCTTGTAACCAAGGCATGGTTATGTCTGGCTCCAGTGCCCTGTTGTGTCTGTTGTGCAGTGATCCGGAAATAACACTTGGGGGGGGGGGGGGGGTTATGTGAGGAGAGTAACAAAGACTCTCTCACATGTCAAGAAGTGACCCTTGCTCATGTAAAGAAGTGACCCTCTCTCACTATCTATATTAATATATAATTTCTATCTTTAATTAGTAATGGATCACCAACACAACATATACCTTATGTGCCTTTGGTTTTATATACCATCTACCATTATATAGACCATTTGCAATTTATTATAGAGTAGTTCTCCATAGCCCATATCTCAAATATCGGAAAACTTTACACCGGGCCCACAGCTGCCTCCAGCCACTCGGCCTCTAGCCACCTCCAGTCGCGCTCCCCTGCCATATTTCTTCCACCCACCCACCCATACTTACCCTCTCTTCCCTTTCTTAGGGTGGAGGGCTCTTCGGGGCCCCTTCTTCCCCCTTGACTTTCTTTGATCCTACATTAATTGCCCTGTGTATTCTTTATTGTTCTTACTTATCTTATTTGTCCTGCTTATTATTGTTCTTTATTCATTTGCACTGCCTGTATTACTGCTTATCTTCTCGCACTCTGAATAAAGTGCTCTTATTTCCACAACCGCCTCCTCTTCCTCCTTCGCTGCGTATCAATTGAACAGGGATAACCTTGTTGATATTGGTTGTTGCTTAGGGATGGTGGGTTGTTTTGGTTTTTTCACTTGTCCCATCCTAAACAAAATATAATCATGCAAAGTCATTTAAAAATCGTGTTCAGGCGATGGCAGACAGGTTGTACCGGATAGGAACCGGCCTCGTTCCAAATAGAGGTCATTGACTACATGCCGTTGGGCTGTTGCTAATGGTCAGTGATGGCAGGTGGTTATGTCATTGATAAAAGTAATTATAGATGGGAAAGTTGGCTCTCTGCCAGTAAATGAAGAGGGTCCCTATCTGGAACATAATTATAACTGTCAGCCTGTATGTCTGTAATTATAAATGGGAAACTTGGCTCTCTGAAGAGGATCTATTTAACTGTATGTATGTCTGTAGCTATAGAGGGCGAAGTTAGCTCACTGCCAGTATGTTTGTTTGTTGTTGATTTACGTCCTAGCAACATCTAAGGTCATATCAGGATGGTTACCGACTTGTGACAGTGCGTACTCATGGTGACTTTATAGTGTCGCCCCACTGGGAGACCAGGCCACCAGCACCATGACCTGATATCCCACTCAGTCACATCTTCCTGATGCTGAGCCAACCAGTCCTTGCCCTATCCTAATAATGCCGAGGGCCTGGCTAGGAAGCGACACGTATCAATTTTTGGGTCATTGGTTTGACTCGACCAGGGTTTGAACCCACGATCCCATGGTCTACCAACATGCTGCCAGTAAATGTGGATGGTCCCTTTATGGAGCATATATACCAGTCTGTCTGACTGGACAAATGAATACATGTCAATGTATTCCACACGTCAGGATGCAGTGCACAATGTACATTGCCAGGTTTCACAACTAAATACTATTAAGAGCAACATTAACAAATTCAGAACGTGGCAGAGATCTATTTGACCAACTACTGCTAGTTCTGTCAAATGCCACCAGATGGTGGCTAAGAAACTGCTTTCCCAAACATTGACCCCCCTGGTGCCCTAGTTCAGGCAAAGGCCACCAGGTGGTCATCAGCGAACTGATTTTGTTGTCGAATGACGACCTACTGTCCCCAAGCTCAATCAGAAAAACCACTCAGTAGTGACCAGGGAATTGATTTTCCAATATGTGTGTACTGAGTTCCGCTGGTCCCTCAGGAATAGAAGGCCTATAGCTGCGACCCCAGCACACGAGGTCGTAGCTACTGCTTACTGGTGGAAGATGCGGATGGTCCTCCTCTCAGCCATATCCTTCACTACATATCCTATATATTAAAGACACTTTGCACGTATAACCAAATTCCTGTTAATGACCAAACCTGGTAGAAGTTTTGGCCATATATTATCCGTTACACAACCAACACAATACCATATGGTTCTCCAATCTCTGACTGGATAAGACCAACCCTTTATTTAAAACAAAATTCAGTGGCAGCGTGCGTCGCACTGTTGTGTGGGGCCGGCTTATAAACCCCTACCCAGCACCCAGTAGCGCTACTTGCATGCATGCACATATTAGCTCAGGCTACTTGTTCTAGAACTTTCCATAAGTCTTCATACAGCTAACCTACTCCAGTTCCATTACAATAATAGTTATATAAAACTCGATTTGATATTTCAAATGTGTTTGTAATGTAGATTGAAGTGAAATTGTCCTATCAAATATTTTACATGAGATAAAATACCACCTCCTGTCTTATGGTGTATGCATATTGGTCACCCTCCCACCCCTATCATTTAGTCTCAGATTCTACTATCCACTGAAGACACTTTGCACATATATAACCACATGATGACCATACGTGGTAGATATGTTGGCTATATATTTGGTTCTCATGTAGATTGCAGTGAACTTGAGTGCAGTGAAATATTGTACGTGACATAATATACCTCTTTCTGTATTATAAGACCAGACGGGATGGCTGAATGAGTTGAGCATCCGTCTTCCGCTTTGGTAGATCGTGGGATTCAAACCAGGATCGAGTTAAACCAATGACTTTCGATTTGATGCTTGTCGCTTTCTAGCCAGGCACCTGGCTTTATTAGGATAGGGCAGGGACTAGTTGGTTTAGTGTCAGGATAATGTGACTGAGTGGGATATCAGGTCATGGTGCTGGCAGCCTGATCTCCCAATGGGGTAGCACTATAACGTCGCCATGAGTGTGCACTGTCACAAATAGGTGCCCTTTCTGATATGACCTTAGATGTTGCCAGGATGTAAAACTTCAACAGCCAACCAACCAAACCTGTTAATCAATGAACTAACAAACCCTAACCCTATACTCTCATCCTAACTCCTTTATGGCTCGGCGGTCTAAGCACTTGCACAAAGACCTCATCAGCGTAGTCGGTTGCTGTGACGTTGGTTTCAATGGGAATTAGGTCAAGTGGATTAAGTGCTGGTAGCAAAGACTTGCCCACTGCTAATTGTATAGCGTGCAATCTGATTGGGCATGCCTACTTGTTAAGGGAGCAATGGTTCTCTGAACAAATCCAATATTGTCACTAATGAATCTCATTTTCCGAGAGTAGTCACAACTAAAAGTAAATCGTTCCTTCAGACGGTTTGGTGACTTTGTTAAAGCCGCATCGTTCGATGAAAGCATCAAATTTTCAAAACCAAAGCAATTATCTAGATTTGATTCTACCTATCCAACATAGCTATTGGTGCACTTATTAAAGATGTGTTGCCACATATAAAGGGAATATTGAGTCAATATAATAGAATATGTTACTGCAGAAGCCTATCGTGTCAGAGTTTTGGATGCTTTCCAAAATTAATGTTTCATGGTTGCACTTCAAATATCTCAAAAGTTAACCATTTAAAATAAAAGTTACTTCAAGCCAAAATAAGGTAGATTATATGGATCAATACAATCTAATATATTTATCTCAGAAAATGTCAGAAACTCAAAACCATCGAACTATGCAAGTTTAATATTGGTGTGATATTCGATGCCCCTGTGTGATTCATCATATTTAGGTTTTGAGTGAGCGCTGTCATCAGGCGGTATTGACGGCTGGGTGAGGAAGAGGACAAGTGGAATGGAGGATAGCACACTGCACGACTGTGGTGCTGCGGGTGAATCTGTAGAGTGCTGGCCTCGCATGCGGAAAGTCGGGAGTTCGGTTCCCGGTCGAGTCAAATCAGTGACTTATCAAATTGATACTTGTCACTTCCTAGCCTGGTGGTTGGCATTAATAGGATAGGGCAAGGACTGACTAGCTCACTGTCAGGATAATGTGACTGAGTAGGATATCAGGTCATGATGCTAGTGACCTGATTTCCCAGTGGGGCAGCACTATAAACTCGCACTTAAATGCGCACTGTCTCAAGTTGGTACCTGTCCTGATATGAGCTTAGATGTTGGCAGGATGTAAAACTCCAGCAACCAACCTATTAGCACGCTACATATCACAGGCTGTTCTTATAGTGGGGTTCTTGGCTTACACTTTTGATCAGAACCAATTATAGTATTTCTGTATGCTCGGCCGTCATGAACACCATATAATACCATAAACTCTCCCTCTTGATTTAACCTCTGATGCCGCTCTTAAACAAACTCCTAAACAACTCATAAGGAAGAAAGGGAAGACAGGTCACACAGATTGACAGTGAAGAAGTTTTGCTTTATTGGCATCAACTCATGTTAACCTGCTAGTGACCTATCACCCTCACTCCTTACCTTCTGTCCACACAGAATCTCATTACCTCTTTAGCCTCTCTATGAATCAGTGCCTACAGCCCATTGAACCGGAGTCCCTTGGTTGTTGCACTCAACTCTATTTAGATATATGAATTTTGGTACCATCAGACAGAGTGGCTGGGGTCCTGGTCTAGAGTAGGTGTGTCTCACTCAAGAGCCAGGAGTAGAGTGATCTCTTCAGTATGCCTGGAGCAGTTTCTTGCATAATTAATCTCAAAGTGAGGCTAGTGTGGTCAGAGGGCCAAGAGAGTGCAGGTGACTGGGCATCCAACAGCCAGCCAATCAGGCACCCCCACAGCCTGGGAGGGTGACACCCCTCAGTAGGGGTGGCTGTCACTCAACCCAACTGCAGGTGGTGTCTATGTATGTATGCAGATTAGGCTGGTGTGCCTATCGGTACACTGGTAACATGTAGTTGCAGACAGTTACAAAATAGATCCATACTAAAATGTCCTTTTCTCCAATTGCACTCTTTATGGATGCATAGAGGAAACATTTCAACAATCATGTACTGTCTCTTCTATAGGAACATCTCTTAATAATCTCAGGCATCATGTATGAACATATATTTCACATAGCTTATATCATGTCATAATGTGAGTGGGGTATCATTGCGCTTAGATTACATAACCTTGTTCCCACTCCGTCACCTAAGAATAATAATGCTCTCTGCCAATATATAATTCCGAACCGAAAATCTGTATATTTTTACAAAATGAACCATTGCCTAATTCAAAGAAAACAAAGTTGGAATATTCAATATGCCATATTACAGTGTTCCCATGAAGTAGTAAATACAGTCAAAGCCACTGAAAAATGCTTAGTAAAATGTCGAATGTTAATCATCCGTGTCTGATTTAGTAGGGTATAATCCTGCACCACACTGCCCGTCACATCTCGTATTTCGAGGTGGTGTCTTATCCGAATACTGATGAGGCTCCACATTACCTACCTTTGGCGATCGGATAAGATTCACTGTTTCTAGCATGCTATTTGCCATTTGGCGCAGACAAAAGACATTATTCACTGAATGAACTACATTTAGTAGAAACATCTGTATTTAAATTGGATGACCTGTTCTTGCAATGTACATACAATTATATTTGTGAAAGAAAATGTCCGTTAATACAATTATGAACGGTGAAGATTTTGTTTGTTTTCCTTTTTAGATTCTCCAGTAACTTGAATTGGAAACAAATTTAGTTCTCCTCAGGTGAAATGTCACATAGGCCGAAAGGTAAGCGCGTGTAGGTCGATTGCACCAGGGAGCCTAGATAGCAATATGATTATTCCCTAGCTCCCCATGAATGGCAGGAATGGGTGTTCGAGTCCAGTCCAAGCAAGATGTTCACCCCAAAAATGGGAGCATAATTAAATCACAATACATGTATTGTGAGATTCTTTGGTCCCTTCCCGTCCTGATATGACCATAGATGTTGACAGGATGTACAACTCCAACAACCGACCATCCACTGGGCCCATATGTATGAGCCCGGGTTAGCGGTCGTAGCCCCCCGTCGTGCGGATTTCCCGGGTTAGCGGCGAAAACTGCATATGTATGTGTCCGGGTTAAACTAACTCGGCGAGCGTAAAGTTGCCTGCACTAACCCCATGCGAAAGGAGGGTTAAAGGTGGGGTTAGGTGCCGATTATGGCGAAATCTATTGAATGCGATCATATTTAACAGAATTACATACGCAATAAGTGAAATTTTATCAATTTAACCATAAATTCGAACCGTTATTAAGGCTGCCGCCGCATTGGCGGCGATATTAATAGTGTCGAATCGACGAATGTAAAGTAAACAAATCGCCGCCGCCGCAGCAACGTCGATATCCATACTGGCATAACGCCAGCGGCAATGTTTTACGCCCAAATCTATTCAATGCGATCATATTTAACAGAATTACATATGCAATAACTTTTATCAATTTAACCATATATTCGAACCGTTATTAACGCTGCCGCCACATTGGCGGAGATATTCATATTGTCCAATCGACGAATGTCAGAGGGATTTCCCAAATCTATAAATAGTGCATCGGTTAGCTAACCAAGCTGCGATTTGGACACATACATCCGCCGTGACACATCTGGAACCCCGGGGTTAGATAACCCGGGACTCACCTTTAACCCTGGTACGGTTAAAAATTGGCTCATACATATGGGCCCTGCAGGTCCCATAAGAACGACAATAGCTGAGAGTGAGACCCAGCACGCTTACACCGTAGAAGGTGAGGGAGGGGGTTTAATACACATACATCACGTGATGTTCTCTGTGGCAGAGTGGTTAGAGTCTCGGACTTATTTTCGAGGTCGGACTCCTAATCTGAAGGTCATTGGTTCAATTCCCCGTGCCCCCAAATATGCCAATTTGGATTTCCACCGCTGTGTATAACTTACAACGTCATCAAATGCTGGTTGCTCTCATACCATGTCTATGTGGTGTGGCAGGTTAAAAATCCCTTGGGTTGGTAAAAGTGTAGGTTCAAGCTTTCTATCAACAAACTGTCTAATGGTGAAAACAAGTCTATTTAGACTTATCCATGATAAGCAGTATAAATGTTTAAGAAAAAAAAAAGACATCATGGTGTTTTATCTAATAAGTAATTTAAAATATTGGCTCGGATCATTTCACTGCAATCTACCTTAGAAACAAATGTGTCGCATATAATCCTACCAAATTTGCTCAATGTGAGTCATGTAGTTATAGCTCAATGTGAGTCATGTGGTTATAGATGCAAATTAAGTTTAGCGTATACGGGTTTATAGTGAATGATAGGCCTGGGAGTGACACCAACCACCAACCAACTTCCGGTCTATAACTTATAAGCAGCTGAAGCTGTGACCCGCCGTGCCAGGTCCTTCCTGAGGGACCAGTGGAACCGGGAATACTCCTACATTACTCCTACATTACTCTAATCATTCCTCTATCCGGTCAGTTGTTGGGGTTTGGGAATTGTCGGAGCGGGGCAGTGAGTAGTTTTTTTGCTGTTGGATACACATTGCTCAGCACGGTTTGGTGAAGGAGGCAATGGACTGGACGAGCCTTGGCTGCCATCCATGTTTACTCCCATAACGCAGGCTGGTCTCACCCGGGGGTGCACTGCGGCTTGGTCGGTCCGGTTGATTGCTTATACGGTTGGTTGGTTGTTGGAGTTTTACGTCCTGGCAACATCTAAGGTCATATCAGGATATGTATTGACTTGTGACAGTCTACACTCATGGGCACTTTATAGTGTTGCCCCCACTGGGAAATCAGCCTGCCAGTACCAGGATCTGATATCCCACTCAGTCCCATTATCCTGACACTTAGCTAACCAGTCCTTGCCCTATCCTATTAATGCGGAGCACCATGTTAGGAAGTGACAAGTATCAATTTTGAAAGTCATTGGTTTGACTCGACCAGGAACCGAATTCCCGACCTCCCGCACACGAGGCCCGCGTTCTACCGATTCGGTGACCGCGCCCGGTTTGCTTATAGGGGGTAAGGCCCTGTTGGTGAGGGATTGGCCGAGAAAGGGTCCAGCAAGCACAGTGAGTAAGTATCAGTCAGGACGCGGGTTGAGCACCATCACACACCGGTAAGGGGCACACCGCCAAGGTCAACGTCACGGCCACCCAAGGAGGGCAAGTCTCATTACTTCCGGTTGGACCAGACAGGGATGGCCGAATGAGTTGCTCGTCCGTCTCCCACGTTGGTAGATCATGGGATTCAAATTCTGGTCAAGTCAAACCAATGAATTAATAATTGATACTTTTTGCCTCGTAGCTAGGTGCTTGGCATTATTACCATAGGGCAAGGGCTGGTTGGCTCAGTGTCATGATAATGTGACTGGGTGCGATATCAGGTCATTGTGCTGGTAGCAAGGTATCCCAGTGTGGCAGCACTATTATGTCACCATGAGTGTGCACTGTCATATGTCGGTACCTGTCCTGATATTACCTTAGATGTTGCCAGGACGTAAACCTCCAACCACCAACAACCAACCGTATAAGCACAATTAAGTTGCAATGAGTGCGCATTGTCACAAGTTGTTACCCGCTCTGATATGACCTTAGATATTGCCAGCACTTAAACTCCAACAAGTAACCAACTTCCGGTTGGTGGCGGCATCAATGCGTGACATGAATTCACGCCATCTTTCCTGCTTGAAATGGGTATTATTTGAAGAGGAGTGGATGTCCACATCATGGCATCTCTTATTTCATGGGTCTAGATTGGGATTTTCAGGTGGCACGCCGACTTTTTCGGTGATGAAATTAAAAGCTATTGGAATAAAAGGTGGTGGAATATACTATTATAAAATACAATATATTTAAATTTGCTTTAATATATTTGTAATCTCAGGTGGTCATCATCATCATCATGCTGTCGGTCGTGATGTGACAAAGTCTACTTTCATTACTTGACTGCCGCTCTCCATTTAGCTCTCTGCTGTGAGAGTGATGTCCATGAGTCGGTCTTAATGTCTCTCAGCTTCAGGTTTCTCTTGATGGTATCCTTGAACCGGAGATGAGGGCGCCCTCTCTTTCTGTAACCAGAAGACAGTTGAGAATAGAGGATCTGCTTTGGTAGCCTGTCTGATGACATCCTCATGAGGTGTCCAGTCCAGCGGAGATTCTTTTTGATCAGAAGATCTTCCATAGAGGGCAGCCCCGTCCGTTTGAGTATTTCCTTATTTGTCACTTTGTCCTTCCAGGTTAGCGTCATGATTGAACGCAGATGTCACATCACCTGTCATCTGTACACTGTCCAGGCCTCGGCTCCATATAGTAGGGTGGATAGAATGATTGCATGGTAGATCTTGCCTTTGACCCCCATGGACACATGGTGGTTTTTCCAGAGCCTCTGGCGTAGTCAGCCAAAAGATGCGCTAGCCTTGGCCATCCTCCTCTGTCTTTCAGCATTGATGCATCCATCACTTGATATAGTGCTTCCAAGGTAGGTGAATTCCGGAAGAGAGTTCAGCCTCTTTCCGTCAACCATGATATCCTCCTCTTGGGTTCTTGTAGAGTTGGGTTGGTACAGTACCTCCGTCTTCTTGATGTTAATCTTCAGCCCGAACTTCTTTGATGCATCGGAGAAAGCATCCACTATTTTCTGGATCTCATCAGCAGAATGGGCAACCAGTGCACTGTCATCTGCGAATAGCAGCTCTCTCACCAGTATCCGAGTAGTCTTGGTCTTCGCTCTAAAGGGTGCGACATTGAATAGGTCAGGTCTGTATATAGACATCCCCCATGTCTCGGAATACCTCGTCGAGCATTGCTGATAGGAAGATGGAGAGTGTGGGGGCCAGTACTCAACCTTGCTTGACCCCATTAGTAACCCCAAACGATTCTGAGACTTCCCTTCCAACACTAACGTTTGCCATCATTCCTGTATGTAGAGCCCCGATCATAGTTGTGAACTTCTCTGGGCATCCATACTTCCTCAGTAGCTGCCATAGCCTGGTCCTCCCGACTGTATCAAACGCCTTAGTGAAATCTCAGGTGGTACGCAGCTGTGCACCTGCATAATTATATTGAAGCTAGGCCCCTTTTTCCATCTATCTATTTTTAACTATGCACTGCGACGATGCAAATGTAAATTACAATAAAACACAGAACTTGCAACAAAGGGGGTGGGGGGGGGGGGGATTGTGGCGACGTCGCAGACATGTGCTGCCTCCTAGCGTGTCCGAGAGTGGGGAAAACGCCGCGCAAATGTCGCACCCTATTTGTGTAAGCCGAGTAATGGTGTGTCCCCCACCCCCACCTCCCCGCCTCCCCACCTTCCCACCTCCCCACCTCCCCGGCTCCCCTCCTCCCCACCTCCCCACCTCCCCATCTCCCCACCTCCACACCTCCACACCTCCACACCTCCACACCTCCACACCTCCACACCTCCCCACCTCCCCACCTCCCCACCTCCCCACCTCCCCACCTCCCCACCTCCCCACCTCCCCACCTCCCCACCTCCCCATCTCCCCACTTCCCCACCTCCCCACCTCCCAACCTCCCCCACCTGCCTACCTCCCCACCCTGCTGCACTAATCAGTCATCAGTCACAGCGTTGCACTACTCTAAATAAGTGAATTAGAACTGGTTTGTGTGCATACATAAAGCAATAGAGTGTGCGAAAGAGAAAGAGGGGGAGGGAGAAAGAGAGTAAGAGAAGAGCTTCTAGCTCTTGTTTGTTTGTTTTTGCTTTGGTTCTAATAGCTGTAGGACACCGTGACCTATGTAGGACACCGTGTCCTATGTAGGACACCGACCCCTTTGTAGGAGATTGCGTATGCATCATGCAACTCTGACAGACTCTGACTCCTTGACCCGCCAGACCCCTTGGCCTCTATTTTGTTCTCCTTTTGTTTCATGTGTGGTTATTGTTGTTGGTGACATCTGCCCGATCATCTCTGCGATGTAGGGGACTTTGTAGAGCGCCCCGCCCCAGGCGGTGATCCATCTTGTGTCGGGTGAGGGTTCTCTTCTCATCTGGGGTGGAGCTGGGGGTGGTGGGGGAGGGAGTGGCGGGGATGAATAGATGGGGTATGAGCTCCTCCCTCCCTCCCCCCACCTCCCTGCCTACTTTCTACCATCCGCACCCCAGGCGGACAGAACAGTTCAGGTAATGACAGGCCGGGGGGAGATAAATCACCGTGAGCAGCTCAGGTAGACGGGTGCATGATGTGTCAAACCGCGGGAGCCCCTCGGAGCAGCTCAGAGCAACTTGAAGCAGCGCTTGGGGTAGATTGGAACAGCTCGGGTAGCTATGTGTAGCTCTGAGCAGCTCGAGGTAGCTCGGGGTAGCTAGGGGTAGCTAGGGGTAGCTAGGGGTAGCTAGGGGTAGCTCGGAGAAGCTCGGACAGGTCGGGGTATCTCTGAGCAGCTCGGGGCAGGTCGGGGTATATCGGAGCAGCTCGGGGCAGGTCGGAGTAACTCGGAGCAGCTCAGGGCAGATCGGGGCAACTCAGTGTACCTCGGAGCAACTCAGAGCAGCTCGGAGCAGCTTGCTGTGGCTTTGAACAGTTCGGTGTAGCTCAGAGCAGCTCGGAGCAGCTCGGTGTACCTCAGTACAGGTCGGACTAGCTCGAGGCAGCTTGGGGCAGCTCGGAGCGAGCCGGACAGTCAGCCCATCAATTACTTATGCCAACCAATGGCAACGACAATTAAGGTATATTTCCCTATAGGGGTGAAAAAAGCTCTGGAGTACACTACTTGTCCGTAGGGAGGGGCATGCAGGACTTTTAATAGTCGTCGTTGGTGGGATGGGGGGGGGGGGGGCTACCGGTGGTGGCCGGGTGGTTGGGGGGAGGGGTTGCTGTGAATGGGGATAGTATAGGCTGTCTGAGCAGAATGGTAATGACGAGATGGGAGTCTTTCTTACAATTGTGAAGATGTCTTGTAAGTAGCCTGGGTGTGTAGATAGTATTGGACTTGGCCTAAATTGCCATTATTACTATTTAAATACAAACTTATGCATTGACCCCCCCACACCCTCAACCACACATACCAAAACAACGAAACCATCAAAAACACCGAAAAAAAACATTCAAGAAAGAAAAGTTACAGGTATGCAGATTTTGTTATTTGTAGGGGTTTTAATAATTCTCTAAAGCTGTGTGCAGGTTGGCTGGGCTTATGTTGCTCTTTGTTGGTGGGGGGTTTCTAGGATTTTGCACTTGTCTTTGTTACTGTCTCTTACCGGGGAAAAAATTATGATTGCAAGGGGTGCTTTGTGATGTCTAAGTTGTTGGTTTTAGTTTGATTCTAATGGTAGTTTCTAAATTAGGATCTTAAAGTTGCATAGTCCGATAGTTTTGAGCTTCCGTCATTTTTTTCTGAGATAAATATATTAATTTGATTGTTATAATCTAACTTACTTTGAAGTAACTTATATTTTAAATTGCTAACATTTGAGATATTTGAAGTGTAAACATGTCAAATTAGTTTTGGCAAGCACACCAAAGCTCTGACAACATAGGCTTCTGCAGCAACAGGTTCTATTAAATCGGCTCGGTATTCCCTTCAATGTGGCAACAATGTGCTTAATAAGTGCACCAGTATCAAAGTTAGATATGTCAACTCAAAACTAGAAAATTGTTTAGGTTTTGAAAATGTGATGCTTCATCGGGCTATGCAGCTTTAACTTTAAAGAAAGAAAGAGATGGGAATGGGAGCAGGACGAGTGGGGTGGGTAGGGTTTGAGGCCTGCCCATATATCTGTTCAACACCCACTACCCTCCGTCCCTGCCTCCCCATCCCCCCCCCCCCCCAAACCCTTCTTTTGAGTTATAATAAGTGTCGCCCCTAGCGGCCCCAAATTACACCTCTCGGTGTGCGATTGGAGCGGAAAGGGGTGGCCTGGCCTGCTCGGGGTAGCCGGTGGGGCGCCAATAAAGATGGCGCCGGCGTTCTGTCAATGTTGATCCATCACCATACCGCGCTGGTGATTGGGGTTCAGTCCCAGCACCAGTACATAAGCGCCTGCCTCGCTTTTTGCGCATGCGTATTTTAGCTCATGAATCGATACCCTTAAATCACCCAAGATTGGTGGCACTTTCTCTTTTTTCCTTTTTTTTCCCGTTAATGAATCGACACACTTAAATCACCCAATGTTTGTGGTTATTTTATCCGTTAATGAATCGACACACTTAAATCACCCAATGTTTGTGGTTATTTTATCCGTTAATGAATCGACACACTTAAATCACCCAATGTTTGTGGTTATTTTATCCATTAATGAATCGACACACTTAAATCACCCAATGTTTGTGGTTATTTTATCCGTTAATGAATCGACACACATAAATCATCCAATGTTGGTGGCTATTTTATCCGTAAATGAATCGACACACCTACATCACCCAACGTTGGTGACAATTTTATCCATTATTGAATCGACACCCCTAGATCACCCAATGTTGGTGGTTATTTTATCCGTCAATGAATCGACACACCTACATCACCCAACGTTGGTGTCAATTTTATCCATTAATGAATCAACACCCCTAGATCACCCAATGTTGGTGGTTATTTTATCTATTAATGAATCGACACACCTAAATCACCCAATGTTGGTGGTTATTTTATCCGTTAATGAATCAACACACCTAAATCATCCAATGTTGGTGGATATTTTATCCGTTAATGAATGGATACTCCTAAATCATCTAATGTCGGTGGCTATATTATCCATTAATGAATCGACGCACCTAAGTCACACAATATTGGTGGCTCTTAAGTGTCCTATTAATGAATCAACACACCTAAATCATAAAATAATAGTAGCTATTTTATGCGTTACTGAATCGACACCATTAAAGTATCCAACATTGGTGGCTCTTTTTCTAAGTTAATGAATCAGCACACCTAAATCATTCAAGAATAGGGGCTACTTTCTCCATTAATGAATCATCACATATAAATCACCCAATATTGATGGCTTTTCCATTTTTTATTGATAAAACTAACTTATTTATTCATGAATTAATACGCCTAAATTACCACAGATTTGTTACTATTTGTTTCTGTTTGTGAACCAAGGCACCTAAATCATCTAAGATTAATGGCCCTTTTTAAAGATTACATTTTTCATTTGTCAAGTGAGACACTAAAATCAACCAAGATTAGTAGCTATTCTTTTACACAAATGAATCGAGACCCATAACCCACCCAAAATTGGGGGTTAGTTTTAGAATAAAGTAAACATTCACAAATTGAGACTCTTATTTCACCCAAGATTGATGGTTATTTTCTTCTCTTTTGTCTTGGAGATTTATACTGCCTATCATGGATATGTTTGAATAGATTTGTTTTCATGTAAGACAGTTGGTTGATAGAAAGCCAGAGCCTACACTTTTACTGACCAAGGGGAATTGTTAACCCCCGACACAACATAGACATTGTATGAGAGCAACTGGCCTGTGATGATGATGTCAGTTATACACAGCAGTGGAAATCAACATTGGCAGAGGTGATGGCATGGGGAATCGAATTAACTGGAGAATTAACTGGAGAAATTCCTAGTGTTAATTTGGCAAAAGCCAGTCGACGAATTGTTGGGTAGGACACGCCCACGCGTGGCGTTGACCCCAAGGGTCAGCCATTTAGTTCAAAGCCATTGATTGGATGGGTCCGAGGGCTGAGAGCTGCTTGCCGCAGGCCTCATCTTTGATTGGCGCAACCCTGGAGGAGCATCGGCCTCAACTCACTAACAGTTCGTCGAACCAACTGATCAAACCTGATGGTGAGTGGCTGGTTCCTGAAGGTGGTCCCGTTTTGAGCGACCTGTCCGGCCGTTTTTGTTTCGTTTGCAGATGCTTTGTTTATTTGATTGCTTGTTGGTGTTTTATGTCCTGGCAACATCTAAGATGATATCAGGACGGGTTGCACTTGCAGAACTACAGTTAGATGAGCTATATATATGTAGCTATGTAGGTCATCTATATATAACTCATCTAACTGTATATATATATATATATATATGTATATATAGATAGAGAGAGATTTACGGTACACAACTAATATAAGAAAAAAATCCTCCAGTGTACGCGGCGCAACGGGTGGGGGGCAACCCAATACATTACCCCGACTGCACTATTACACCTTAAATCACTGTAAGAGTCACTAAACAGCGTTCTCATCATTTGCTGTTGAACATTATATATATATACACATCTATATGTATAACGCATTATATAAGAATAAATGCATGGGGAACATATACTTTTCACTATATCGCTCCATAGACGCCATGGGGGGGGGGGGGGGGGTACTCCACCACGGCGTCTATGGAGCGATATAGTGAGAAGTATATGTTCCCCATGCATTTATTTTTATATAATGCATTATACATATAAATGTATATATATATATAATATTCAACAGCCAATGATGAGAACGCCGTTTGGTGACTCTTACAGTGATTTAAGGGGTAATAGTGCAGTGGCAGTGGTAGTATGGAATAATCTGAAGGGGAGTATCTTTATACTGCATCGTTAGGAAATACATAATAACGGTGTCATCATATCAACTTGTTTTGCTTATATTCGCATAATAAATTACTTAGCATATACTTATAGTTATAATCCCTATTATCGCCCAAAATAACCATGAGTAGGCCCTACCTTGCGCAACCTTCACCCCTATCTGTGAATGGTCTATACTAGTACAACCCGATTCTCCAACCTACACTTTAGTCTATTATCGCCCAAATTAATCAGGAGTGTCCTGTGTGACCTTCACACCCATATGTGAATGATCGTGAGGACTACCGACCTGTTATAACAATTGGTGGGGTGGGGTTACTCTAGCACAGTTCACTCCCCCCCCCCCCATTACTTCTCTCCGCCCTCTCTCTTTACACATATATATCTATATATATGTCATCTATATATATACATATCATGTATTCAGTCTCCCACATTCTATCCACAGGAAACACTCATATAGCTTTATTACACCACGCCCTCAGGTGGCAAACCCAATTATGTAACCACTGTAATGTTGCATCTGACAGAAGTTCACTGTGTCAGCACTGGAAGGAAATAAAAGATGTGTCCTGAATAAACAAAAATAATTGGGTTAAATGAGCGGGTGGCGCTCATTTGCTGTCATTGCTGGGGGTGCAGAGAACAGGTAAGCAGCCCCTCCCACCTGCCACTCACACCAACAAGCCACCCCACTGGCCATGCCAACAAAACCCCTTGACAAATCAAATTCGACCTCAAAACCCTAACTCCAGCCTCGCCCCCACGAGCCTCTAAATAGCCACCCGCACACGGCCCACGATAGCAGCAACACATCTTCTATTAATTATTCCTGCATAACTTCACTTGCATGTCAGACCATGCTACTGGTCACTCACAGCTGCATTGAATGACGCTGACCTAGTTAGCCGGATACCCTGCCTGTCATGGAAATAAAGTTGTGTTATTCCAACTTCCTGCTTCCTACTTCTCTGTTCCCTGGGTAGCAATGATGTAGTATAGTACAACCTATTGGCACAGAGTGCCTTGATTGTGCGCTCTTTTGGTTCCTGGAATTCCGCGACTTTCCATCATGTGATCAGTTTGCTGTGTGGCAGGCATGTAGAAAATCCACAACAGCGTGTCCGATGTCCCTGCGTTCACCAGTGAGACTGGAGAGTGGTTAAGTGTCTGCTGGTTGTATGCGATGAGCACCAACAAATGCTTCAGTTCAAATCAGCATTGCTGTGGCCATGGTTCAAGTGATAAAGCCATATGGAAGACATATACGGTCATTCCCAGTTCGGCTGGTCACTCAGGAAGGAATGTAGTGTTTCCTCACCAACCAACACACTCTTCTCGGTCAGGTAGGTTGCTCGGACGTAAAACAGTATTGTCTCAGGGGAGATATGGTAGAGACTTATAAGAATCTATGGAGTCTATGACAGTGATGTCACAATGGGTTTGTTCAACCTCAGAATAGACAGCAACACTAGAGCCCAGCGGTATAAGATCTTCAAGGAGAGGCCCTCGCTTGAGGTGAGGAAACACTCATTTTTCCTATGAGTGACAGCTTCCAGACCAAGTCGTTAAAGCACTAATGGGCGAAGCATTTGAGAGAAGGCTGGATAGATATTGGAGAGGACACCCACAATTATATGACTTCAAGGCTATGTCCACCTCCATATGTGTGCAAAGGAGATACTTTTAGGGTTTTATTTACCATAACTAGCCGGCATTAGAGGCCAAATAGGGCCTAGATCAGGCAGAAGAGGACCTGTAATTTAATATGTAAGGTAAAACACAAACAATCATGCACATGCTATTCTAGCCCATGCTGTATATGTTAGAGTGGCGATAAGGATATGCATAGATTCTGAATTCACCGAGACAAAATCAGAATCTTGATTCTGGTCAGTTAAGATCAGAATGCCTATGTCACTCAGGTGATCTGAGAATTGTTCATGCAATGTTATTTGTTCTAAATCTAACTTGCAGGAATTAAGATTAGGATCTGTCACCAGGATCAAGCTTGGACGAGAGGCATATCAAACATATAATTTGGTTCCAAAAACAATTTCCATTTCACCCAGAAACTTGTAGGATGTTTATTGATTCCAAATGTATCCGGCTCTAATCATGATTCTGATCTTAACCAAATGAACTTTGAATGAGGGCAGACTCCCAATATTAACCAACTGAACTAGATCAAATCGAAGTATTAAGATATGTGCCATAGCATGACATAATTCATCGTACATAAATCACAAGTTGTTTTGTTAAGGGCATATTTAATGTTTATATCACAGCATATTCAAGGATGAAAATAGAAATTGAGTCATGATGCTGGTGGTCTGGTCTCACGGTCGGGCAGCAGTATAAATTCGCCATGAGAGCGCACAGTCTCAAGTCGGTACTCATCCTGATATTACCTTAGATGTTGCCAGGATGTAACCCCCTCCCCCACACAACATACGAACAATCTAACTATTCAACATGAATGTGACCTTTACTGCTAACATGACATTGAGTCAGGTCGTCGTCTAAAACAGGAATCAAGAAGTGCCTTGTTTTCTAATCGGGCCAGTTGAAGCGAAGCATTAAAAGCCATTGAATCCGGAAATCAGATATGATCAACAATTAGGAAATTCGATCAGGATTTCCAATGCCAGGAACCAGAGATGGTGGCCTGGAATGGACATGTGAGTTGGATAGGTGGGAGGGGGTGCGGGGGAGTGGAGTGGGGAGGGGGTTTTATGAATCAGAAGCGTCGCGCATGCGCGAAATGATTACAGTAATTCAGTTTTGGTATTTTAGATGAATCAGTTTCAATAGGGTGGCGCGTGGCGTCGGGGGCAGGGGGAGGGGGAGTTGGGGGGGGGGGGGGGGGTGGCACGTGTCCTAAAAATAAGATTGATAACTGGATAGCTATTTGTTGTTGGCGCTCTAGTTTTTCGGCGAATCATACTCATAGCGAACGCTGAATTATTTAAGATCAACTTCCACTTCTGTCAACAATCTCTATGGGCTTTCAATAGACCCCGCCAGTTAAGCTAGTGACAGCTATCGGCAGAATCTGGAACCACTCTATTTGGGTACTTTCCCCGAGTGCCTATCATTTCACATGCTATATCTCCGTGAAGAATGCCTGGAAATTTTTTTAAATGCCTGATTATATTCAGATATTCATATCGCAACAGGATTCAAGCTCTTATCCTTGTAATATATATTTTTTTTAAAGACAACTATATTGCATTTTTCTTCTGGACTTTCACTGCTGCGCTCTTCACGTATTACACCCCTTCAGGGATTACACTCCAGTGAAGCTAGTGACATCTCTCGGCAGAATCTGGAACCACTCTATTCAGGTACTTTCCAGGTTAAGGGGCAGGTTCAATTGCGATTCAAAGTATAAGTTTTGTTACAGTTGCCTAATTCCAGTGTTGCCAACCTGGAGGTACTAGTAAGAATCCTTGAGGTTTTGCATTGTGGGCGTGTAACCCAAGTGGTGGCAGCCACAAGCTTGCTAGGGGGGTCCGGGGGTTTACCCCCCCCCCCCCCCGAATTTATTTTTAAATGGCTTTAGAATGGGCTATTTAAGGGCATTTCCAATGGGTTATAGTGCAATATTTTACCAAATTTATTTATGGTTGTTCCCTTTGCGTGAAATTGGTGGGATTTTGGGGACGATCCATGACTGGTGAGGTGACTGATCAGGAGGACCTTCAATTGGCGTGACTCTCACGGGAATTTCGTGAGAGTCGGCAACACTGCAATTCAATGTTATTTCTTTTAGACAAACCTGGTGTGGAAATTAACACAGGTACCTCATTACTGTGTTGGGAAGCTTAAAAAAAACTATGTAAACTGTATAAATTGTAATTAGGTTCTATGGCTGGAAGCTCAATAGCAGGGTTTCTTCTGACACTCCAATGCTATCAAAATGATCAAACCCACCACCTGGTGCGCTGGCTGTCCTCTTGATTACAAAGTACAGGCTGAGTGAGCCGGCTTAGTGTTATAGGGTCTTTGGACCAGGCCACTAGCACCATGACCTGATATCCCATTCAAACACATTATCATGACACTGAACCAACCAGTCCTTGCATTATCCTGATAATGCCGAGTGCCTGGCTAGGAAGCGACAAGTATGAATTTTTATGTCATTATTTGACTCGATCATGGTTCAACCCTGTGAGTTCGAATCCTACGATCTACCAAAGCGGGAGACAGACGCTCAACTCATTCGGCCATCCTGTCAAGGTGTAAAAATATACGGATTTTCGGTTCGGAATTATATATTGGCAGAGAGCATTATTATTCTCGGGCGACGGAATGGGGACCAAGGTTATGTAACAGAGAGGCAAATGGTGCCCCACTCACTGTGTGACATATTAGACTGTGTGGAAAATATGATAATACATAGTGCCCGAGATTATGACGTGATGTCCTGTGTAAGAGACAGTTAATGTTTAGTGAAATGTTCCCTCTATGCACCAGTAAGAGTGCAAGTGGAGGAGAAGGACATTTTTAATATATATATTTATTGTAACTGTCTGAAACTACCTGTTACCACAGGGCCGATGGGCAAGCACACCCAGCCGCTCTGCATACATTATGGACACCACCTGCAGCTGGGGTTGAGTGACAGCTGCCCATGTTAGGGCATCGCCCCCATGCTGTAGAGGATGTCTGATTGGCTGGCTGTGGGAGACCCAGTCACCTGCACCCTTGCACTACCTGACCACATACCTCATTCTGATATAGATTATTCTACACACTTCTCCAGACACTCTGGGGGAGACTCTGGAAGGAGACAGACTTATTGATGGACTCTTGAAGAGAACACACTCTTCTCTTGGCCAGGAACCCAGACACTCTGTCTGAGGTTCCACTTTCCATATACAAACTGAGCTGTGTGCAACAACCATGGGACTCCGGTTCAATGGGCTGTAGGCACTGATTTCTATACATACTAAAGAGAGTAATGAGGATATGTGTGGACATGAGGTAAAGAGTGAGGGTGATAGGTCACTAGCAGGTTAACAGGAGTTAATGCCAATAAAGCACAACTTCTTTACTATCAATCTTGTGTGACTTGTCTTCCCTTTCTTCCTTATGAGTTTGTTTAAGAGAGGCATCAGGTGCGAACAGAATGGGGAGAGTTTATGGTATTATCCGGGTCTCTGACAGCCGGGTATCCAGTAATATTATAGTCTGTTAGAGTGTTTGTGTGTGTATGTTTGTGTGTGAGTGTGTGTGTTGTGTTTAATTTTCAGCCACGTTGCTACTAAATGGTTGCTATAGAAACCAACGCTGGTTCCGGGTGGTATTAGAGGTGCCGACCGGTATAAAATGTGCACTGATCCCAAATTGACACTTTCGGTTCTGTCTCTATTGCGCAGACTCCATTCACAGCCTGGATGAGGGTGATAGGTTGCTAGTAGGTGAAAAGGAGTTGATGCCAATAAAGCACAACTTCTTCACTGTCAATCGTGTGCGACTTGTCTTCCCTTTCTTTCTTATGAGTTTGTTGGAGAGGGGCATCAGGTGTGAACTGACAGACAGTTGTCAGGACGCACCTGGGAAGAGTAAGTGGTATACTGGGGCTCAGACGGCCGAGCACCAGTACATTACAAAGTTGCGGGGCCGGTGGAGGGTGCAATGAACCCCGTCCTAGAGCCATCCATTGGTTTTGATCAATTTGATTTCAATTTTCAAAAACAACAAAAAACGATCAATATGCAAATTTGTATTTTAAATTGTTTTATTTGTGTGGCGGGTTCGGTTTG
Organism: Branchipolynoe longqiensis; assembly: GCA_030323885.1. Classification (NCBI taxonomy): domain Eukaryota; kingdom Metazoa; phylum Annelida; class Polychaeta; order Phyllodocida; family Polynoidae; genus Branchipolynoe; species Branchipolynoe longqiensis. Next base: position 136,264,071 of record CM059187.1, on the reverse strand, counting down.
CCGGTCGGGACTCGTTAGTATATCTGTCTCTAGAGAGCAGTGTAGGTGGGTGAGGGTGGGTGTTAGGGGTGGGGGGTGGGGCTGACGAGTGGGATAGGGGTGAGCTGTCGGTGAGTGGGTGTGAGGGGTAAGGTGGGGTAGGGGTGAGGTGTGGGTGGGCATAAGGAGGTGGGTATATGGAGTGGCAGTGGGGGTGAGGGGTGGGGGTTAGGGGTGGGATGTGGGTGGTAATTAGGAGTGGTGGTGGGGGTGAGGGGTGGGGGGTGAAGGGTGGGGTAGTGGTGAGGTGTTGGTGGGAATGGCTATGAGGGGTGGGGTAGGGGTGGGGTGTGGGTGGGTATGAGGAATGGTGTGAGGGTGTGGTGGGGTAGGGGTGGGTTTGTGGGGTGGGGATGGATGTGAGGTGTTGGGGTGGGTGTGACGGGCTATAAGGAGTGGGGGGAGAGTGTGAGGGCTGGTGGTGTGAGTGTTCTGGAGGTGATGAGAGCCCTCTGGCGGCGTCGAGCCGGGACTGAGGCGGACCTGCCGGGAAGCAGCGACGTGCAGATGGATGGACCGGGCGGGCGGGCGTATTGAGTAGGGGGAGGTGGACACGCTTTGCCCATTGACAACCATACACAGCAATCAATAACATCCATATAACTCACCACGCCCTGACCGGCTTATTCAGTAAACGGCCGGAACGAGGCTTAGCACTCACAACATATTGAAATCTCCACAATGTAAGTTGTTATTATCACAGCCGCACCCACTCACACACTCACACATTCACACACTCACACACTCACACACACACTCACACGCTCACACACAACCACTCACACACTCACACACTCACACACTCACACACACACACTCACACGCTCACACGCTCACACGCTCACACACTCACACACTCACACACTCACACACTCACACACCCACACACTCAGACAGTCACACGCTCACACACTCACACACTCACACACTCACACACTCACACACTCACACACTCATCCACTCACACACTCACACACTCACACACTCACACACTCACACACTCACACACTCACACACTCACACACTCACACACTCACACACTCCACACACTCACACACTCACACACTCACACACTCACACACTCACACACTCACACACTCACACATTCACACACTCACACGGTCACACACTCACACGGTCACATGCTCACACACTCACACACTCACACACTCACACACTCACACACTCACACACTCACACACTCACACACTCACACACTCACACACTCACACACTCACACACTCACACACTCACACACTCACACACTCACACACTCACACATCCACACACTCACACACTCACATGTTCACAGTCATACACTCACACACTCACATGTTCACGCAGTCATACACTCACATACTCACACCCTCGCACACTCACACACTCACACTCACACACTCACACACTCACACTCACCACACACTCACAATACTCACACACTCACACACTCACACACTCACACACTCACACACTCACACACTCACACACTCACACACTCACACACTCACACACTCACACACTCACACACTCACACACTCACACACTCACTCACACACTCACACACTCACACATCCACACACTCACACACTCACACACTCACATGTTCACAGTCATACACTCACACACTCACATGTTCACGCAGTCATACACTCACATACTCACACCCTCACACACTCGCACACTCACACTCACACACTCACACACTCACACTCACACACTCACACACTCACACACTCACACACTCACACACTCACACACTCACACACTCACACACTCACACACTCACACACTCACACACTCACACACTCACACACTCACACACTCACACACTCACACACTCACACACTCACACACGCACACACTCACACACTCACACACTCACACATTCACACATCCACACACTCACACACTCACACACTCACATGTTCACACAGTCATACACTCACACACTCACACACTCACATGTTCACACAGTCATACACTCACACACTCAGACCCTCACACACTCACACACTCACACTCACACACTCACACTCACACACTCACACACTCACACACTCACACACTCACACACTCACACACTCATACACTCACACACTCACACACTAACCACAACATATTGAAAACGCCACAATGTAAGCTGTTATTATCACACCCGCACCCACACACCCACACACTCACACACCTCAACTACACCGATACCCATACACTCAAACACACTCACACACTCACACACTCACACACTCGCACACTCACACACTCACTCACGTCTCAACCCACACACACCCATACACACGCCCACACACACCTCAACTACACTCACACCCATACACACTCACACACTCACACTCACACCCACACCCAGAAAGCTCACCTCAACTCCAGCTACACACTCACACACCCACATACATACTCACACACCTCAACTCCACCCACACCCATACACACCGACAAGCTCACACACTTACACCCACCCAGCCTGCCTCATCCTCACACACACACTCACACACACACTCACACACTCGCTCACTCACATACTCACACACCCAAACACACTCACACTCCTCAACCGCACTCACACACACTCACACACTCATTCACTCACTCACACACTCACACGCCTCAACCCCATCCACACACTCACACACTCACATACGCCTCAACTCCACCCACACACTCTCATACTCACATCCAAGTCGCACACTTCAACCGCACACACACCCATACACTTACACACGCACCCACATCCACACTCACCAAACCCACTCCCAGACCCAAACCCACCCACACTCACCCACACCGACCAAACCCACTCCCATACCCAAACCCACCGAAATCCACTTCCAGCTACACCCATACCCACACCCATACCCGCCCACACACCCTCAAACCTACTCCCACCCACCCACACCCGTCTCAACCTCCTCTCAGCCACCCTCCTCCGTTGGGAGTTGTGGGGTTGTGGAGTTGTGGGGCTGTGGGGCTGTGGAGTTGTTGGTGGGGGGTGAGGGGGGGGGGGCTGTCACACCATCTTTTCCGATCGTACTCCACCCGTCACTCACCCAGTCACAGAGAGTTATAACCGATTACTAAGGTAATCGACCCGTTCCCTTCCGCTTCCCGCCTCCCACCTCCCACCCACCTACCCATCGACCCGCCACCCTCCCATCCACCCTGCCACCCGCATCAACCACCTTGCACGTACTCACTCATGCTGACTGTCGCCAGTAACCACCAATTGACACCTTACAGTAAGTTACACGCTCGTCACATTCCCCGGCACCGGACGCGGTGGCCTAATCGGTAGAGCGCGGGCCTCACGTGCGGAAGGTCGAAAGTTCGGTTCCTTGTTGAGTCAAACCAATGACTTTACAATTTATACTTGTCACTTCCTAGTAAGGCGGTCGGCATTATTAGGATGGGACAAGGACTGGTTAGTTCAGTGTCAGGATAATGTGACTGAGTGGGATATCAGGTCATGTTGCCAGCAGCCTGATTTCCCAGTGGGTCAGCACTATTAAGTCACCATGAGTGTGCACTGTCACAACTCGGTACCTGTCCAGATAAAACCTTAGATGTTGCCAGGATGTAAAACTCCAACAACTAACCAACCAACCTTCCCCCGGCATGCATTTCGTCAGCGTCTCACCCGGCTCCGCTGCCGCTGCTGCCCACGTGACGACAGTGCGCATGCACCAGAAGGGCATAGCCTCCTATATATGGAGTCAATTAAGCGTTGCTAAGCAGGCCGTTGGTGGGGATGCCACGTTGAAGACTCTTGGCGGCGTAGGATCAAGAAAGCAATCATCGTAATTAGGCGGCACGCTAATTAGCGGACTGGTATCGGCGTTCCGCATCTCCTTATTAGGCCTACATGTCACACATGTAGGCCGACCCCCATTTCTTATTAGGCCCGTCACGCAGATTTCATCATTTGCTATAACCCCCCCCCCCCCACACACACACACACACTCACACACATCTTCACAGACACAAACAAGTGGAGGAAGCAGTAATATATCCTTTCCAAATTTGTATCTTTTTTTGTTTAAATTCACACTTTTTTTTAATTCGTTAATTAAAGTTGCATAGTCCGATTTTCTGTCATTTTCTGAGATAAATATATTGGGTTGATTGCTATTATGTACCTTATTTTACCTTGAAATAACTTTTATTTTAAATGGCTAACGTTTGAGATATTTGAAGTGTAAACGTGCTAAATTAATTGCTGCTAGCGCACCAAAACTCTGACACCATAGGCTTCTGCAGTAACATATTCTATTAAATTGTCTCAGTATTCCCTTCTATGTGGCAACAAATGTTCAATAAACGTGTCAGTACCTAAGGAAGATATGTAGAATAAAATCCCGTCCTGATATGAACTTATATGCTGCTAGGACGTAAAACAACAACAAACAAACTAGAATAAAATCTAGATAACTGTTTTGGTTTCGAAAAATTGATGTTTTAATCACGGACAATTGGTCTACCTCACTCCATTGCTTCCTGCCCTATCCTAGTAATACCAAGCGCCAGGATAGGTAGCGACACGTATCAATCCTTCAGTCATTGGTTTGACTTGGCCAAGGTTTGAAACCCTCAGATTCGAATTCAATGAGCTACCACAAATGAACGCGTACACTCTACTCATTCGGCCATACCGTTGAGGTTCAATTCTTTATTTAAAATTAAATCGCATGTGCAAAAACAATTGCGTTGTAGCCTGGCGCTCGGGATTATTAGGATAGGATCAGGATAATGTGAGTTAGTGGGATATCGGGTCATGGTGTCAACAGTCTGGTTTTCCTGTTTTCCTATTAAGTCGCCATGAGTGCACACTGTCACAAGTCCATATGACCTTATACCTGGTATGACCTTAGATGTTGCCACGACGTAAGACCTGAACAAATAAGGAATTGCCCCTCTCCCTCCCCACCTCCACCCCACCCCCACCTTCCCACACTAATGATATTATATTTTTATATAATACTGAATGGTGGTTAAGGTTTAGGATCATTCTAATAAATGCTCCTCTGTTAAAGCTGCATAGTCCGATGAAATATCAAATTTTCAAAACCAAACCAATTATCTAGATTTGATTTTACATATCTAACTTAGATACTGATGCACTTATTAAGCATGTGTTTCTGCGTAGAAGGCAATACTGAATCAATTTAACAGAACCTGTTAGTGCAGAAGTCTATGGTGTCAGAGTTTTGGCAAGCTTGCCAAAACTAATTTTCCATGTTTGCACTCAAAATATCTTAAAAGTTTACCATTTAAAATAAAAGTAACTTTGAGCTAATGTAAAGTAGATACTAGTGATTGATGTAATATATTTATCTCAGAAAAAATACAGAAATTCAAAAACATCGGACTATGCAACTTTAATCGGCGCTGCCAACGTGCATCAGCGTACTCCAGTGATGCTTCAGCATGTATGTGTTATTATTAGCATGTTTTTTTTGTGCCTAACATACCCATTTCATATGAATTTTGATGGTTTTTACTAACTTTGGTCACTTCGACCAGAGTGGCATCCATTTTGAATCATGTAGTTACAAGTGTTGTTAACTCAGCCATTAGATAGCGCCTCTGATTTGGCTTACCGCATAATGGTACAGATAGATTCCACCAACTGGCAGCACTATATTGAAACGGGACGGTGCACAAGTGTGGAATAAAGCTATTGAAATATAATATTGTACTATAAAATAGCAGTATAGTAAAATATCGGCAGAATCCAATAGCAGTTTAATAAACTAACAATGACATAATCTGTACATGTATGAGTCTTTCTAACCACTAGAGGGCTACTGTGAAATCAGATAAAATCTAAACTATATCGAGCATGGACCTTAAGTTTGTTTGCGGTGCCCATGTCGTTCCGCTGTCACAATTAAATTTGCACAGTCCGATAATTTGGAATTTCTGTCATAATTTCTTAGATAAATATATTAAATTGATCGTTTTAATCTACTCTACTTTTAGTTTGAAGTAATTTTTATTTTAAATGTCTAAGCCTTGATATATTTGAAGTGCAATGATACAAAATTTGAAGTGCAATAATACTAAATGAATGTTGGCAAGCTTGCCAACACTCTGACACTATAGGCTTCTGCAGTAACAGGTTCTATTAACATTGCATCAGTATTCCCTTCTATGTGGTGACAAATGCTTAATAAATGCACCAGTACCTAAATTAACGAGTTACATGCAAAATAATAAATTCATGGTCATATCTCAATTGCTTGGGTGTCAATTGTTGAGTGTCAATTAGTTAGCCCGTCATTATGGGATACCAGAATAATTTTTCGAATTGGACCCTCACCACTAATCTGACAAATAATGTTCTTGTTCTGTTCCACATACTGCAGGCCACCCACCGTATGGTAATTGGATTTAATCTAACCTAAAAATGTACCATCATATCCGCCTGAAACTGGGTTACAAATCGAATATATAATATATAATTAGCTCGTGTAGAATTAATTAGCATGACCAGGAAACACACAAAAAGAAACAGGAAAACAAACAATAAACAAGATTAGTTTTTTTTTATTCTAAAAAGGGAGAAAAAGGGTGGAAACTCACTCTCAGCTCGCTCGCTACTAGGAAATTCACATATATATGTGATCCTACCCCCCATAGCCGATGTCTACTTTTTGTGCTGGGGGGGGGGGGGGGGGTCGTTAATCAAACTAGAGTAAAACCTCTCTAAATCGACCGACCATAGGACCGACGCTAAGTGGTCCATTTAGGGAGGTGGTCGGTTTAGAGTTAGAATACCCGTTCAATGGTAATTTGGGGACCCAAATAAAGCGATCGATATAAGGGAGTGGTCGATCTGTGGAGGGGTCGGTATAGAGAGGTTTTACTGTATATGTGATCCATAACGAATTATGCGAGTATAAAGGCGCGCAAGGGAACTACTTCATTATTATTATTATTATCATATTACTGTATACCGTCGGTTCTATGTCCAGCTTCCTGTACACTTCCCCGGTGGTGCGACCGGTGGTGCCACCTCCGTCAGTTACTGTACCTGACTGCGTCCTCACTCCACTGGCTATCACTCTACAGTAGCCTGACCCTAATGCTCCGTGCATTACCCAGGCCTCCACACACACATGAACAGTCCGATGAAACGCACAATCCCAGTACTACAGCTCACCCCTCACCCCACCCACACACCCCCCACACACCCCCCACCCACCCACACCCACCCACCACTCCACATCGTGGCAGACCAGACAGGAGAGCCGAATGAGTTGAGCGTCCGTCTCCCGTTTTGGCAGATCGTGGGATTCAAACCCACCGGTTGAAACCCTGGTCTAGTCAAGCCAATGACTTGAACAGTGATTCTTGTCACTTCCTAGTCAGACGCTCAGCATCATTAGGATAGGGCAAGGACTGGTTAGCTCAGTTTCAGGATAATGTGACTGAGTGGGATATTAAGGTCATGGTGCTGGTGGCCTAGTATCCAAGTGGGGCAGCACTATAACGTCGCTATCAGAGTTCACTGTCACAAATCAGTGCCCATCCTGATATGACCTTAGATGTTGCCAGGATGTTAAACTCCCATAACCAACCAGCCAACCTGGTTTTTCCAGTGGGACAGCATTCTTAAGTCGCCATTAGTGTACACTGTCATTGCCGGCTACATTGCAGTTTCTGCGATGAGTGCTTGGACACTCAAAGGAGCCTGGGTGGAGAGAGGAAGTGTGTGCTGACATTTATTTACCAACCTGATCTAATTTAAAGTTCAGAGTGTTTTCAGTTTCTACTTCAGTATTATTTCATAGATAAATTAAGCGGAGTTGTGCGTATATTCTAGTCGCGCTCATTGCACTCTCACGCACCAGAAATACACTTTTACCCACCCACCTCCACCCACCCCCACCTCGTCTCCATGAAAGCCAATGACCAGGCAACACAGGCGCTTCCCCCCCCCCCCCTGACCTTGACCAACAAGAGGTGCGCTGCGCTTATACTGAGGTACTGAGGAGGTGCAACTCTGGGTGATGCAGTCTTGGATGGCTGCATTATTAATATTATGAAAACAGGATTGGCAACGCTGACTGCTGATTAACAGCTGTTTGAAGGCGGGGCGAGGTTGTTGTTTTTTGTGGTGAAGTATTTATTCATCTGAATATGACATTTGTCAGCGCCGGAGCTCTGGTCTTCCGGCCATCTTACTATTAGAATTGACAGTCTAAATAATCTATGTCTGATCAGCGATGTATTAGTTACAGCACCTATCCTGTAGAATTAAGGGAGTGGCTCCTGCTGTATAATGTACAGCATCAGTCACTGTAGTTCATACAAAAATGGGGAGCAGTACTTAGTAGAAAGTGTATACTCAGGGTAACTCAAACAATTGTTGATGGTTACATTTTTTTCTCTTAAAAAACAAGGTAAGTTTATAATTGACAAGACATTTTGTCTGTCTTATATAATATTCAATGTGTTTAAACAGGTTGATAGGTGTGTAGGATGTTCGGTGTGTTGATCGTTTGTTCATGATGGTTAAGGGTGGTGGCAGGGGAGGGGGGCCCATTGGGCTGGGTGGTGGGGGGGGGGGGGGGACCCACAAGAGTGGTATGGCATAGGGCGGGGCAGGGCACGGCGGGGGCGAAGAGGTTTGGAGATGAGGTGCAGCTAAGGGAGGGGAGGAGAGAGGCAGAGTATTGGAAGGGAAGGGGCAGAGGCGGAATCAGGGACAGAGACTGGGGCGAAGGAGGTGGCGGCTAGAGGATGGGAGGGGAGAGGCGGGGTATAGGGAGGAGCAGGACACAGAGCGGGACGGGGGCGGGACGGGGGCGGGACGGGGCGCGGGAGGGACGGGGCGTTTGAGGGGACAGAGGGCGGGATGAGGGGAGTTGGTGCAGCTAGGGAGGGGAGTTGAGAGGCGCGGAATAGGGAGAGACAGGGCGGGGTCAGGGCGGGGCGGAGGCGGGTACTGAGGGTGGGGCGCGGAGTGAGTGGGAAGAGGGGAGTTAGTGCAGCTAGGGAGGGGAGTTGAGAGGCGGGGAATAGGGAGAGACAGGGCGGGGTCAGGGCGGGGCGGAGGCGAGGACTGAGGGCGGGGCGGGGAGTGGGCGGGTTGAGACGCAGCTAAGGGAGAGGAGAGGCGAGAGGGAAGGGAAGGCCGATGATTGGGGCGGGGTTGGGGCTGGGCGGGGAGTGGGTCTGAAGTGGGCGGGGATGGGCGGGTTGAGGCGCAGCTAGGTGAGGGGACGGGAGAGGGACAGGGCGCGAGACTGGGAAGGGGGTGGGACGGGTTCGGAGCGGGGCCGGGGACGGGGACGGGACGGGACTGGGCCTGAGGGCGGGGCTGGGGACGGGACATGACTGGGGCTGATGGCGGGGCGTGCAGGCAGTTGGTTCGGTAAGTGGTCGGGAGGCAATCAGAGCCGCTGCTTACACGTCCGAGTCCTCCTCCCCCCTCACCGCGCCGTTTTATGTGTGTTATCAGAGGTTCACCTAAAACATTGCTGCTGGTAGTAGCCGTGTTAAAGCACGCCACGATTTGTAAGGACACGTCGTGTTATTGCTTACGATGCTCCCCGACCAGAGCCCTCCCCCCCTTCATTTCCCGCCCAGACCCCACACCCACCCGCCCGTGCAACCACCCACACCCATCCACTACTCACCGTACCTCCCACACGTACCTAGCCACCATCACCACCACCACCAAACTATCACCACCACCACGCCATCACCACCACAATCAGCACCACCATCACCACCACCATCACCACCATCACCATCACCAAACCATCACCACCACCAAACCATCACCACCACCAAACCATCACCACCACCACCACCACGCCATCACAATCAGCACCACCATCACCAACACCATCACCACCATCACCACCATCACCGCCACCATCACCACCACCACCACCACCACCATCACCATCACTGCCACCATCACCACCATCACCACCATCACCACCACACCACCAGAGCCACACCACCATCACTACCATCACCCCATCACCCCAACACCTCCACCATCACCACGACCTCCACCATCACCACGACCTCCACGATCAACACCACCATCACCACCATCACAACCACCAAACCATCACGATCACGATCACTGCCACCATCACCACCAGATCACCAGAGCCACACCACCATCACCACCACCACCACACCATCACCACCACCATCACCAACACCTCCACCATCACCACCAGCACCACACCACCACCTCCACCAACTCACCACCACCACACCACCACACCACCACACCACCACACCACCACCACCACCGCGCCATCACCACCACAATCAGCACCGCCAACACCACAACCATCACCACCACCATCACTGCCACCATGACCACCACTTCCACCATCACCACCATGACCACCATCACCACCCCCCCCCCCACCATCACCACCTCCACGACATCACCACCACAATCACCAACACCAACACAACGACCATCACCACCACCATCACTGCCACTATCACCACCACCAAACCATCACCACCACCACACCACCACTACCACAATCTCCACCACCATCACACCATCACCACCACCATGATACTATGGCCACCAGCACACCACCACCACTCCCCCCATCACCCAGACATACCACCCTACCCCACCGGCCCTCCCCCAGCCACTCTTACTACATGCTCCTATGCACACAGCTCTTGTTAGAATTAAATCTCTTACTACATGCTCCTATGGACACAGCTCTTGTTAGAATTAAATCTCTTACTACATGCGCCTATGCACACAGCTCTTGTAAGAATTAAATCTCTTACTACATGCTCCTATGCACACAGCTCTTGTTAGGATTAAATCTCTTACTACATGCTCCTATGCACACAGCTCTTGTCAGAATTAAATCTCTTACTACATGCTCCTATGCAAACAGCTCTTGTTAGAATTAAATCTCTTACACATGATCCTATGCACACAGCTCTTGTTAGAATTAAATGTGACGTGCATTATGCACATCTGGGGAACACGTCGAGCATAGAAAGAAAACACAACAAAAACCCTATTTCTCTACTGAAATGGCTTCCCCCAACATGTTGCCAATTTGTGGTGGCTGCTTCAGCTACTCTTTTTCACAATAGAGGTGAACTGAAATTACCTAGCATTATTTCCATTCAGGGGCTATTGATTTTGTGACAATGCTGCACTTGACTTTAACCTATTAAGTCATGAGTGATTATGCATATATATTATGAATTATATATATATATATATTATATATAAGGTATAATATACATAGTATATATATAAGGTATACTATAAATAGTATATATATATATATTTTATATATTATATATGAAGATGGGGGTGATTAAAATGTGAAATGTTGCGCCCAGAGCGGGACTCGAACACACATCTCTTTGCATTATGGGCCAGTATGCTAACCATTACCCCACCTAGGATCCCTGATATCAACAAACTACCCATGCCTAACTGTCTATGTGGTTACTTGCCTGAGAGGTCAGTGCAGACTACTACATATATATTATATATATTATATATATTAACTAATCTTTTTATATGATATTTGCATATCATATATATATATATATCGTATATATATCATATATATCGTATATATATCGTGTACATATCATATATATCGTATATATCGTATATATCATATACATAATATATATATAATATAATACAATATAATATATATACTACATATTATATACAATTATAAAATATATAATATATATGATACACTTAATATATATGATATGTATACATAATATAGTATATATTTATATTAGGTATATTATATGTTATTAATATATTATGTATATTATACAGATGATACGTATTATGCATAGTATACATACTATATATGTTATATATTATAAATATGATATCTATATCCGAATTAGAGGTTTTAAAATATTCAAAGTTTCTTAATATAGTAAGCGGTGCTGCTCCGCTGATTATCAACTTCCGCTTATATTACCCATTGCAATGTGCACTTTATGACTACCGTAAGGTAGCGGGAGGGGGGGGTGGGGGGGGGGGGGGCTGGCTCACCAAGCTGTCAACAGATTGTAAGGTAATTAATCGGATCAGGAAGGGCCACAACCTTGTCGGTAAATTAATCCCCTGGTCATAGCAATGTAATTACCTATCTATCTTATCTACTCATTCTCCAGGTCGCCCATTAACCCTCATGACATGGCGGTCGTGCAGTGGTGTGGCGTCATGATGTAGCCATGACGTAGCGATGGCGTAGCTATTTACTAAGTCGTGATGTTGTGGTGCTGTGGGCATGATGTGGTAAGCGTATAGCCGTCACATAGTGGTGAGTTAGAAAGAATGTTGCAATGGTATAAAGGTCATATAGCGGTGAGTTAGTAAGAATGTAGCAATGGTATAAAGGTCACATAGCGGTGAGTTAGTAAGAATGTAGCAATGGTATAAAGGTCACATAGCGGTGAGTTAGTAAGAATGTAGCAATGGTATAAAGGTCACATAGCGGTGAGTTAGTAAGAATGTAGCAATGGTATAAAGGTCACATAGCGGTGAGTTAGTAAGAATGTAGCAATGGTATAAAGGTCATATAGCAGTGAGTTAGTAAGAATGTTTGATTGATGATTGATTGATTGATTGGTGGTTGCTTTACGCCGTGTCGGCAGCATAGGCCATATTCACGGCGAGAAATGTTTGTTTTTTGTTCAAACCATCGCTTTTACATGTAAAAGCAGACAATCAATTATGTGCCAATAGACACTAATTAAATTAGAAAGCTCACAATCACATATCTGTGGTCAAGGGAAACAAATTCCCATAGAAAAAGAAAAGTTTCATTAATAATTAATAGAATCCATTTAGTAAACTATATAAGGTGGTACAGTCCAGCTGCCCTCAAAAAGGCTAAAATGTTTCCTGTTTTACCTTAGTAAAAAGGTCATGCATACTGCCTGCAGTGTAGAACCGTTGGCGCGGGGCCAAAAAATCAACGCAACTTAGTAAAATGTGTTTGAGTGTCAGTGGGGGACTAGACACCCAATACATTCAGAGGAGGTTCCCCCTTGAGCAGAAAAAGCATGTGTAAAGCCACGAGTGGCCAACACGGCAGCCGACTAAGGACCACTTGGTCCCTCCGCCGACCTCCCGCATGAGTCTGTGGTGGCTTTCCTTCCCACAGATGGTTCAATTTCTTTAAGTTTACCGTTTGGATGTTATGTGGTGGCAACATGTTGCAACATGAGTTGGATTTTACGTGCGATGGACTTAAAGAAGTGGCAACATGACTGTGAGGTACGGCGGGACCAAGTGTCCTTAGTAGAATGTAGCACATGGGATAAAGGTCGCGGGAGCAAGTGGTCCTTAGTAAAGAATGTAGCAAATGGTATAAAGGTCACCATAGCAATGAGTTAGATAAGAATGTTGGCAATGGTATAAAGGATCATATAGCAGTGAGTTAGTAAGAATGTAGCAATGGGATAAAAGGTCACATAGCAGTGAGTTAGTAAGAATGTAGCAATGGTATAAAGGTCACATAGCGGTGAGTTAGTAAGAATGTAGCAATGGTATAAAGGTCACATAGCGGTGAGTTAGTAAGAATGTAGCAATGGTATAAAGGTCACATAGTAGTGAGTTAGTAAGAATGTAGCAATGGTATAAAGGTCATATAGCGGTGAGTTAGTAAGAATGTAGCAATGGTATAAAGGTCACATAGTGGTGAGTTAGTAAGAATGTAGCAATGGTATAAAGGTCACATAGTGTGAGTTAGAAGATGTAGCAATGGATCAAGGTCATAGTGGTGAGTTAGTAAGAATGTAGCAATGGTATAAAGGTCACATAGTGGTGAGTTAGTAGAATTAGAATGGTATAAGTCACATAGGGAGTTAGTAAGAAGTAGCAAGGTAAGGTCATAGTGGTGAGTTAGTAAGTGTCATGGTATAAGGTCATATAGCAGTGAGTTAGTAAGAATGTAGCAATGGGGTAAAGGTCACATAGCGGTGAGTTAGTAAGAATGTAGCAATGGTATAAAGGTCATATGGCAGTGAGTTAGTAAGAATGTAGCAATGGTATAAAGGTCACATAGTGGTGAGTTAGTAAGAATGTAGCAATGGTATAAAGGTCATATAGCAGTGAGTTAGTAAGAATGTAGCAATGGTGTAAAGGTCATATAGCGGTGAGTTAGTAAGAATGTAGCAATGGTATAGAGGTCATATAGCAGTGAGTTATTAAAAATGTAGCAATGGTATAAAGGTCATATAGCGGTGAATTAGTAAGAATGTAGCAATGGCATAAAGGTCACAGTTTGCAGTGAGTTAGTAAGAATGTAGTAATGGTATAACGGTCATATAGTGGTGTGTTAGTAAGAATGTAGCAATGGCATAAAGGTCACAGATCGCTGATGTTGACATGGCGTGGTAAGCATATAGTCATCACATAGCGGTGAGTTAGTAAGAATGTAGCAATAGCATAAAGGTCACATAGCGGTTAGTTAGTAAGAAATGTACTATGTAGCAATGGTTTAAAGGTTACATAGTGGTTAGTTAATAAGAATGTAGCAATGGCATAAAGGTCACATAGTGGTGATATAGACATGGCGTGGTAAGTATATAGTCGTCACATAGTGGTGAGTTAGTAAGAATGTAGCAATGACATAATGGTCACATAGCGGTGATCAAGTAAGAATGTAGCAATGTCATATAGGTTTCATAGTGGTGATCAAGTAAGAATGTAGTAATGTCATAAAGGTATCATAGCAGTGAGTTAGTAAGAATGTATCAATGGGGGACATGTGGCGTAGTTCATTTTCTGACACTTGGTGGAGCGTCGGTAGTAGTGGGCCTACACGGCCATTGACAATGCTTTGAGTTTGCCGGTACGCGCAGTGCAAAACGTTTATTTTATTCAAAATTAATAGAAATGCAGAAGGCTAACCTTATGAATTTAATATAATCTATTCGTTGAATATGTTTTCTATATGTGTACCAAGCGGTTTGTCTCTAGGTGGTGGGGTTTTAGAGATATTTCACTTCTTCTGTATGAATATAATCCAAGATTGCTCACGGGCATTGACAATGCATTGACTTTACCGGTACGCACAGTGCAAAACGTCTATTTTATTCAAAATTAATAGAAATACAGAACCCTAACCTTATAGATTTAATATAATCTGTTTGTTGAATATATTTTCTATATGAGTTCCAAACGGTTTGTATCTAAGTGGTGTATTTTTAGAGATATTTCACTTTTTCTATATGAAGATTGCTCACGGCCATTGACCATGCATTGACTTGACCGGTACGCACAGTGCAAAACGTCTATTTTATTCAAAATTAATAGAAATACAGAACCCTAACCTTATAAATTTAATATAATCTGTTTGTTGAATATATTTTCTATATGAGTTCCAAACGGTTTGTATCTAAGTGGTGTATTTTTAGAGATATTTCACTTGTTCTCTATGAAGATTGCTCATATCCATTGAGTTTGCAGTTTGACAGTGTGCAGTTTCGGCCCATTAGTTCAGTGGCGACGCGAACGGCAGGAATTTGAACTAAAAAGTCGGAGGTCCCCCATTGCATAACGGTTGCATAGCAGTGATTTAGACAGAATGTAGCAATAACCTCAAGGTCACGTAGCCGTGACTTAGTAAAAATGTAGCAAGGACACACATAGCAAGAATTAGTAACGGCATAGATGTCGCATACTAGTGACCTAGTAAGAATTTGGAAATCACGTAATGGTCTTATAGTTATAGTAGTGACATAAGAGTCACGCAACCGCAACATAGTCACGACGTGATCGTGACGTCACTACTCACAATCACCAAGTGACGCTGTGTAATATCTTGGATCTCGGCCGTCAGAGCCCCAGATACCACTTACTCTTCCCAGGTGCGTTCTGACAACTGTCTGTCAGTTCCCACCTGATGCCCCTCTCAACAAACTCATAAGGAAGAAAGGGAAGACAAGTCGTGCAAGATTGACAGTGAAGAAGTTGTGCTTTATTGGCATCAACTCCTGTTCACTTACAAGCAACCTATCACCCTCACTCCTTACCTACTGTCCACACAGATCCTCATTACTCTTGTGTAGAAGAATCAGTGCCTACATCCCATTGAACCGGAGTCCCGTGGTTGTTGCACACAGCTCAGTGGTGCCTTTGGAATAGCTGCTGCTAGTTTGTGTATAGAAAGTGGAGCCTCACACAGAGTGTCTGGGTTGCTGGACAAGAGAAGCATGTCTCCTGCTAGAGTGCCTAGCCAAGAAGAAGTCAAGGCAGTGAATCCTGCTAGAGTAGGTCTGTGTGTCAGGTTTAAGGGATGCAGGTGACTGGGCCTCCCACAGCCAGCCAATCAGACACCCTCTGCAGCCTGGGGGGTGTCGTCCTAATAGGGGGCAGCTGTCACTCAACCCCAGCTGCAGGTGGTGTCCCTAATGTGTGCAGGATGGCTGGATGTGCCTGCCCATTGGCCCTGTGGTAACAGGTAGTTGCAGACAGTTACAATAAACATATGGTAAAAATGTCCTTCCCCTCCACTTGCACTCTTACTGGTGCATAGTGGGAACATTTCACTAAACATTAACTGTCTCGTACATATGAACATCACGTCATAATCGTGGGCACTATGTGTTATATTTTCCACATAGTCTCTTATGTCACACAGCGAGTGAGGCACCCATTGCTTCTCTGTTACATAACCTTGGTCCCCACCCCATCGCCCAAGAATAGTAATGCTCTCTGCCAATATATAAATCCGAACCGAAAATCCGTATATTTTTACAGCTGGTTAGTGGGGTAGTATTTTCACGCTTCGATTTCGCATGTGTGATAAGGCGGGGATCTACCTGTCGTCAAGCATTGCTTATAGATTGGTCCATGAATGAATATGGAATGTGTGTTTGTGTGTGTGTGGGGGGGGGAGGGTGTAGGCCTATATCCCTACTTCCGGTTTGCTGCGTCTACTCATGTGTCACGTGCCCACCCCCACCCCCGCCCCTCCCCCACTTCATATCCCATCCCATGCATATTTAACATGTGCGCAATGCGTGGTAATACGAGTCCCCCCCCCCTACACTTTTGTATTACTGTTGTTGTTATTATTATCCTTCCGCCTGAACGACCACATAAGGCTTTGCAAAGGGGGATTTTTGTTGTTGTTGGGGGGGGGGGGGAGGGGGTCAACTCCACGCCCTATCTAGACGGAAATTGGATTCAAATAGTATGCGTGTAAAGTAGCCCAGGAGGTGAGATGCTAAAGTTGCATAGTCCGATGGTTTTGAATTTCAGAATTTTTCTGAGATAAATATATTAGATCGATCACTAGTATCTACTTTAAATTAGTTCAAAGTTACTTATATTTTAAATGGTAAACTTGTTAGATATTTTGAGTGCAAACATGGAAAATTAGTTGTGGCAAGCTTGCCAAAACTCTGACACCATAGACTTCTGCAGTAACAGGTTTTGTTAAATTGACTCAGTATTGCCTTCTACGCAGAAAAAAATGTTTAATAAGTAAATCAGTATCTAAGTTAGATATGTAAAATTAAATCTACATAATAGGTTTGGTTTTGAAAATTTGATATTTCATCGGACTATGCAGCTTTAATGCAAGGTTACATTTGTAACAGTGCTATGCAATTTGGAATAATTTGCCATATATATACAGATATATATATAATGGATATTTTATAAATTTGTAAGTGGAGAATGAGGCAGGAAGGAGGGGGTACTCTTAATGTTTTGCGCGAAAGGTGGTGGTGCCAGTTGTCCTATTCAGTTAATCATTTACAGAGTAAATTTCTGTTGTTTATACTCGTACAATTCTTATACATCACTTATATTTTCTCTCTGCGGAAACTTATCTGGTTGGTAGCAAGTGGTTAGTGTGGTGGATCACCGTAGTGCCGCCACCACACCAACCTTAGTTTCTTAGTACTTAGTATTCAGTGTTTAGTGCAGAATCAGAATAGCAAGATTATATAGATCAAAACCTTATAGTGATACCCACTCTGAGACCAGGCCACCAACACCATGACCTGATAATCCCACTCAGTCACATTATCCTGACACTGAGCCAACCAGCCCTTGCCCTATCCTAATAATAGTGAGTGTCTGGCTAGGCAGGGACAAGTATCAATTGTGAAGTCATTGGTTTGATTCTATCAGGGTTCTAACCCGTGGGTTCGAATCCGAAACAAAATGAATGATGGCTGTTAGTTGCTTCAGTCAGTTTCACTGGTGCATTATAAAGCTGGGTGAAGAGACTTGGAATTTGACATTTTAGCTGTAACATTGCAATATAATTTCATCACCTATTAGCTTTGGTAACAGATGGAATAACTGATTAAGTTGAGTTGATTTGAGTTCTAACCCGGGCGAAATCAAACCGATGACTTAAAAATGTTATACTTCTTGGTACATAGCTCGGCATTCAACATTTGTAGCAGGAGCAGTTGAAATAGGAAAGTAAACAATTGTCCGTGATTGAAATTTACTCTGCTTAATCAACGAATGTAATACCCAAAAAAACTGTGAAGTTATTCACTGTTTATAAACGATATGACTGCTTCGTAAATGTGATCACCTCCTTCGAATAGATTTGACCAGATAGACGAGGGTGTACATATTATACATATTATATATATATGTATATAAACACAAGCTACAGTACAAAAGAGAGAAAGACAATGAATGTGGGTTGAGATAATATATTCTCTGGCATAGGGAATATTTGCCCTAGCCTAAAAGGAAAAATTCCGGTCGCAAGTGACAGTAGTAGCGGCGGAAGTATGGTCAGGCGGTGGTGGAGCCACTGGTACCCGTATGAGTAGGAAGCAAATAGATGCAGGAAGCCCATTGGCCAATAATATAATATCGGAATAACATAATACAGTGTAACAAAGACATAGAAATTCCCTTACGCGGCTTTATACTCGCATAATGCTTATACATCACATAAACACAAGCTACAGTACAAAAGAGAGAAAGACAATGAATGTGGGTTGAGATAATATATTCTCTGGCATAGGGAATATTGCCAAGATCGAAGATACCCCAACCCATATCATAAGTCAAGGAGTGCCGAGTATTGGGGAGGCAATGGAGTGGTGGCAAGTGACGTAGCCACCCTCATATCATTCATGATCCTGATCGAGAGGGGGGTCTTCAAGTAGGTGAAGACCGTGTCGGTGCACCAATCGCCCCGGGTACGGAGCTCTTCGATTGTAGCGCCGCACAGAGACAGGAAGGTGCAGCCGCCCCTCCTGAGGGAGTGGGAGGAGACAGCTGTGGGGTCGAGCCCCGCCTTCTCCGCGAATACTTTCAGGGTCGACTGGTAGACTTTATAAGGAAGGGGGTGGGAGGAGTGGCCCTCGCCCGGAATCCGGAAAGCCTGTTCCAACTGAGTCGCTGGGAGCTGCTCAAAGTGGAGCTCTGTCCAATGAACTGCACAGATCTGGGTATTGGGGCAGCGAGCAACTGGGATCTCCAGGACCCTCTCCTTAAATTGTATAGTCTTTGAGCGCCTTATGGATATAATCATCCCCCAGGGGAAGAAGCGGAAGTCCCCCCTGAGGAGAGCGGAATCAGACGCGGTCACCTGGCATTTCCTCAGCAGGGCCCTGAAGCTGCATAGCAGAGCAGCTCTCCAAGCCACATGGCCGGTTTCGAGGATAGGAAGCGGAACATGCTCAGGAGGGTTTCGGGCAGGATAGGGATGGCTTGCTTTGGAGCCGTGGAGCACTCCCTCCGGATACCTCTTAACGTGGAGGCAATCTCGAAGTTAGTGTAGGCTATTGGCTCCGAGCCCCTCTGTCTCAAGAAGTTGTTCAGCCCACTGAGGTAGTTCAGGATTGATGAGTACTTCATCGTCCGCGCCAGCCATGTGGCATAGAGAGCCACCTGCCTTGGCGGGCATGGCAACGGGCTGAGTGACTCCGAGTAGCCCCCCACAAACTCCAGGTACCTCCTCACCTGGACCCCACGTGTCGTGATTGAGTTGGGCGCGTACGACCGGTTTTGGAACGTCACCTTCTCCCTCCGCAGCTCTTCCAACCCTGCAAGGGGAGGAGAAGACTTCACTGAAGAGCCCTGCACAACATAGGCTGCCCGTCGGGTTGGCCTCAGAGATGCGGCTAGCACTGGTGGGGTCGTCCAGCCTGCTCAGAGCATCGCATATGACGTTATCACTACTTCCAATAAATACGGAAGAGAACTCAAAATTCCCCTCGGATGCTAGCCAGAAGAGGCGTCTGAGGTAGAACATTATGTCGGGGCTCCTGGAGCGACCAGAGTTGAGAGCGGCCATTGCGGTTGTGCTGTCAGTAACCATGACAACCGAGCAATCTTTCCAAAGGCTACCCCATCTGAGAGCGGCAGCATAGGCCGCCCACATCTCGCGCACGTTAATATGCGCGGAGGAGGAGTGGTCATCGGGAGGGGTGTGGTGAGCACCAATGCTCATTTTTAACCTGTCATCATCCCTTGGGGCGAAAGCGCCTGCTACCCAATCATGGCCGTGAAGGGCCCCATAGCCAAAGTTGGAGGCATCACTGTAGGTTGAGAGGTGTGCAGCGAATGGTCCCAGTATTCGGGCCTTGCCGTTAAATCGGGCTGCAAAGCCACACCACCAATCAACATCATCACGGAAGCCCTTAGATAGCCTGATCTTAAAGTGTGGCTCTCTCACGCTGTTAATCGCGTCATAAACCGGCGGCAGAATGTCCTACCCCCCTTAACTACCTTGCTGCAGTGTGTAAGCAAGCCGCCCAGGCTTTCGAGCTCCCTCCGAGACACCTTACGACGGCCGCTAACGCCCTTGAGGACCGCGATCAGTCTGCACAGTTTATCTTCAGGGAGCCTCATTTCCAACTCCACCGAGTCGATGATGATCCCCAGGAAGCGGACAGTGGTGCTTGGGGAGGTCAGCTTGCCGAAGCTTACAAAGAACCCGACCCTCCTGAGGATAGCTATGATTTTCTCCTGGTCCCTACATCCCTCAGCGAGGCTCGGACTAACTATGCAAAAATCATCGAGGTAGTTAATAACTCTAACTACCCCTTCTCGCATCGCACATCTCACGACGAAGTCAGAGATCTTGCTAAACACATAAGGGCTGGAGGAGAGACCCATGCATAGCCTATTGTCCTTCATGTAGGTGCATTTAGTGCCACCGTCGGCACCGAAGTGCCAGTGTAGACCTTGCCTTTCCCGGTCCCTGGGGTGTATTGATACGGCACGGTAAGCGTCCTTAATGTCAACTGTGGACATAAAGTCCCCCCTCTCCATAACCTCGACCACGGAATCGACACTCTTGTAGCAAAATTTTACACAAACATCATCAGTGCAAGAGTTAACAGAGCAGTCAGTCGGGCGGCTACAATCTACAATAGTCCGAGATCCACCCCCATCTTTCGGTACGCAAAATAAGTTGTGGATACAAGCTGGTGGGTCATCTACTACGGAGACCCCGCCTCTATCGATTTCGCTGGTAAGTTTGTCTGAAATCGCCGACCTGTCATCTGAGCCTCGGGGAACCCTACAGTTAGTTGTGTATGCTAAGTCACAGTCAGGGTTAATTACATTGTATCCGAAGACAGCCCCGGTCAGAATATATTGGCTATCAGGGTCGGAGTCGCCCCTCAAAAATAATTCGCTGAAGATCCTGCAAGGGCGGACGGAGTTGGACAGTACAGCCCGCTATAGTGTGTGTGCAGGAGCAAGTACCCTGCGTACAATTATCATAAACGCGAAAGGAAAGTTCATCTCCAGTCTCGCGAACAGTTACTGAGAGGCCCTTGTCCACATAGACCACTGACAGCCAGCCCCCGCCCTCATGACCATCGAGCTCAGCCCAGCCGGCTATAGTCACAGCTAATCCATTGCCTGCCCTTTGCAAATTAGGGACATCAGAGGCGCTGGCGTCCGTCCCGCTGTGTGCGGCAACATCTGAGGCTGTGGCGGCGCCGGGTGTGTGGGTGTAGCATTTGTCGCCAGCGCTAATCTGCCTGTCATCGCCCTCACCCGTATCTGGCCTCCCGCCACTAGTACTCCCATCACACGGCCAGGCTGAGACAGCGGTGTCGTGGGGGCTGTGCGCGCCAGCAGTCCTAGCGACTTGTGGGCATCTTTTCCCGCCAAATGCGGTCATTACGGCGTCCCCCTCCCTCACATGGAAATCAAAATGGGGGCGGCCCTGGCCACTACTGTGGGTACCATTAATCCGGATTGCATCATTTATCTTGGCGTTCCCCCCACCCCGTATTTCGGGATGACATATGGGGACGGCCCTGCCCACAACTTTGGGTACATTAATGACGACTGTATTATTTGTCATAGCGTCCCCCCCCCCTTCTGGGGATTCGGCATGGGGGCGGCCCTGACCAGCGTCTCTGAAATTAATATTAGCATCAAGTGTACATGTATCAGGTTCAATCCTAGCATCACGAGTACATGTATCAGGTTCAATCTTAGCAACCCCCACTCCGCCCCTGAAATAATTCACGGACGGAGCGCAACCATTATCACCACCGGCTTCAGCGCCTCCGCTTCTGAAACATTTTTTATCAGCGGCGGCGCCAGATCCCACCGTAGCACAATTGTCAACAGGCGGGGCGGGAACGTGTGAAACATTTTCAAAAGATGAGTGTCTGGTGTCGGCATCATTAGCACGGTCAGGATCAACGACGGTGTCAACACCCCTGTCTGCAATCGATACATGTTTAAAGTGGGAGCAGGCTTCGCCCGGTCCAATCTTGTGATCTAGAGCAACAGTAACAACAGTATTAATCTTCTCAAAAGTCCTCACAACAGCCCCCTTGACTAGTCGGCAGTGTTCATCAGGTCGTCAATCCCTAGTGCATTTGAATTGCTTGTGAGAGCGGCTACCACATTTTCCACAGCTGTGAGCAAAATTACAGCTCTCCTCTGACCGGGAACAGCCAGCTTCCTTGTTCCACTGGTAGCAAGATTTCTTACCGCCCCCAGTGTTACTACGTTTGGCATTGTAAGTGGTCCCCCGCTTAGTTTTCATCTGCTGCGCACCGTAATGTATCACGCTAGTGCCCTGGTATGCCTCAGAGAAGGCGGCGAAGCCATGCTCCTCCGCCTTCTTCCTAATAGCCGAGTCATAAGCGACGTGGGCTGCGTCCTTGAAATCATCGGTCATGGCTCTCACAGATAGGAAATGGATATGCTCAAGGAAGGTACGATAGTCCTTCTTTGAGAGAGAGTCAGTGTCAATGTCCAAGCACCATAGGGCAGAGGCAGCGACTAACTCGTGCGGGTTTAGCTTCTTAACATCTTTGCGCGCAACAGTGAATTTACGAAGGGACCACTTACTTCTCTGTCTCCTCGTGCTGCTGCTGGACCGACTCCCAGACCTGGAGTCGCTGTGGCGTCGGGATCTCCTCCCCCTGGAGTGGTGGCGGGAGGCGCGTGTCCCATAGGCGGAGTGTTCTGTTGGGCTCGGCTTCCTCTCCTGTTGGCGCGTCGGTCCATGTTTGGAGTGCCCGCTTTGGCCCCTTAGGCGCCTCCGGGCCCCGTGCGTCCGCGTTCCTCGCCTGGCGCTCGGCCCTGCGTCTTCGCAGGCCTTCCCTCTGCTCGTCCAGCTTCGCCATCTCCTCCTCCAGCTCCATTTCCCGGATGTCTTCCTTCACCTGGTCTTCCAGAGACATGCCTTGCATGGCTGAAGAAACGTCCCCCTCCTATTTAGATCTCGCCTGCCGCTCAGCCGATGCTCTTCGTGACAGACGTGATGGCTGTCCGTCGACCTCGCTCTCGATCTGGTTGCGGGAGCAGGCCTCAAGGTCACCCTCCCTGTGCGAGGACGCACAGAGAGAACAGTAGACAGCCGACATCACGGGTGGTAGAGGCGGCGGCGGCGAGGAGGCGAGGAGGTGGCGGAGGAGGTGTTGACGCTTCAAAATTCCGGTCGCAAGTGACAGTAGTAGCGGCGGAAGTATGGTCAGGCGGTGGTGGAGCCACTGGTACCCGTATGAGTAGGAAGCAAATAGATGCAGGAAGCCCATTGGCCAATAATATAATATCGGAATAACATAATACAGTGTAACAAAGACATAGAAATTCCCTTACGCGGCTTTATACTCGCATAATGCTTATACATCACATATATATAATCCTATTGCAGAGTCATCATCATCATGCTGTCAGTCGCGATGCGACAAAGACTGCTTTCATTACTTGACTGCCACTCTCCATTTAGCTCTCTGCTGTGAGAGTTGCGTCCATGAGTCGGTCTTAATGTCTCTCAGCTTCAGGTTTCTCTTGATGGTATCCTTGAACTGGAGACAAGGGCGCCCTCTCTTTCTGTAGCCAGAAGACAGTTGAAGACAGAGTAACAACACAAAAAGAGAAATTGGTCTGAATGGGATCTTATTTTCGCTCTGGCAAGATACCAGTCTTGCCCACCATATGAAGTTAAAAGTTGGTACCATGTGGCGCTGCCGGTTCGCTCAATGCTTATATAGGTGCCTCTAGGTGGCGCCAGCAGTGCTCGTAGTGCAACGAATACCTTCAACATGTTTATTGTTTACATTAAAACATCACAATTACTAAGCCCCATTGGAGGATAATAGTGACATTGAGCCGATGTCAGGCTTAGCCCTCCTTCCTCCTCCATCCTTTATATGTACATAATGCATTATATATCATATATGTATATATATGATATATGTATATATATCATATATGTATATATATGTATATATATATGTATATATATATATATGTTTGTATCTGAAGAGTTCTGGCGCACATCCCTGTAAATGCAAATCCAAAAATATAGTTTAGATAACAGATTTATACCTGAAAATAATGTTAATTCTCACTAATTCCACTTTTCATATGATCACATGATTACGGAGCAATGAAGAAAAGAGTAGGAATGTATACAAAAGAAAATGTATTGATGGTTTAATTCCAATGTTTATCTCAATTTTTGGATTGGCATTTATGGGGTTTTGCGCCTGAACTCTTATTATATATACATATACATATATATATATGAGCCTGTCTCAAAAGGTGCTAACTCTTTGTTTTTTTGTCCATAGTAACGATTGACACAAAACAGCACAGAAACGGTTACACTGAAAACACAAGGACATTTGCTTCAAATCAATATGTATTCTATTGGGATTATGAAACACCATGTAAAAAACAAATCAGTTTATCCTGAGCAAATGCATAAATAGATAATGTGTTGATCGTTACTATGGACAAAGTTTTGTCCCATATTGCTTAGCACCTTTTGAGACAGTCTCATATACACATGCAAAATAGTCTGAGGGGGGAATGCAAATGTTCTATTACTAAACAGGTGTATGTTACCAAGCGCATGTATGTATATATATATAACTTTATAAGTGCTGGTGGTGCCTGAGTGGGATGTAAATAGACATAGTCGTGCTCACAGGGCTGTGTGTAAGGGCACTCAGGGCCTACCCCCTCCTCCTCTGCTGGGTAGGATCACAACACTCAGAGTCAAGGTTGGTGGTTGCCAGATGGGCCACACAGCTTGGTGGTGGTGGGCAGACCACTGGTAGCCATGGGGACCAGGAATGCTGGATCCCTATTGGTAGGGGCAAGAATGCTTGTTTCCCATGTAACCATATAAATAATAAACCAGGGGCCGTATGCAGGAGTCAGTGTTAGCGAGGCAAAACGGTGTTTGTCGGGAATTCCGGGTTAGCGGCGAAAAAATGGTATGCACGAGTCAGTGTTAGGCCTAACACCAAAGGCTTAACCGGTGTTACCTTAACCCTAAAAAATATCAGGCTTAGCGAGTTTATTAGGCCCAAATCTATTCAATGCGATCATATTTAACAGAATTAAATACGTAATAAGTGAAATTTGAGGAAATTAACCCTAAATTCGAAGCATTATTAAGGCTAACCGCCGTACTGGCGGCGATATTAATATTTATATGTTCGAATCGACGAACGTAAAGTAAACAAACCGCCGCCGCCGCCAGTATGGAAAGCGACGTCGATGCGGCGGCTGCGGCGATTTGTTTACTTTACGTTCGTCGATTCGAACATATAAATATTAATATCGCCGCTTTTTACGGCGGCAGCGTTAATATTGCTTCGAATTTAGGGTTAATTTCCTCAAATTTCACTTATTACGTATTTAATTGTGTTAAATATGATCGCATTTAATAGATTTAAGCCTAATATATCACTAAAGACGCAGAGGGATTTCCCAAATCTATAAATAATTTCACGTTTAGCTAAAATGTAAGTGTTACGCGTTCTTGCATACGACTTGACACAGTTCCTGACATCGGCGATAGCTAATCGGTAATAGGCTGTAACACCAAACCCCGCTAACACTGACTCCTGCATACGGGCCCTGAGGGCTTGACTATCTCTCTTCCTTTACACTCCTTTATACTCTTCCTTTCTCTTTGTCTGTATTGATTTCACTATAGCCTGCCTACACAACCACAGAACCTCTCTAACCGACCACCTCCATAGATCGACTACTCCCGCATATCGATCTCTTTATTTGGGTCCCAACAATACCATTGTAACCATATTCTAACTCCGTAACTCCTCTAACTCCCAAAATGGACCACATAAAGTCAGTCCCAACGTCTGTCGATTTAGAGAGGTTTTACTGTACATTTATACACATATATATACACATATATATATACACACATATATATTCATATATATACATATATATATATATATATATATATATATATATAGTGCATATACAGACCCTCCGGCTATACAACTTCTCTGCTAATTACCACGATTGTGGTTCCCGGGTTTGATGCCAGGGGGACGGGCGGCGCTGCGTCCGTGTACGCCCCCTGCCGGGCCAAGGTGCACTGGACTTGCCACTTGCCTGCCAGCTGCACCCCAAGCAACACCTGTGGTTTTTTTTTGTGGCGCGTGATAGGGGCGTTCCCAGACATATGCAGCACATGTCTGATTATTGCGGTCCATGTGGCCAAAAACATGCATTGCCCGTAAACGAGTTGGGTCCGAAGCGTTTAGTGGCAAGCACGAAGCGGGCAACAAGGGCACATCCGTTGATAGAGCAGAGCCAGTCAAGCCAAGGCAGAAAATGGCTACAGAAATTAAGGCAGAGGTGCGTGGCGCGACTAGCGTGTCGGTGGATGACAGTTTGTCGGCGGAAGAAGCAGCATTGAAGACAGAAGTAGATGCGTTGGAGCGAAAGCGGCAAGTGGCGGCGTTGAGGAAGCAGCGTAAACTCGTGGAGGAGGAGCTGCAGTTGTTGGACGTGTCGGAAGAGAGGGGGCGTAGCAAGTCTGGGCATGCACGCCGGTATCACCGGTGCAGACGTTCGTCGTCGTCCAGCTCTGGGAGTCGGACACCCAGTTCGGAGAGAAGACGACAGCGTAAGTGGACACTCAAGCACCACACAGTGGATAGAAAGCAAGTAAAAAAGTTAAATCCCCATGAACTAGTCGAGGCTACCTGTGCGTGGTTTTCAGGACAGTAGTGCGTATGAGGACATTAATGCATGTCAT